>OX621208.1:13828072-14428072 GCA_951640565.1 Petrophora chlorosata
TTTGTATGCGATTTTGTTACTGCGCAGGTCACGTGGTGCGTCTGTCAGCCGCCATTAAGATTGACGCGATGTATACTTAAGTTATCCCACCACCGAGTAATACCACCCCAAAATAAGTAGTTTACCAAATGAATATCTAAGGTTTTTTTAGTTAAGTATCTTAGACCATTTACTCCAAACGGAAATTAAATCCTTGGATTGCCATTGACAACAGTATCATACCAATATGTATATTCAAGAAGTACATATTAATTCACTAAGCACTAACACGTGTAAAATGATATTACCAGGACCAAAACTACCGTCGTCATTGTTGTACAACAGAACCACAACTGTCGCTCAAATTGACTTTACTAATTCGGTACGAGTTTCCGTAATTAGGGATGTGGTGACAAATTAACATGAATAACTCTAATTGGGCATTGACTTTATTATAAGTTCAAGGACTTTTCCAAAAATTGTTGCCATGTCAAAAAATAACATAACTTTTTCTTGCCAGGTTTTCTCTACATTTATTCAGGTGTGTCTACTTGACCAGTTATTTTCCCATCAAGCAGTAGTGTGCAATCATTATTGTCTTGCTAGGACACGTAGGCAGACTAATTATTGTAAATAGTTACAGTGAACAAAACAGCCTCTCGAATAAACTAAAATTTAAACAACCCCGACACAAAAAAACCTATGAAAGGTAGAAAACGGTTAAACCGATTTTGATAAAATATGTCTAAGAATCACCGCTAGAAAACTTGCAATAAAAAAAAACGCATCCAAATCGGTTTACCCTTAAGACCTACGGTGCCACAGACAGACGCACATAGTGGTGAAACTTATAACACCCCAGGGGTTAAATATTCTGTACTGGTATTACTACCTTGAATTTGATTGTGGCCGGGTGGACAAAGTTATCATTTTCCTTTTTCTCTTTTGGTGGATCCCGCAGTCCCAAAACCAGCATGTCATCTAACGACGCTTGCAAGTGCTTCCGGAAGATAGGCCTCGCTTCCTCATGACTCCTTGAGGAATACATAGACACGGAGTCCATGCTAGCTTTACTCGTCCCACCTGATACCACCGTCACATTCTCCACTGACTCATTCGACTGCCAATCAGGCGGCTGTCTCCGGGCTTCCTCATAAATCTCCACAGAATTAAAAGTTTCCGCGACTTGATCGATTTCCAGATCCATGTCTAGTTGAGGAGGTATGAACTCGTAGTGTTGACCTTCATTCTCTGTGTAGACTTGATCGTACACAGCCCCGTTTGTATATCCTCTGGAACTAGATGCTATGTTCCCGTAAACATTATTGTAGTTGTATGTGTCCTCTTCGTTTCTAGGACTCAAATGGCGGACGGTTTGCATGTCGTTTGCGTTTAGGATTACATCGTCCAAGTTTAAAGGGCGGCCTTGACCGCCGAAACCGTCTACGACGGGGGTTGTGTTTGATAAGAACGATCCATCGGCGTCATAGCTGCTACAGCCCACCAATCCCATCGGCCGTCGGGGCATCTCCTGTCTGAATCTGTTGGGAGGAGGCTGAACGCCCGCGAATTCGACGACTAGAATACGATCAGCTATGTTCCTCCCGTCATTGTGAAAACCGATGCCGGAGTCGCTGTTGCTAGACGTAGTGGTTATCTCGCTGTGATTGCTCGGTTGGGGAGAATTAGCAACGAAGTCTGGAGGGTCTCTCCTGACGTCTTCGTGCCGACACGGCCGCCTGTCGCGCGGTACTCTGAACGCTTGAACCGCTCGGTTGCATCTGGAGAAGTTTCCAATCGCAGGACTGTCTCCTTTAATTGCTAGTTTCGATATTTGCAGGAGATTAGGACTGGCACAGTCTTCCGCTGGTAGCGAGTACATTCCCCTTATGACGCCCACGACGTATTCAGCTGATGGTGGAAACTCTAAACACCTCTCTGCAACTGGATCTCTAGTGCAAACGATTTGGAACTCCCTCGCTCTCCCAATATGAGCTTCGTGCTCTGCCATTCTAGGATCGACTGCGAACACGTGGCAACTGTGAGAGGCTTCAGCTTCGGACATTTCCGCTGACGTCACGAGCCCGAAGTACCTTCTGTCGGCATCAGAACCGCATCCGGAGAAGACGATTCTCTCTCGTTGGTATTGAGCTAGGACTTGCCCTGAGGGGCGGCGAAGGATGAGGCAGTTGGGTAGTACGGAGAGAAGAACAGGGGCAGATGAACGTCGTTCTTGTCGTAGCTTTCTCACGGCTGTTCTGACGTTGCCAGGGGCTGCATTGGAGGCCGCTTGGGGTGTTTCTATGGTGCCAAGGTAGCCGACGACGGCGCGGCATTCGAGCCGCGCGACGTGATTGGGAGTTAGTTGAGCTCGACTCAAGTTTTGGAGGATTTCGTTGACGCCTGAAGTACTTGGTACAACGTGACAACCTGGAATGGCAGTAAAAAAAATTGTAAGTATTGTGTGGAATATATTATTCTTTTAAATTACTGATGATTTAGAATGAGAGACTAAAGTCACTAAACAATGGCAAAAAATTAAAAATTGTGTGATAAAAATGCATGAAACATTTTTAATAAATTTTGCTTATTTCGCCCAAAGATGAGAATGCAAGGGAATGTATAAGGATGGCAAATATTTCGGCCACCAAAGCACCTGCTCTAGTGGCCAGTGATTAGAGCGCTTCATGCTACGAAGGAAAAGGTAAAACATTGCCTGGATCAACATATATTAAGTACAATTAAACAATGGCACATAAAAATTACATGTAAGTCAATAAAGCATGCACTGTTGTTGTTGTAATGTTAATGCACATTTTTAAACTCTAGAATATCTGCGTTTAGCAAAATAAAAAAAATATGGAGCACATCAAATAAAAGCAAGAAATAACTTATGTACATTAATTTAGTAGTGCTGCTTTCAATTCACACCTGTGCTTGAACTGGTTTTCGTCGAGACAGTAGTTATAGCAGGTTACATTCTATACCTGACTATCAATGATGCTTTATATTAAATTGCAGTAACCAGAACACCATATTCGAAATAATATGCACTGCATGCATAGTTAGTAAAGATGATTATGATAATAAAAGTCATTGTGTGCATCGTTCCTAAAAATGGTAAAAAATTATAAACCAGGTGCATAGTAACTAAATATTGCATTGTTAATAAATAGTACATACACAGTAAAGCCAATTAATACCGCTAGCCAACATATATGTGCATTAATTTTATGTAGTAGTCCCACATACCATATATAAATTTGTCCCTTTGCCATCTGTAAAACAGAATAAATGTTAAACTATGTCTAGATCTTTATGTTATGCATTACAGTTCCTAAAGTTTATCAGTTACAACATAATGTGAGTGACAGCAAGGACAATAGTTATGATTACAAATGTAAAAAAATGAAAAGTTAGAGGATAGACTACTTCGCCTACTAGTAAAAACTACCTACTTCGTGATTATGGTACTTGCAACAGAGCCAAAATAGGTATTGAGTTCTCAAAATATATATAAAACATGGAAAATATCCATCTAAAGTTAATTCTAACGTTAGTGGTTATGAAAGTTCAAAAACTTAAATTTCTACTATAATTGTATTAATTTATAGACATAAACTTGTAAATACACAAGCATTTAAATAAATTAGAGCCTAGAGTGAGACATAAAGAGATTTGCTATTTATTTATTTGTCAAAAAATATTGAGATACAACTACAAACCAAGACATTCTGGTTTATGATCAACTGAATAAGAAACTTGAAACCCAGCACCAGAGCAATATTATCTACAAATTCTGAAAAAATACATAGTACACCACTGTACCTGGATGGTGCATTATGGGTTGCGGTCTCCGGCGCGGTGGGGGGTGCCTTCTCCTCGTCCTGGACCTCTCGTCTGGCTCCGTGTCTTCGGTATCGGTTGGAGGAGCGTCTCTCGGCGATACGCTCAAAGCAATGGCCCCCGGCGCCCCCGCGACCAGCCGGGCTACCGATGCGTGCGGTGCTCGGGCTACGCTGGCTCCATCCACGGCCACCAAGGCATCCCCAGCCCGCAACCCAGCTCTTTCTGCCGGCCCGCCTGCAGCTACGGCCGACACCACACACGGCCGCTGCCCGGCTATAGTAAACCCGAACCCCCCGACACCTCTTGCTACTACAATCCGACGCTCTGTAGTTCGCGCTATCACCGCTCTACGACGTCTTCTCCTTTGTTGTTGAGGCACCATCGCAAAAACCTTTAATGCACATACACAAACAGGTTTTTCTAACGGATACTACACATTTTGCACTTTGATGAATGAAGGATAAAAGAAGTTGAGTTAGTGAAGCGGGATTGTGGGGTTTCACAGTAATTTTCGCGTAGAAAACTGGAAAAACTAGAATTAAAGAAAGTTTCGAGGCCTTTTCACAACTGACGTTTAGAAAGTTTGATAGGAATGATAGGATGCGTTCCAATTCCAATCGTTTGCCTCCACCATAGAGTAAAAAGAGTGATAACATTCTTCTGTACATTTTGTGTAATACAAATGTGATGAAAATCAAAAATCGACTCTGAACTACCAAAATATTGTCTATTTCTTTTGCACTCTAGTAAAAAGTATATATTCATGAAAGAAAAAGGTAACAATAGTTACTTTGTTCATTGGCCACTTTTTTGTCATGACTCCACCTATAAGCCGGGTCGGCCACTTTTAGTCACAGCGTAGTGACTAAACCGATTTCTGGTTTAACTTTCGGCTTCTAGTATTCTTCTCTGGCGATTATTTAGATAATTTGTGAATATTAAATGTTGATGATATTATGTATAGTAGTTAAAAATTAACAATGAATGAAGTGTGTGAGATTTCATAAGTTGAATTGCAGAGGCCGGATGTTAGTTTATTTCGAATTATTTTGTGTGATAAGTTTATCCGTCCTTTTTTTGAATTGTAGTGTGTGAAGCCCACAGTAGAAGTCCTCTATAGTTTCTTACGGTCGGTAGTTTTGTATCGTCTTATATCTGCCACCACTTTAAACTTTTTATTATGTCCGGATTTTCCGGACAGAATTTACTAATTTCGAGTTGGCTCCTCAGATTAAGCATGTATTATGTAATTTCTAACTCTAGTATGTACTTTCTAAGCTCCTCATCGAGGAGCTTATCATCATCATCATCATCATCATCATATTCTTATACATAAAATTCTCGTGTCACAATGTTAGTTACCTTACTCCTCCGAAACGGCTTTACTGATTTTTACAAAATTTTAAATGCATATTCATTAGGTCTGAGAATCGGCTACTATCTATTTTTCATACCCCTAAGTGTTTTTTTTTAATTTATATGGCAAAACAACGTTTGCCGGGTCAGCTAGTATACTATATAATTATTTCCATGGCGTTCACTAACTTCGTGTCGTGGATGATCGAGAGACATTCACGGACGACTTTAACACTGAGTGACTGAGTGCGTAGTACTCATGGACTTAATATTTATATTAAGTCCATGGTAGTACTACTTACTGAACGCACCCCTGAACGGAGTGTGTGATTATTGTATCTATGAGCGCAAAGACGTAATACTAAGGCCGCGTTCAGAAATGGGTAAATGTTCACGAGTGAATACTTGTCAGTTAATCTCAGTGACATGCCAAGTTAAAAATTAACTAGCGCCTTTCTGAACGGGCATCGAGTAATACAATAAGCCAGCCAATCAAAACCAATCATTTTTAAGACCGACATTTCCCGCGCTTTTGTTTATCAGATTTAACTGCGTCATTTTGGCTAATATCGGAATTTTACCTTATATTTTGCTTCAAATACACGAATCGCTTATTTTATTTGTATGTACAAAAAATCAATGCAAAAATATTGCAAAATGTAAAGGAAAATGACAACTGACAACTATTAGCTGACAGGTGAGAATCGTAACCCGCTTTTATATCGATGAATATTTTCACCTGTCAGGTGAACTTTTACTCTCCCCAATTGGTTTTCTGAACGGCTCAGGGTAAATGTCAAAGTTCACCTGAGTCATTTCTGAACGGTGTTAGGGTAATAATTACATTAACTGGGTGATTTCTGAACGCGTCCTAAATCTTAGTATGAGCGTCTCTGTCTTGACATTTACAAATTGCTGTTCAAAGTCAGTGTCATGTCAGCCAAAATTATTAACTGTCAGTGTCACTGTCACATGAATAAACGTAAATCCACGTTGTTTTGTTTTCTTTTTTGTAATAATAAATTACGCTTTTATACAACATAAAAGCATTAAATTATTTAAATCCAGTGTAGAAAACAGCGAGCATAATGGCGGTAAGCTAACCACTGAACTAACTAACGCATATCCACATCAATTTCTTACAAAAATCAAATATAACCATGCTACCACTTTCCAACCGTATTTCCACCAATGTTCACAGAAAAAGGGGAAAGCAAAGATCAGTAAAGTGAAGAGGAATAACCAGACGACAAACAAGATGAAGAAGCAGGGGACATTGAGGCTGCAGAGGCACAGAACAAAGGTCCAGAAGAACAAGCAACCTGTGAAGCCACAGGTGGAGTACGAGAGTGACAGCGACTCGGCCTCGGGAGACGAGTGGGCGGACATGCTGGATGATGAGGAACAGAAGTATATAATGAGCCGGCTCGCCAAACAGCCGCAACTACTGTCTAACGTACCGCAGAAAGACCCTGAGCAAACCAAGTAAGTGATTCATACACATCACATGCTAACATGTGTTAAATATGTATATTACTATCTGTAAAGAAGTTAGTGAGTGTCTATGGTGAACCCACTAAACCCTTAGAGAATGTTGTTAATGTTCTTTGGTCTGAGCGAAAGGAAAGTCTTAATTGTTCACTAAAATTGTTTAAATAATAAAAATTAAAAATTAAAAAATAAATTAATTAATTTAATTATTATTTAAATTGTTTAATTATTCACTATCAATTGCATATAAAATCACTAATTACACTGGGTAAACTTCTAATTATATCTGGTAAAACTTATGATCATTATTGATCATTGTTGATCAGTAATGGTTAATTTAAATGATTTGAGCACGCGAAGTTGCTCAATGGTAGTTGTTCATGTACTAATGAAAATGAGTAAAATTGTGATAAAGCGATTGCGGTTAATGCAACTATGCAATAACGCTATCTCTATGTACTATCTATGAGTTTGAAAGTACAGAAAAGATTGATGACAAAACATTTTCTTGTTGTCTTAAAGTAGTATCTTTAAGAATGCAGCTTTTCAATGAGATTTACACTTCCTGAGCTGTTTATCTGCTATAACAGCATGATTTCCTGTTACAGAGGTACCAAACGTAAGAAAATAAATAAGGAGAAACCCTTAAAAAAGGCAACTCTTGGCAGCGACAGTGGGGCAGAGTCCGAGGATATGTCCGACAGTGACATAGAAGAGAAATATGAGCAGGAGCAAGCAGACAGGCCGGCGAAAAAAATGAGGCCTCTGTTGCCGATAAAGACAAAGGAAGGGCTGATGGAGAGAGAGGTAGAATGTGACGGTGAGCTTTAACTCTCAATTTCTATGTTTGCAACAAGTATGTGCATAATGTATGCAAGATCATCAAGGTATTGTTAAAATTCATTGCTTTGTTTTCGACTAATTTATTATTTATTCCAAAAATTTACTAAAATGTCTAATTCTAATGTAAAGAGACAGAATCAGAAGAAGAGGACAAGAAATCAGATAAACAGACTAAACAAGAAACACCAGCATCTGATCAAGAAGAATCTGACTCTGGCATGGAGGGAACTGCTGAAGAAGAAGAAAGTAAGTTAAAAATATAAGATAGTGTTTGACGAAATATATTACAATAGAATGTTATATTCATAGAAATAGTAGAGCTCGTAGCGTAGGTGGCCTAGCCGTTTGTAACAGATCTGTTAAGTTAAGCAACATTCTCAGCAGTCATAACAAGAATGGGTGATCGTTTATGAATGAATGAATTAATGATTTATTTACATATCGGGATATGGTCAAAATAGTTCTTAAAAATTATAAATATCCAATATTCTACCGTTTCCCATGTATAAATGTTCGCATGCATACATATGTGATGTGGTATTTATATTTGAGTGTTACCATGCTTCGGAGGGCATGTTAAGCTGTTGGTCCCGGTTGTAGTCTTAGGTCAACAATCGTTAGGCCATGTCGGAGGTCTTCCCCGACACCAGGGTTGGCTGGCACTCCCACACGAGAGAAGAGAGAAATAAACCTTACATCGGGTAACACAAGTTAAGCTAGCTCATAATTCTAGGATTATTAAAACAAAAAACTTTGTAATAACCTTTTTGTGATACTTTTATTTAGAGATTTAAAAAATGCTATATTGATTTATTTTGTTTGTGAACAATCATGGTCAGATGTATAAAATCGATTTTATTTTATAATATAATAATAACTATTCTCCACAGAAGATAGTGCTGAACCTGATACAGTGAGTGCTGTGCAGTTGTTAGCCGCACGGAGAGACAAGCTTGCACATGAAAAGCTCAGGATCGGAGCCCTGTGCTCCTCATTGCTTGAGAGTCCTGAGAAAAAGGTAACTTATTTATTTTTTTACTTGTCCTAGTTCATTCGTGGTAGGTCTCTCGTATGCGGGAGGCCGTCTGGGTAGGTACCACAGCTTTGCTAGTTATTCTGCCGCCAAGCAGTAGTGCGCAAGCATTACTGTGTTACGGTCTGAAGGGCATTGTAGCCAGCGAAATTACTGGGCATATGAGACTTAATATCTGATGTCTCGGGGTTGATGAGAGCAATGGAGTGCAACACATTGCTTTTTTTGCTATTAAAAGTTCTGGGTGGCACTGAAATTGTTATGGGCAGGCGAGGCGCTTACCATCGGGCGAACGACTTGCTCGTCTCACCACTAAGTTTCAAAAAAAGAAATAGTAAGGGGCCAAAATCTATGTTTGTGATTGTTCGCCGTTATTTATTTAATTTTATTTACAATTTTCAGCTCAAAAACTTTTACCCAATCCTGTACTTAATGGAGGAGCGACTAAAGGACGGAGCCCTAAATCTCCACTCGGTCCGGAAGCTTGCCACTCTGTCCGCTTGTGAAGTCTTCAAGGACATACTTCCGGACTACACCATACGGCATCAGGACTATTCTAATATTAAATGTAAGTTCTTATATTAAATGTAAATTTAAATATTTAATGTAAGTTCTAATATTAAATGTAAGTTCTAATATTAAATGTAAATTTAAATATTTAATGTAAGTTCTAATATTAAATGTAAGTTCTTATATTAAATGTAAATTTAAATATTAAATGTAAGCTCTAATATTAAATGTAAGTTCTAATATTAAATGTAAATTTAAATATTTAATGTAAGTTCTAATATTAAATGTAAGTTCTAATATTAATTTTAAGTTCTAATATTAAATGTTAGTTGTTAGGTTAGATATAAGTTTTTTTATGTAATTGAGTGACGAGACGAGCTGGTCGTTCGCCTGATGGTTAGGATTACACCTGACCATAACAGTAACAGCACCACTTAGAACTTTGTTTTGCGAAATCCTGCGCGGCGCTGTACTGCGCTCGTCACCCTGAGACAATGTTAAGTCTCATAACGCCCAATAATTTCGCTGGCTACAATGCCCCTCAAACCAGAACACAGCAATGCCTACGCACCACTGCTTGGCGGCAGAATTACTGGAAAAGCGGTGGTACCCGCCCAGACGGCGTCTCGCTTACGAGAAACCTACCACCAGTGAATTTCTACTTTTAATATTAAATGTAAGTTCAAATATTGAATGTAAGTTCTAATATTAAATGTAAGTTCTAATATTAAATGTAAGTTCAAATATTGAATGTAAGTTCCATTATTAAATGTAAATTCTAATTTAGCAAGATTTCTAATTTGTAAGTTGCTAAGTGTTAAGTCTCTCTCGAGAGGTAGTCTGGGTAGGTACCACCACTTTGCCAGTTATTCTGCCGCCTAGCAGTAGTGCGCAAGCATTCCTGTGATCCGGTTTGTTGATTGTAGCCAGCGAAATTACCGGGTATTATGGGCTACAATGCACTTCAAATTGACATCCCACTGTAAATAATGTATATTTGTGATTACAGTGAAAAAGGACACTCTGGCACTGTACAAGTACGAGAAGGAACTGCTGGATTTCTACAAACGTTACCTGCAGAGGTTGGAGAAGGCATCCGCTGTGTTGCGTCGCAAGAAAGGAGACACGAGGTAGTAATCTTTTCTTTTTAACTGACTTCAAAAAGGAGAAGGTTCTCTGTTCGATTGTATTTTTTTTTTAATGTTTGTTACCTCAGAACGCTGTCTTTTATGTACCGATTTGGAAAATTCTTTTTGCGTTAGGTTCAGTGTAGCTACGAAGTGGTCCCATATCAATTTCATCGATATGACCTTGGACTTCGAAGATACATTGGAGTCGGTTTTTTTTTATAAAATGTATACTTGTCAAAGAACTATTTACAATTGTAACAACAAAATAAACAAGCTGAATACAGTTTTAAAATTGCCCGTCACAAAAAACCTATAAAATGTAAAAACCGGCTGAACCGATTTTCATAAAACATGTCTGAGAACCACCGCTAAAAAAACCTGCTTTCAAATAAAAAACCGCATCCAAATCGGTTCTCCCGTTTAAGAGCTACGGTGCCACAGACAGACATAATGGTTGACGATGTGACTTTTGACGTCGGGGGTTAAAAAACCGACTTCAGTTCTGCTATATCTTTGAACTCCAAGCTAAATCGATACGAATATCGATGAAATTTATATGTAATCGCATTGTAGCTATACTGAACCCATCGCAAAAATAATTTTCTAAATCGGTTTATAAATGACGGAGTTCTGAGGTAACAAATTAAAAAAAAATACAATTGAATTAAGAACTTACTTACTTCAATTGCATTTTATTTCTACTTACTGTGTTTTTACAAGCTTTTATTTAACTTGCAATGTATGTAACTATATTTGTTCGGGTGGCATCTTGCAACTCAATTTTGAACCACTTCCTCTTGTCCTATGGAGTTGAAATTTTGCATAGGTACTAGTCAAAGTCCAATTATTATGACATTATGGCGACAGCCAGCTGATCTGATGATGGAGACGGAAGATAGGCAATGGAACTCCTTGACGGATAACAGTAAACTACTAATGTTTGGGCTCATTTAAATCTGCTCGCGGTTCGCGGAATTTGTTAAAAGCTTGTATTGAAAAAAAAAATATATATTTTTTTGTGTTATTATCGATTTTTATCACCTATAAAGTTTTAAATTAAGTGTTTCATTTTGGATGACGCCCACGACACAGGCCTCGAGCCTGGTGTGGGACAGTTATCAAGAAGAGAAACAGAGATTAGAAACAGTGTACATAGTAAACTGTTTCTCTGCTATGTACAAAACATGTGCTAACCATAGTTAAACTTAGTTTAGTAAGTACCTTCGAATAAGTTCATTGCTTTTTTATGTAAGTGGATGAGGAGACGAGCTGGTCGTTTGCCTGATGGTGAGCAATACGCCAGCCAACAATAACAGCATCATCCAAAACTTTGTTTTGCAAAATCCTGCGCGGCGCTGCACTGCGCTCGTCACCCTGACACAATTAGCTGTTGTGTCTCATAATGCCCAGTAATTTCGATGGCCACAATGCCCTTCAAACCGGAACACAGTAAGCTTGCGCAATATTGCTTGGCGGCTGAATAACTGGCATTTTTTATTCAGGAAGCTGGACGAGTCGACGACTAGTCTCGCCCTGGTTTCCCTCCAGTGCATGTGCGCGCTGCTGGTGGCGCGGCCGCAGTTCAACTACGCGACCAACATCGCGCAGAGCGTGGTCCCGCACCTGGCGAGCGGGCCGGCCCGCGCGCGGGACCTCGTCACCGGCGCCTGTGTCGCCGTGTTCGCGGACGACCGGCGCGGCGAGATCACACTCACTGTGAGCACCACACATTACTACTACTCGTCTTGGAAAGGGCGCGACCACAGAATACTAAGGGGCAGAAGCATCACTCCGCAAAGAACTTTAAACAAATAGGGACTCTTGCTATGACGCAATAAGATTCAATTCAGCTCGCGTAGCGCTGCATACCTACCAGTCATATTAACCTACAGAGCGCGTCTCTTTCTATCGCGCCGCTCTTATCTCTTCTGACGCGGCACGTGTAACGACGCGCGACCCGCCGTCGGTGTCCGGCTATGTACTTGTAGCTCCGTACCTACAGTGCGGAGTGCGCTAGGCCTGGCACAACTGAAAATCAGCGCGCTGTCATGGCGCTTAATTTTTTTTGTTTTGGTAAATGGGCATACGTTTATTTTATTTAATTTATTTATTAGGTTTTCCAACATAACACAAAAACAGTCATATACATCGTAAACAAAGACATTCAAACTACAGTGAAACTCCAATAATAGGAAAACAGAACATACAACTTATAATACTGTACTACGTGTGGAGTGTTCTGCGCAAAAACGGACCGCACCCGACCCGGAGCCCCGGGGCGCTCCCAACGTGGTCGCACATCTCTTACGTTTGACGACCCTGATGGAAAGCGAAGATGCGGCCTAAGATGGAACACGCTTGCCCATGAGATGCCTATTCACTTTAGACTTAGAGACACAAGTTGTAGCTGTTTGGGAACAAAGACGCCGGCAGAGCGTTTCAGTCCTTAAGCTAGCACTACACTACTCGCGAAGTTGCTTCGACGAACCTCAGGTCGAAGTTGACCGAAGTCCGAAGTTGACCGAAGTTCGAAGTACGTGACTATACACTCGTGCAACCTCGCGAAGAGCTCAGTCTCCCAGCGTCCGCACGCTATGCAACATGGATATGGATAACGTTCAAACGGCAGCTGCCGTTGCTATGTGCACTTTCGAGGATTATAACTACATATCTGATGTATCGAGGTGACACGGCGCTGGGACCGAGCCGCACCCTAACCGAGAACTGCAGCTATATTCACATTATTATTGTCACTACACACTTCCATTGTACTATTTTTCATTAAACTTTGGAAAACAGGCTTTATAAATGAACAGGCTAGGCAAGTAATTAAACGTCTTCGATCCAAGTCACTTGCGTAGCTCTTTGATCAAACGGCTGAATATCATTCAGGAAGCTAGTTGAACGGCGCTGTTTTAGTAAAGAGGCTAGGCTGTTGATTGAACGGCGAACTACGCTAGTTGGCTGCGACATATATATGACGTTTATAAGTGTTTTTTTTTGTACCTATTTAATAAATATCTTTTGACTTTTGTCACTTTGTTTAATATTTAAGAAAACCCTCCCAGGTGGTCCGACTAATCAACCAGCTAGTAAAACGTCGCGGCGCGCGGCTCGACCCGCTCGCGCTGCAGTGCCTGCTGTCTCTCCGCATACGAGATGTGGATATGGACGCGCGGGCAGATGTCAAGCACAGCAAGAAACAAGGCGAAAAGCATAAGAAGAGGATCCTTAATCTGTCTAAGAGAGAGAAGAAGGTAATTCCCTGTCTTGTCCCTTTGTACCCGACTTCAAAAAAAGGAGGAACTTCTCAATTCTATTGTTTTTTTTTTGTTACCTCGGAACTCCGTCATTTATAAACCGATTTGAATTCATTTTGCGTTGGGTTGAGTATAGCTACAACGTGGTCCCATATAAATTTCATCGATATTCGACGTTGGACTTCGAAGATACATCAGAGTTGAAGTCGTTGAAGCTAGATTGATGATGATAAAAAGTATAAAATAAATGTATATTTTTTCAGCGAGCTAAAAAGCTGAAGGAGGTAGAAAAAGAGCTTCTGGAGACACAAGCCCAAGAGAGCGACTTGTCTCTACGGAAGTACCTGACCGAGGTCACCAAGACCGCCTTCCACATCTACTTCCGGCTGCTAAAGACAGCGCCGCGCTCCAAGCTGCTCGCTGCTGCGCTCGAGGGGCTCGCCAAGTGAGTCTGGAACCTGCACTACACTACTCGCGAAGGTGGTCGAAGTTAAGCGAGTCAAAGGATTCGAAGTTCGAATACTTACTACACTACTCGGCTCACTTCAGATTGCGATCATCCACCATCTTCCTTTTCTCCATATTTATTTGTAATTTTGTTAAGAGTACGAGCGTCGTTATAATACGCGAGAGAGCACATAGCAATGGCAGCTGCCACTTGAATGTTATCATAGCGTGCGGACGCTGGGAGACTGAACTCTTGAGACTGCACGAGTGTATATTGACGTACTTCGGACTTCGGTCAACTTCGACCTGTAGTTTGTTCAAGCGACTTCGCGAGTAGTGTAGTTCTAGCTTTAATAAAATTTTGATTTTATATCGAGTTGTAGAGAACCAACTATCGGTTACAGCAACTATTGGCTACAAAAAAACTTGATTCATTTGCGCAGTTTGTTCTCACTGGATAGGTGACCAGCCATCCTGATGTCAGAATGGCCCGTCACCTTAAAAAGTAGTTTATCTTTTTAATGACGTGGGTAGGAATTATTTGACGATTAGAAGCAACTATAACAACTCTCTATAATTATTTCGATGTAAAATATGACGGGTGACAGGCCATTCTAACGGACACTTTATCTATCGTGCGAACTTCGTTTGCGCGTTGCAGGGTTTGTATAGAAATCTGCGACTTTGTATGGGCGTTTATGCTACTTTATGTCAGCGCCATCTGTGAACATGTCGTTGGTATATGTGGCGAATGAGGTTGGATATTTTATCGTATTTTAGCAGAAAAACAATTTTTTTCTAAAATTATGTAATTTAGTTTTTCTGCGTTTGGAATTGGTTTTCCAACAAAAAAAAAATCTAACTCTAACGTTCAAAAACTCAAACAATAAATAAGATATTAACAGTACATTAAATTTACCACAAACTCGCTCTGTGCCCAACATATGTGGAATTTTTTAACCGCAACCGATGGGAAAGTACTCTAAATACTGAGGGTAGCAAATTTTAATCAAATGAAACATTCCTTTTGTATAAAAGAAATAAAACTGCATTTAAATATATCTGTTTATAGTATAGCATGAGCTCAAATTCGCATTTTTAACCGACTTCAAAAAAGGAGAAGGTTTTTTGTTCGATTGTATTTTTTTTATGTTTGTTACCTCAGAACTCCGTCATTTATGAACCGATTTGGAAAATTCTTTTTGCGTTGGGTTCAGTATAGCTACGAAGTGGTCCCATATAAATTTCATCGATATTTGACCTCGGACTTCGAAAATACATTGAAGTCGGTTTTTCTTTTCTAAAAATTAATTATCATTCCCCCATTTCAGGTTCACCCATGTAATAAACTTGGAGTACTACTCCGACCTGGTGGCCATCCTGTCTCGTCTCCTGGACGACGAGTGTATCCCTGCGCGCGACCGGCTGCTATGCGCGCGCGCAGCGTTGGCCGTGCTGGGCGGCGCCGGCGACGCGTTGAATGTCGACCCGGCGAGGTTCCACGCGCACTTGTATGCGAACATGCTCGGCGCACATGTTGGTGAGAAACATGTTTTTCACTGACATCTAGATTTCCGCATAATACGCTGACCTCTCACTCCATTAGTGCTTTCTATTTATTTATTGGAGAACCAACAGCTCTTACAATAAGAATATACAGAAGGATAAGCGATAGCCAATTACAGGTACTCACGAATAGATACTAAATAGATACACTGTTCAAAGGTTGACTGAAAGAGATCGCTTTAAGCGATAAGTCTGCCAATTTGTTGTATACGGTCGGACCCATGATATGAGTGAGCTAAGACGACTTGAATATGTATCCTCGAAGGTCGCAGTCACGAGGACGCGGTGCCCATCCTGGAGTCCGTGACGTGGATCACAGCGCGCGCGCGCCGCGTCAGCGCCGCTGAGCTGCAGGCCTTCGCCAAGCGCCTCGCGTGCCTCGCCGCGCAGCTGCATCACAACGGCGCGCTCGCCTGCCTCGGCGCGCTCGGCCGCCTCGCGCAGGTACCTACAGTATAGCAACCCTTGACCAAGCGCCTCGATTGCCTCGCCGCGCAGCTGCATCACAACGGCGCGTTCTATTACCTGCTTGACTATTTTTTTTATCGGCTAAGCAACTAAACCAATGACTATAATTAAAAAACTAATCCAACTCTCAATATCTAGTCGTATGACCTACAGAGTCTCTCTACAGCTGCAATTTATTTCGTAATTTAATTTATTTTGACATCTTATATTACCAATTTATTATTTTGTATGTGCAAGACGTAACAGGGTGAACGAAACGATCCTACGGTCTGAAATAAGACGTACGAGTAACGTATAATTTCCGTGTGCCCGCAGCAAACCACCGCCGTGTCGAGCCTAGTGGAGAGCTCCCGCGAGTGCGTGGGGTCGGGGCGGTTCGACCCGTGCGTGGCGGCGCCGGCGCACGCGCAGGCGCACGGCGCGCGTGCGGACGAGCTGTGCGCGCTGCGCCGGCACTACCACCCCGGCGTGCGCGCCGCCGCGCTTGACGTCATGAGGGGAGACGCACCGAAGGAACTTAGCAAACTGTGAGTAATGTATTTTTATTCATCTTCCACAATTTGCTGGTTTCTAGGCAGGTACTTAGTTTCAAACATGTATGGGAATATGTACTGTGTTGACAATATCTGACGGATTGGTGGTGCGAAGAGACTACAGTCCGTCAAATCTAAGAAGTACCGTTTGACAGTTCTGACAATTGAATGATAGGGATGGGATGAAAAAATCGATTACTATAATATCCGAACTTTAAGAGATCGATTACTATAATATCCGAATTTTAAGAAATCAATTGTTATAATTAAATAAAAGAAATGTTTAGGATATTTTTTTATTCACTACTAGTACTAGTATCGTCGTCTTCGTCATCATCGTCATTTAAATTAATGACCAGTTGATTGTCCATTACATTATCAAAGTGTACGTCTCTTTCGAAGTCGTCCATTATTATTTTCTTTGTTTTTTGTACTACTTTACTCCAATCTTCCTGTGTAACTTGGGCACATGCTTCCTTTAATAAACCTTCCATTTTCTTGACACTGAAGGGTGGTTTTGTGTTGTGTCTTGCTGCATAACCTGTAAAACAATAATGTAACTATTTGATAGCAGACGAAAACCATTGTTTAAATTATAAATGTTAGAAGTACTCGTGTTATTATTATAATATTATAAAATATTAC
Source organism: Petrophora chlorosata (assembly GCA_951640565.1). Taxonomy (NCBI): domain Eukaryota; kingdom Metazoa; phylum Arthropoda; class Insecta; order Lepidoptera; family Geometridae; genus Petrophora; species Petrophora chlorosata. The sequence continues at coordinate 13,845,183 of OX621208.1, forward strand.
CTTTAACTTGGGCCCAAATCAGTTCAATGGCATTATATTGGCAATGGTACGGAGGAAGTCGTATGACTTTGTGCCCGTGCTCTTCGGCCAATTGGTCAATTACATATGTCGGTTTTGGTGGTTTATGCAATTTCACTAACTGTAATAATTCAGCTTTTAATAGTGACATGTCGGCATCCACTCCTTTTCTTTGCAGCCATGCCACCAAATCTGCTTTCTTATTGGCTGACGTAGGTGCTTTATCAATTTGCACAGAGTGGTATGGGGCATTATCCATTATAATTGTGCTGTTAGGAGGGATATTCTGTAATAAATTTAAGAACCACTCTCGGAACCTTACTGCGTCCATTTCTTCATGATACTCTTTAGTGCTTTTGGATTGGAAAGCTAATAAAGAGTTTTCCACGAAGCCTGTAGACGCTGACCCAGCATGGCATATTATGAGGCGTCCACCTTTTCCTATCGGCACCTTCGAGCACGAAGCTTCAGAATCATCAGTCCATGTTTTCGGCACAGAATGGTTGGAATTTAGCCAGGTTTCGTCCAAAAATATTACATTATCCCAGTTTATAATTTGTTTAACTTCGCGCAGGAATGTTAGTCGCTGCATAATTATGTCATGTCGCTCCATAACAATTTTTCGTTTGTCAACTTTTTTGTATCTGAAGCCAATTCCTGTTATTACCGTTCTCAACGACTCTATGCTTCCCTTATACAGCCCGGCATCTTTTAAAGTTGCACATAACTTTGCCAATGTTGGAAATTCGCCTCTTGTAAAATACCCGTATATATGGTTTCTAATAGCATGACTATCGAATTCATCGATGCCTGTCACAGGTTTATTTCTTTTTCGTTTTTTCGGTGTGTGAAGTACGTTACTGTCACTCCCCGAAGGCCCATATTTTTCACTTAATATTTTGCCAACGGTGCGGCTACCAATACCGAGAGCTTCACCGACGCGATCCCGAACTTGTGTAACTGGCAGTAGAAGTCCACCATTTTGAGATTCACGCTCAAAATACTCGTGTAATTTCACCACCAATTCACGAGCCTGGCTGTTCAAAGTACGTCCTCTTTTCGACATTATTAATAAACACTTGCTTAGTTCGGAGTCCAGTATAAATATTGCCAAGGTAAACGGATAAAGAATGATCAGTCCAGAAAAGTAATAGCCAAGTCACAAATTGTAAAACACAAACGAGAAAGCAAGTACGCGCACAGTCAGCTTCCAAGATGGCGAGAGACTGCTGACGCCGAACCGACCGAGCGGACCGCGTGCGCTTGTAGTTGGCAGTGTTGCCAGAAAAAAAAAATTATTTTATTTTTTCGCTTTCGACAACTTTTTAAAGAAGCAAATATATTTGATTTATAAATACGTATTTTTGGTGAATGGGTTTTATCTCATATTTTACGATTACATAACTATTTAGTTATGTAATCGTAATATGTGAGATAAATCCCATTCACATGAAAAAATATTTGTTTGGTTGTCAAGTGTAATTTGTAAATAATACATTCGATTTTTCGTATATGTAAACGATTTTTTTGCATACAAGTGTATCCGAAGAGTCGCAACACTACGTGCAGTGACCTAACTACGTAACTTTGTAATGAGGTCAAGAATATAACTATTAGAAATTATTTACTGTGTAAATATGTGTTATTTTGCTTTGTTTGAAAGTTTTCAATTACATTTAGATATTAAGAATTGTACATTTTTAGATACAATAATGAAATCTTTCTAAATTCATGGTTTTATGAAAAAGGTTATCGAAACTGAATAATGTACGTATGAACAAAGTTGTTTCGGTTTGAAAAATATGAAACGTCAAACGGTACCTCTTAGATTTGATGGACTGTAGTTACACCTTTGAGTTTGAAGCATTTTTGTGATTTTTTGTTAATTCACAGATCGCCAGTAGAAATATTCTCCTTATACGACGGGTCGCAGCTAGCGTTCAAGCCGGCCGTCCCGCCGCCCACGACGGCGCCCACCCGCGCGCCCGCCCACGCCCACGCCCACACGTGGGCCCAGCCCGACCTGCGTCGACTGTGCGAGGCTACAGAGGCAAGCGTAAAGATGGTCATCACTACGGAAAGATGATGAAATGACAAAGATGGTGGTCACTGCGCAACCCAAACTACAGATAGATGACAAAGTTGAGGGTGAAAATAAAAATTGTAAAATATGTTTGATTTTTTAATTCCTATTTGTTTTAAGCATCTACTTAAAAGGAAATAGCAAGGACACAACTTTTAAGGCCTACGCAAAATAACTTAGTCCGCAAAAAGATACTACGCGATAGTACCAGACCAGAACAGTCCCCACAAGCAGCACCCGATCACGAGTATGACTTGTGGACCAGCCATTAATCAGTTTATTCTATGTCTGCATTGGCGGATTTATTATGTCCGTCAGGATGGCAGGTCACTATCCATATTTGGACATCGAAATATTTATAGAGAGTTGCTATCTAGTAGCTACTAATCGTGGAATAGACTACCCACGTCATTAAAAAGATACCTATTTTGTATTTGATTTAGAATTTGCTCATTTATTTCTACAGGCGTTTAGGCATCAAACTAGTAAAGTGATAATAACTTTTTATCCTTAAAAGCTATGAGGTCCAGAACGATATATATAAAGGTAGCAATCTAGTAGCAACTATTGGTTACAAAAAAACTTGATTCATTTGCGCAGTTTGTTCACACTGAATCGGTGACTAGCCATCCTGATGTCAGAATGGCCCGTCACCTTAAAAAAATGACGTGGGTAGCAATTATTTTACGATTAGTAGGAACTAGGTAGGAACTCTAAAATATGGATAGTGACCGGCCATCCTAACGACACGATTTATTAGGGAATTGACAAGTATCAAAAATTAAGCAGCAAGTCTCCTGAAGCACTAATGATAATATTGCAGACAGCAAGAACGCCTGAAGCATTGATGATTATCATCAATGCCTCAGTTCATTCAAACAGCGAAGATTCTTCGCAGTACTACTGTGTTCGTACCTCACCAAATGAAATTCCCGTTATTTATAAACATAGCTTTATTATATATATATATAGCTTTATTTGCCACTAAAAGTTAACATTATACTATTGAATACCTTACAAAAATATGTCTAATTTGTTCAAATTTTTACAGTAAAATATAAAACTCATGCATAGAACACATTCAAATATCATCTCATCCCTACACAACAACACACGTCCATTGTCCCACGCACCGGAAGCCCACGCGTGTGCTCACAGCTGCAGATTCTCCGAGTCAGCCCACGCGTGGGCTCACAGCTGCAGATTCTCCGAGTCAGCCCACGCGTGGGCTCACAGCCGCAGTTTCTCCGGGAGCCAGCCCACGCGTGCGCTCACAGCTCAGGTAGTTCGGCAATCAACAGCTTCAACTTGTCAGATACAAGCTGTAGCCTGATGGCGCGCGCCCTCTCGAGTTCGCCGCTCTGCGATGCGATGTAGTCCTGCATTGCAGCTAGTTTCGTGCGCCAACTGAAATAATACACATACATTTACTGGTGGTAGATTTCTCGTATGCGAGAGGCCGTCTGGGTGGGTACCACCGCTTTGCCAGTTATTCTGCCAATTATTTGATTATAACTTTCGTGAGTTTGACACATAATTTATAAACTATGTGCGAGCCTCGTTCCCACGGAGCACCCGCTCAGCTCTTGATGAAGGATCTCTAAATGGTCCGAAACCGGTCGAGCGCCGTCGGGATCTCGACTGTTCACCTTAAACGTGAGTGAAACCGGGTCAAATAGTTTTTAGTTTTTAAGTTATTCTGCCACCAAGCAGTGGTGCGCAAGCAATACTGTGTTCCGGCTTGAAGGGCATTGTAGCCAGCGAAATTACTGGGCATTATGAGACTTATCAGCTAATTGACTCAGGGTGACGAGCGCAGTGCAGCGCCGCGCAGGATTTTGTAAAACAAAGTTCTGGGTGGTGTTGTTATTGTTATTGGCTGGCGTTTTGCTTATCATCAGGCAAACGACCAGCTCTGGAATTGGTGAATTTTGAAAATTAGAAAATCGTCCTTACTTGTATTTTGAAAAAAAGCAGAAAAAATCAAGATTTCATACATAAATATACAAATTGTGCACAGTCGACACACGACAGACGACTGTCTTGTATTTTCCAACAGCGACTTAAAACCGTAACCACATTTGTGATGGGGCATCTAGTTTTTTTTTACTTTTTTACTATCTGTAGTGGTTCCAGGTAACAAACAAGTGGTTCCAGGTAACAAACAAGTGGTTCCAGGTAACAAACAAGTGGTTCCAGGTAACAAACAAGTGGTTCCAGGTAACAAACAAGTGGTTCCAGATAAAAACGAAACGAACTTTCACGCAAAAACTACTGAACCGATTTTGATGAAATTTGGTGTATAGATACTTTAGGACTTGGAATAGCATATAGGCTACTTTTTGTCCCGGGAAACCGCGGGTGGAACCGCGGGGCGCAGCTAGTTGTAGATAAAATAAAATAAGTAGGTACTCACGCATTTTCCTGCGCCTCCCAATATTCCAGCTCCTTGTCCTTAGCGTTGTAGTCGGCCTGCTGGCGTTGTAAATCGGTGATGCGGTCGTGGAAGCCGCGCAGCGCAGCGGCGGCGGCGGCGGCAGCGCGCGCCTCGCACGCGGTTTCCTCTTCCAGCGCCCGTTGGTCGTGCTCGATGGTTGCCTTTACCTCGGCTATTTTGGTGTGGGCTTCTTCCTGCGGTAGCATATTGGAATGTTACGGGAAATTTGACAGCCTCTGTGGTGTAATGGTTGGGCAGGTTGGCTCAGATCGCATACATAGCAGGCCTACCGCACTCCGCACTGTAGGTACGGAGCTACAAGTACATAGCCGGACACCGACGGCGGGTCGCGCCTCGTTACACGTGTCGTGTCAGAAGAGATAAGAGCGGCGCGATAGAAAGAGAGGCGCTCTGTAGGTTCATATGACTGGTAGGTATGCAGCGCTACGCGAGCTGAATTGAACTTTATTGCGTCATAGCAAGAGTCGCTATTTGTTTAAATTTCTTTGCGGAGTGATTCTTCTGTCCCTTAGTATTCTGTGTACATATAGAGGTTGCGGGTTCGATTCCCGCGACGGGACAAATGTTTATGCACAGAAAAATAAATAAGCGCAAGCATTTGTTACTAACAAATTCAAGGAAGATATTAGTCAACACATTATTTTTATGAAACTATGTGGCGGGACGAGCGTATCGTTCATCTGATGGTAAGCAACACACCTGCTCAAAACAGTTGCAGCCAATGCCACGTTTAAAAATATCTTATTATCATCATCATCATCATCATCATCAGCCTGTAGTAGTCCACTGCTGGACATAGGCATTTTATATTATATAAAACTGAAAGACCATCACTGACTGACTGACTGACTGACTGACTGACTGACTGACTGACATATTGACAGAATTGATCTTCGACTTGCCGTTATGGTGGGGGGGAGTGTTTGGTACGGTTGTATAGAGGGTGTTTTGAAACCAACCAGAAAAATCCGAAAGCACCAGAAAGTGGTTTCCTTGATGGAACTGCTCAAGGGATCTCGGAAACTATAAATCGGATGGGGGCACCGCTTGAACTAAATATGCCCCAAACCTTGGGCCAATTTTGAAAATTTGAAAAAAAAGATGGCCGCCATACAAAAAAACATGGCCGCCATACAAAAAAACATGGCCGCCATACAAAATAAAAATGTTAATAACTTTTGAATGGTTAGAGATAGGTATAGGGTGCTCGACCAAATGTCATAGAGGGCGATGGGAAAAATTTGGAAAAGTTGGAAAAATTAAAAAAAAAGAAAAAAAAATGGCGGCCATTTTGAAAGTTGCTCCGATCCGACTGAAATTTTGCATCGGGGGGTTTTATGGGTCGTAGATTACGATTATGAAAAAAAATTATAGATTCCGCCATTTTCCAAAATGGCCGCCATACAAAAGTCATTTTTCAGAACAACTGAACTTAAATAACTTTAGAACCGTAATCGATAGGGAGCTTTTTGGGAATTGGGAGCTGCTTTAGCAGCTCGCGCACGCAGCGAAATACTAGTTAATATAATATAAAACTGGAAGACCACTCACTGACTGACTGACTGACATATTGACAGAATTGATCTCCCACTTGCCGTTATGGTGGGGGGTAGTGTTTGGTACCGTTGGATAGAGGATGTTTTGAAACTAACCAGAAAAATCCGAAATCCATGGAAAGGTGTCTCCGAGATGGAACTGCTCAAGGGATCTCAGAAACTATAAATCGGATGGGGGTACCGCTTGAACTAAATATGCCCCAAAACCTGGGCCATTTTTGAAAATTTGAAAAAAAAGATGGCCGCCGTACAAAAAAACATGGCCGCCATACAAAATAAAAATGTAAATAACTTTTGATTGGTTAGAGATACATACAGGGTGCTCGACCAAATGTCATAGAGGACGACGGGAGAAATTTGGAAAAGTTGAAATAATTAAAAAAAAAGAAAAAATAATGGCGGTCATTTTGAAAGTTGCTCCGATCCGACTGAAATTTTGCATCGGGGGGTTTTCTGGGTCGAAGATTACAATTATAAAAAAAAATTTTGGATTCCGCCATTTTTCAAGATGGCTGCCATACAAAAGTTTTTTTTCCGGAAAAATAAGCCAAACAAATCTTTTGAACCGTAGTCGATAGGAAGCGTCTATAAAAAAAAAGCAACACCCCCCCACGCGAGCTGCTTTAGCAGCTCGCGCACGCCACAAAATCACTTGGATTCCGCCATTTTTCAAGATGGCCGCCATACAAAAGTCTTTTTTTCAGAACAACTGAACTTAAATAACTTTAGAACCGTAAGCGATAGGGAGCTTTTATAAAAAAAAGCAAAACCCCCCCACGCGAGCTGCTTTAGCAGCTCGCGCACGCCACACAATCACTTGAAATCCAGCTTTTTTTCAATATGGCCGCCATACAAAAGTTTGATTTCAAAACAAAAAGGGTAAACAAAACTTTAGAACCGTAATCGATAGGAAGCTTTTAAAAAAAACCAGCAGCCACCCCCCCACGCGAGCTGCTTTAGCAGCTCGCGCACGCGGCGAAATACTAGTCTTTATATATAACTGAATGACGAGACGAGCTGGTCGTTTACCTGATGGTAAGCAATACGCCAGCCCATACCAATAACAGCACCACCCAGAACTTTGTTTTGCAAAATCCTGCGCAGCGACGTACTGCTATCGTCACCCTGAGACAATAAGCTGTTGAGTCTCATAATGCCCAGTAATTTCGCTGGCTACAATGCCCTTCAAAAACCTACCACCAGGCCTCACCTAATGAACGCCACTGAGCCCGGTCTTCGGCTCTTCTCATCCAGTTTCTTCCGGCCGCCTTCCGCAGGTCGTCGCTCCACCTGGCCGGTGGGCGTCCTACACTACGCTTGCCGATTCGCGGTCTCCACTCAAGAACACGTCTACTCCAACGGTTTTCCGTCCTTCGAGAGATATGACCAGCCCATTGCCACTTCAGCTTGCTAATCCTATGGGCTATGTCGGTTACTTTGGTTCTCTGTTGTATTACCTCATTGCGGATCTTATCTTTCAGAGAGACTCCGAGCATAGCCCTCTCCATAGCACGCTGAGCAACCTTAAGCTTGTGGATTAGTCTCACAGTAAGTGTCCATGTCTCGGCTCCGTAGGTCATTACAGGTAGGACGCACGTATTAATGACTTTTGTCTGAAGGCACCGTGGAATGGTTAAAATATCTCAATCTCAGTAATCATTGTTCACGTTACTTACCAAAAGTGCATCGCGTTTCCTAGCCAGCGCGGACTTGGAGCGAGCAAGTTCGGCGCGCCGCTCGGCGAGCGAGGCCGAATGTTCGCGCAGCACATCTACAGCTTGAGACACCCAGTTGGCACATTCTGGTTCCATCAGCTCTCTGTAACACAAGTTATATTTGTTATTTCTTGTATGCGAGGGGCCGTGTGGGTGGGTACCGCTTCAGTTCAGCTTCACTTCGCTTCAGTTTAAAGCTCCAAAGCAGTAATAAAAATAATAATAAAGGCCAGGGGCGACTTTGTGGCGAGTCGTCGGTGCGTGGCGACACTGAGCCTTACCCCGAGATTCTCCCTGGGGCTAAATGAGACCCTGACCCCCGGCTTGCCTTAACTGGCCGTCCGGGGGTGGAGATGCAAGAGCTAAGAACTAAGCTCCAAGGGTGGAAGTGTTAAAGGGCATAACGCCGGGAGTAGCGTTTAAGTGAAACTGCAGCACACCTCTCGACACCCTTTAGCCACCCACACCAACGTTGCCCCTCTCGTCGCCAATGAACGGCGGCCCTTAAAGGGGGCCCGTTTAGTGGGTGGCGAGTCACCTCCTGCCAAAATATTTTCTTATGAGGCGGAACTGGCAGGTGCCGAGGTCTCATATCATAGACCGGCTCTCATTCAAAAAATTCACCTCAATAGCCCAATCATAAGTAATTTTCATATCTTCAATAATACTCCTCGCACTTATCGGGGGCTGTCTTTGATTGTATCTTCTAATGATGCACTTAGAGACAGTCCCCGATAAGTGTTGCCCATTACATATCTAAATTAAATGCTCTAAGAGGCCTCTACGTGTTGGACTCATGTCCCCGCGCAAGCCTTCCAAAGGGCCGGGTGTATAACCCGTGAGAAAGAGCGACATAATAATAATAAATTGTTTATTCTCAAAAAGGTTACAACATTTGTGGTACACGAGTAATACAAAAGGTTAGCTATGTGTTGCAGATAACGACTAAACGACGAGTCCCAAACTAGGCGATGGCCTGTGTCTTGGAATTCAGAGATACGACTTGCTAAGTTTAGATTAGGTCAGAGATGATACCACAGTTTGTGACAATATCAGAACAATAAAACAGTAGTAGTGTGCAAACTTCACTATGTTCCGGCTTGAAGGGATGGTTGCCATAGAAATGACTGGGCATTATGAGATTAATGCACTATTGTGTCAGTATGACGAGCGTAGTACAGCGCCGCGTAGGATTTCACAAAACAAAGTTGCATGATGTTGCAGCTGACGTTACGGTAGGAGTTGTTTACCACTTTTGTTGAAAAATGTATTTTTCAAGACAAGCTATTAACAAATTCGTAATCGGAACCGCGAGCTTAAAATAAGCCCAAGCACTAGTCTAGTAGTTTACGATTATCCGTCAAGGAGTTCCATTGCTCACCTTCCGTCTCCATCATCAGATCAGCTGGCACCATAATATTGTATCAGGTGACATAGTGGTCAAACGCAAGCCAATTAACAAGTAAAACAAAAAATATTGCATTGTCATCGGACTTTGACAAGTATGCAAAATTTCAATTCCGTAGGATAAGAGGAAGTGGTTCTGATTAAACTTGCAAGATTTGATCCAAACATTGAAAGCAAACTTGCAATGTTTGGGTCAAATCTTGTACATGAATACTTTGTATGTCACTAAATTCTACTTTATTTTTATTTAATACTAGCGACCCGCCCCGGCTTTGCACGGCTATTATACATATAAACCTTCCTCTTCAATCACTCCATCTATTAAAAAAAAAACCGCATCAAAATCCGTTGCGTAGTTTTAAAGATTTAAGCATACATAGGGATATAGGGACAGAGAAAGCGACTTTGTTTTATACTATGTAGTGATTGTTATTTTTATACTTCCCCTGTTATTCGCAATGTAATTACCTTCCTAATGACATTTAGTGCGAGCTGTACGTGCGACCACGTTGGGAGCGCCCCGGGGCTCCGGGTCGGGTGCGGTCCGTTTTTGCGCAGCACACTCCACACGTAGAATAGAATAGAAAAACTCTTTATTGTATACCAAATTATAGAAATGGACAAGAACACAGTCCTTAACTATGGTAGTACAATGGGCGGTCTTATCGCTTGAAGCGATCTCTTCCAGACAACCTTTGGATGGACAGTAGTATGATATTATAAGTTGCATGTTGTGTTTTCCTGTTATTTGAGTTTTACTATAGTTTTGATGTCATTGTTTATGATGTATTTATGACTAGCTGCGCCCTGCGGTGTCACCCGCGGTGTCCCGGGATAAAAAGTAGCCTATGTGTAATCTATTTTATTGTAAAGTTTCTTCAAAATCCATTCAGTAGTTTTTGCGTGAAAGAGTAACAAAGGTACATCCATACTTACAAACTTTAGCGTTTATAATATTAGTAGCATTGATTTTGTGTTAAGTCTGTTGGAAAACCTAATAAATATATGTTTTTCTTGTTACTTCTCGTCAAAGGCGAGGTCCGCGAGGCGCGGGTGCTGCGCCGACAGGTGGATGAGCCCCTGCTTGTACTCCACGCAGCTGTCGAGGGTTCTCTTCTGCCACAGCGCCAGCTCCGTCTCCTTGCTCAGCACCATCTGCGGGAAGCCAGCTCATTCGTTTATTTATTCTAGGAAAACAAAACAGCTTATATATGTCGCAGCCAACTAGCTTAATCAGCCGTTCAATCAACAGCCTAGCGTCTTTACTAAACAGCGCCGTTCAACTAGCTTCCTGAATGATATTCAGCCATTTGATCAAACAGCTAGGCAAATCACTTGGGTCGATGACGTTTAATTACTTGCCTAGCCTGTTCATTTATAAAGCCTGTTTTCCAAAGTTTAATGACAAATAGTACAATGGAAGAGTGTAGTAACAATAATAATGAATATAGCTGGGTCCCGCACGCGGCGCGTACTGCTCGTTACCTTGGCGATCTGCTCGGCGAGCGCTCGCTTGGAGTCCCGCACGCGGCGCGTACTGCTCGTTACCTTGGCGATCTGCTCGGCGAGCGCTCGCTTGGAGTCCCGCACGCGGCGCGTACTGCTCGTTACCTTGGCGATCTGCTCGGCGAGCGCTCGCTTGGAGTCCCGCACGCGGCGCGTACTGCTCGTTACCTTGGCGATCTGCTCGGCGAGCGCTCGCTTAGAGTCCCGCACGCGGCGCGTACTGCTCGTTACCTTGGCGATCTGCTCGGCGAGCGCTCGCTTGGAGTCCCGCACGCGGCGCGTACTGCTCGTTACCTTGGCGATCTGCTCGGCGAGCGCTCGCTTGGAGTCCCGCACGCGGCGCGTACTGCTCGTTACCTTGGCGATCTGCTCGGCGAGCGCTCGCTTGGAGTCCCGCACGCGGCGCGTACTGCTCGTTACCTTGGCGATCTGCTCGGCGAGCGCTCGCTTGGAGTCCCGCACGCGGCGCGTACTGCTCGTTACCTTGGCGATCTGCTCGGCGAGCGCTCGCTTGGAGTCCCGCACGCGGCGCGTACTGCTCGTTACCTTGGCGATCTGCTCGGCGAGCGCTCGCTTGGAGTCCCGCACGCGGCGCGTACTGCTCGTTACCTTGGCGATCTGCTCGGCGAGCGCTCGCTTGGAGTCCCGCACGCGGCGCGTACTGCTCGTTACCTTGGCGATCTGCTCGGCGAGCGCTCGCTTGGAGTCCCGCACGCGGCGCGTACTGCTCGTTACCTTGGCGATCTGCTCGGCGAGCGCTCGCTTGGAGTCCCGCACGCGGCGCGTACTGCTCGTTACCTTGGCGATCTGCTCGGCGAGCGCTCGCTTGGAGTCCCGCACGCGGCGCGTACTGCTCGTTACCTTGGCGATCTGCTCGGCGAGCGCTCGCTTGGAGTCCCGCACGCGTACTGCGTATTCCACCTCGTCCAGAAGCCGCGTTCGCTCCGACACAGTGAAGGGCTGGGACTCCACTTCCAGCTTCAACTGCTGACTCTCAGCGCTGGAACAACAGTACTGATGGTAGGTTTCTCGTATGCGAGAGGCCGTTTCGGTGGTTACCACCGTGTCTGGAAGAGATCGCTTATTAGCGATAAGACCGCCATTGTACTATTAAATTTTTAAGCGACTTCAAAAACTATTCGTTACTATGTTTTTTTTTAATGTTTGTTACCTCAGAACTCCGTCATTCATGAACCGATTTGGAAAATTCTTAGTGACTTTTATGGCTATTATGGCCCATACTCTCTCTACGAGGGAAGGCCCGAGTTACTGGTGGTAGGTTTCTCGTATGCGAGAGGCCGTCTGGGTGGGTACCACCGCTTTGCCAGTTATTCAGCCGCCAAGCAGTAGTGCGCAAGCATTACTGTATACCGGTTTGAAGGGCATTGTAGCCAGCTAAATTACTGGGCATTATGAGACTTAACAGCTAATTGTCTCAGGGTGACGAGCGCAGTGCAGCGCCGCGCAGGATTTTGCAAAACAAAGTTCTGGGTGGTGCTGTTATTGTTATGGGCTGGCGTATTGCTTACCATCAGGCAAACGACCAGTTCGTCTCGTCATTTAGTTACATACAAAAAAGAAAAGAAAAAGAGTCCCAGCAGTGGGAACGTAACGGGCTCATGATGATGATGATGAAAGTGTTATAAATCATCACAACGTGACTGACGTGGCGCGCTCGATCTCCAGGTCGAGCTGGCGGAGCGCCTCCCCGCCGTCCCTCTGCTGCTGCAGCAGCTGCTCGCAGGCAGCGCGCGCGGCGCGGCGCGCGGCCCGCTCGGCGCGCAGCGCGCCCAGCAGCGCGTCGCGCCGCGCGCGCCGCCGCGCCTCCTCCGCGCGCGCCGCCGCTTCCGCCTCATCCTCCAGGCGCGCCTCGTAGTCTGTCAACAGTCACTACTTTTAACCAACATCAAAGTTTTCTTTTCTTTTATCTTTGTATGGTTTCATAGTCATTATGATTCAGTTTTTAACTGACTTCAAAGGAGAAGGTTCTCTATTCAATTTTATTTTTTTTATTTTATTTTTTGTGTTTGTTACCTCATTACAATCTAGCCAATTGATTAGGCTAATAAGCAATTTACATTTAACTTAAACTGATAGATAAACTAATACTAAGAATATATCCATCAACACTTTTCTCATTGTCTCTATTAAGGCGAAGACACTTTGTTCTTGTGTTCTGTATGGGTAGCACTCGTACTACATTACACTTATTCACTATCACTAGACACTACACTAACTCAAACTTCAAAGTTATAAGAATCTTTACATTCTCTGCCTTGAGAATGTATACTGTTGCTTTTGAAGTATCTAAAAATCAAGTGTCATCTCTCATATTGTGCCTGGCTATTGTATGAAAAGTTATAAGAATCTTTAGTGTATATTACACATTTCCAATTTGAGATGAATTTCGGCAGTATCAAGCCTAATCAGATTTTTTAACCGGCTTCAAAAAAGAGAAGGTTATCTGTTCGATTGTAATTTTTGTTATGTTTGATAACTCAGAACTCTGTCATTTATGAACCGATTTAGAAAATTCTTTGCGTTGGGTTCAGTATAGCTACGAAGTGGTCCCATATAAATTTCATCGATATTTGACCTTGGACTTCGGAGATATGTACATTGAAGTCGGTTTTTGTTTTAGTGTAAAAATTAAATATTTTATAATCCTTACTGTTGAGGGCAGTGACTGTGGACCACAACCGAACGGTAATAAAATAAAGGAAACGAGATTGCCGAAGTTCTACTGCAAACTATGTATTCTATTAGAATCACATTAATTACACAACACTTACATTATTAATTATGTTGTTACAACCACTTAGTACATATCGTGAGAACTTATTCATACAAAAACTAAACGAATAGTCCAGTCATTTGGTAGTTAAACCTGGAAATTTTTCCGGGATTTTGAAAATTGGTAATTTTATAGATTTTGATGTGCTTTTTCCGAACTTCAACTTTGCCAACTCGTATTTTGCCGCTCGCGCCACCATATTAGAAAAATGGCGCCTAATAGCAGTTTTTTAACAATACCTCTGTTTATTGTAAAATCGTATTTATTAGTTCAAAAAACGTAACTAGATGGCGCTGGCAAGCCTTGAAACACGCACGCGATATATTCGTGTGCGCGCGGGAGCTTAGGCTAAGTTTCAAAATTAAAAACTAATTTTCTTTGCACCTCTCTAGTTTAATTTCGGGGGATTTTTGGGACTTTTGTACAACCTCCTTTCCGACTTATTTTACGATAAAAAGTTATATACAAAATGAAACAATTAGCTACAATTTATGTATCTACCTTATATTCATAAAGTCAATAGTTTTGGCGTACGAGCGCCGCAAAGTGTACTCCAACGCGCGTGTTGGAGTACATTTTGTCCACTTTGTGATTTTATATATAACTTTTTTTTTTTTTACAAGTAGTATTAGGTATTAGCTACAGATATTCTACAAGTGTGCATATTTTAATCTTCAAACTAAGTAGATGACAAGGCATACACTATGTACACTTATATACATACTGTCTAAGAACCTAAATACATCTAATTCGACAAACTACGTGAGTCCTAGCCGTTTTATTAAATATTTATAATTAATCAAACTCACGAAAACTTTCATACTAAATAGATCTGTTAACAGTCGTCAAGAAACGGCCTCAGCTACCTAGTCCGGGGGCCGTCACCCGAAAATCATGTTAGTTCATAATTAGTGCAAGCTAAATCGAATCTAACGCGCTTTAGTATAAGTAGCAGTGGAAACCCGGGAACCCACTGCACTCTGCTGTCCACGTGCTGACCTCGCCCGGTACGTCCTTGTAGCTTCGTGCCTACTGCGCGGAGTGCGCTAGGCCTGGACTGACTTCAAATAAAAGGAGGATGATCTCAATTCTTTTTTTTTTAATGTTTCATACCTCAGAACTCTATCATTTATAAACCGATTTGGAAAATAGTTTTTGCGTTGTGTTCAGTATAGCTACAATGTGGTTCCATATAAATTTCATCGATATTCCACTTTGGACTTCGAAGATGCATGAACAGACATTGTTGACGCCGTAGTACATATGTATCTGCACCGGAGGGCGCTGCAGTGCCGCACCGGCGAGAACACCTCGCGCGATGTTCACGCAATAAATACATCACGTCACCGGGAGCCAATCGTAGCGCTTCCTGATCGCGTCATATAACCGAGTACTGCAGGCGATACTTGCACCTTGTAATTACGTTACCAATTTTAGTAAAAAGCAATTAACTATTAACTATTGTAATATAATCATTAAACTGTCGTTGAAGCAAAATCTAAGTGGTGTTGTCCTCATTTCATCAACTCCAAGCTGCAGCAATACAGAATTGAAGTCGTTGTGGTATTAAAAGTTCTGGGTGGCACTGCGACTGTTATGGGCAGGCGTGGAGCTTACCATCAGGCGAACGACTTGCTCGCCTCATCATTCAGTTCCATAAAACGAACATGTCATTTTCACTACGATTAATACTTGAGGAACATTGAAAATTGTTTAATACGTTTAATATAAAATACCTACCTTTAATAGTTTGCTGCAGCTCAGCTATTTTCTCCTCATCATTGCCCAACAATGCTGTCAAGTTTCGGACATACTCCTCTGTCAGATCCTCAAATTGGTAGTCAGGGTCTTGGAACCTGTATATACAATTATTTTAATTTTTTTTCTTGCAACATGCAATAAGTCCTATTATAGTATTTTTAACCCCGACACAAAAAGGAGAAGTTTGAACACTGTGTGTCTGTCTGTGGCACCATAGCTCCTAAACTCCCTCCTCCTCTCCTTTTTAGAGCGAGTGTGGCTCAGCGGGAACTCGTGCGCCTTTCGATCCGACGCACCTGGTTTCGAATCCCGACTCGGCCCTGCACCAATGACTTATAGTTAAGTGCAGATTTTGCACGCTCGCTCTAAAACGGTGAAGGAAAACATCGTGATGAAACCAGCTTACGCGCTTTGGAGTGGTAGGCTCTCGCCGTGGTTGTAATACCACCCACCGAACAAAGCCATGCCGTCAAGCGACCTAGTCGTGTTTCGGGATGATGTTCGGTGAACCATCGGGGAGACGGGTCTGAGCAGCCGCTCAACTGCCGCCTCTCTCTAGATCTATGTGCTCCATCTTAGGCCACATCATCGCTTCACATCAGGCGAGATAGTGGCCAAACATAGATCTATAAAGTGTAAAAAAAAGGATGAATCGATTTGGATGCGTATCTTTATTTAAAAACAGGTTTTCTAGTGGTGGTCTTAGATGTTTTATCAAAAATCGGTTCAACCGTTTTTTACTTTTTATAGGTTTTTTGTGTCGGGGTGATTACATTTTAGTTTACTGTAATTGGTCATATTAACATTAGTTATGACATTGAACTTCCTTACCGGATCCAGCACTTGTTGACGTAGTCGCGGCGAAGGTAGGCCTGCTCGTCTTTGCCGACATACAGCCAGTCATCCGACACCGGCATTTCCTGCAACACACCGTCGCAACTATTATATTTCCTGCAACATACCGTCACAACTATTATATTTCCTGCAACACACCGTCGCAACTATTATATTTCCTGCAACATACCGTCACAACTATTATATTTCCTGCAACACACCGTCGCAACTATTATATTTCCTGCAACATACCGTCACAACTATTATATTTCCTGCAACACACCGTCGCAACTATTATATTTCCTGCAACATACCGTCACAACTATTATATTTCCTGCAACACACCGTCGCAACTATTATATTTCCTGCAACATACCGTCACAACTATTATATTTCCTGCAACATACCGTCACAACTATTATATTTCCTGCAACACACCGTCGCAACTATTATATTTCCTGCAACATACCGTCACAACTATTATATTTCCTGCAACACACCGTCGCAACTATTATATTTCCTGCAACATACCGTCACAACTATTATATTTCCTGCAACACACCGTCGCAACTATTATATTTCCTGCAACATACCGTCACAACTATTATATTTCCTGCAACATACCGTCACAACTATTATATTTCCTGCAACACACCGTCGCAACTATTATATTTCCTGCAACATACCGTCACAACTATTATATTTCCTGCAACACACCGTCGCAACTATTATATTTCCTGCAACATACCGTCACAACTATTATATTTCCTGCAACACACCGTCGCAACTATTATATTTCCTGCAACATACCGTCACAACTATTATATTTCCTGCAACATACCGTCACAACTATTATATTTCCTGCAACACACCGTCGCAACTATTATATTTCCTGCAACATACCGTCACAACTATTATATTTCCTGCAACATACCGTCACAACTATTATATTTCCTGCAACACACCGTCGCAACTATTATATTTCCTGCAACATACCGTCACAACTATTATATTTCCTGCAACACACCGTCGCAACTATTATATTTCCTGCAACATACCGTCACAACTATTATATTTCCTGCAACACACCGTCGCAACTATTATATTTCCTGCAACATACCGTCACAACTATTATATTTCCTGCAACATACCGTCACAACTATTATATTTCCTGCAACACACCGTCGCAACTATTATATTTCCTGCAACATACCGTCACAACTATTATATTTCCTGCAACATACCGTCACAACTATTATATTTCCTGCAACATACCGTCGCAACTATTATATTTCCTGCAACACACCGTCGCAACTATTATATTTCCTGCAACATACCGTCGCAACTATTATATTTCCTGCAACACACCATCACAACTAAACCCCTTAATAAACACCTTAGTACTGAAAATCAGTACTAAGGTGTTTATTACCTTAATTTTTATGCTGAGTCCTTGTGTGTAACCTTTTCCTGGCATCGCGCAACGTTCCATTATCATCATCATCATGCGAAAATCGTAAGATTTTAAATAATTAGGAAGAAGAAAAATGACATTGCTCGGGCGGGGATCGAACCTGCGTCTTCGGAATACCGATCAAAATCATTCATCATCATCAAAAGCGCATTTATTTAGTATCATGCATATTTAAATTTAATGTAGGTAATGCCCTAAAATCTATAATAATAAATAATAATAATTTATTGTGACATAATAGATATTTCTACAAAGTAGTATTGAATCCATAGGCTCTCGAACTAGTTTAAACTGTGTTTCGAGAGCCAGTGGCTTAAAATGACGTGATTTTTTATAATATTCTGAAGGTAATACCAAAATATCACACTTTATTATTACGACGAAATTAGACGAAATTAGATCGATATTTTACACATTTTTAGTACCGTTTACCTGGCAAAGCCACCGCAACCCAAACTTCATAAATGGTCCATCGTTCTTACCTGTGTCGGGAGCATGCGCTGACGAACTTTCAGTTTTTATAAAATAACGAAGGTCTGGGGTTCACGGGCTCTATCTCATAACTTTATCTCAGTTGTATCTCTAAAGACACAGCTAACTCGGTGGTGTTGTACTCACGATGTGGGTGACCAAGTCCAGAAGATAGGCGACGAGTGCCAGCGCGTGAGGGAAGGCGTGCAGCGTGTTCACGGTCTTCAACCAGGACTTGGACACATTGCCTGGGTACAGGAGCCGTTTCGCCAGGTGAGGAACCTGCCGAACAAAAATAAACTGAAGCCTAAACTAAATAATAAATTAAAAATTACTAATTAATTTTACTGGTGGTAGGTTTCTTGTATGCGAGAGGCCGTCTGGGTGGGTACCACCGCTTTGCCAGTTATTCAGCCGCCAAGCAGTAGTGCGCAAGCATTACTGTGTTCCGGCTTGAAGGGCATTGTAGCCAGCGAAATTACTGGGCATTATGAGACTTAACAGCTAATTGTCTCAGAGTGGCGAGCGCAGTACAGCGCCGCGCAGGATTTTGCAAAACAAAGTTCTGGGTGGTGCTGTTATTGTTATGGGCTGGTGTATTGCTTACCATCAGGCAAACGACCAGTTCGTCTCGTCATTCAGTTACATAAAAAAAAAAAAACACAAAAGCCGACTTCAATGTATCTTCGAAGTCCAAGGTCAAACATCGACGAAATTTATATGGGACCACTTCATAGCTATACTGAACCCAACGCAAGAATTTTCCAAATCGGTTCATAAATGACGGAGTTCTGAAGTAAGTAACAAACATAAAAATTAAATAAAAAAGAAATGATAAAAAAATACAATCGAACAGAGAACCTTCTCCTTTTTTGAAGTCGGTTAAAATTTTAAGTAAACAGATGATTAGTTGGCTCATAACTTTTAAACAGCGGACATATTTTCATCAAATACAGCTAACACTAAATAAAAAAATAAACAGAGTTAAAATCGGTCAATGCGTTTGGGGCCAGGATCTATGTATGTGATCGTTGGGCGTATTTAATTATTATTTTTTGCATACATCTTCATCATTCATCATCATCATCATACATACATCTATAATATTATATCTATTATTCTATTATTATCTATACCTTTATCATACAGGTTTGACTGTCAGTACATAACCCATTGCTGTAGGGTTCATGTACTGACTAATAAACAAAAGATGAAAATGTGACAGGAGAATAATATGATAATTGATAATAAATATATAATATATGATTCTGTGACATTTATTATTATTGTTATTATTAATTATTTGATATTTATTTGTATGTTTGTTCTTTTTTAATTGGATTCATTGTAATAATAACAATTGTAAATGATCTTTTGATTGAAATAAATGAAATTGAATTGATAATTATAAAATGGAAAAGAGCCGTACATTGAAAATGTTTTTGCGAAACCAACTGGGATGGACTATTTAGAGGGTACTGAAAACGAATCTATGGTTTTTAGAATTTTTGTCTGTTTGTTTGTTATCTATACACTCTGAAAGTGCTGAACGGATTTAAATTAGGTTTTTTGGGTTTGGTAGCATTAGTCCCAACTTAGATCATAGGGTATGTAACATTAAAATTGGTTGGGTGACTACGAAGATACAGCTTGACCCTTAGTAGTACATGCTCCCATATACTGGTGAGGTCTTGCTGAACTGGTTTTGGAAAAAAATACGACTATTGGGCTTCTGTAGTCTACGCGGACGAAGTAAAAAAAAACTAAATAAAAATAAAAAAAAACAAAAACAAAAAAAAACGCGCAAAAAAAAAATTTAAAAAAATAAATTAGAAACCGGAAAAAGCTAGTATTCATAATTGATATAAAACGGCTAAGACTCACTGTAAACGTCGAAAATTACTCCGACCAGGTTTCGGACATTTTAGAAGTCCTTCTTCTGGGAGTTATGAGATCAAGCCGCGGCGTAGGTCGCGAGCGCTCGCACGTAACTGGCGGCGCGTGCGCGGCTCTGCAGACGCGGCGGGCGGCGTCGGTGGAGTTCGCGCCCGCTCGGCGATGTTCGTAAGTTCGGTGGTGGGTGAATCATCACTGCCGCTACTAATGTCTGCTGCATTAGGGTCTAAGCACACTGCACTAATTGTGTCCATTTCGCACTCGAGTAAAATCTTGGTGTTGATCATACTGAGTGCCGGTTTCCACGATGGTGAAATGCTCCAGCCCTGATCCCTATTAAAGGTAGCATGCCGTCCTATTTCGATGGCCTCACGCACCTTCCTAGGGACGAAGAACTTCTCCCTGGCAAGAACGGACACCTTGTCGAAACGGATGTAATGTCGGGAGTCCGAGATGTGAGCATGCTGAGCAACCGCTGACCGATCGGTGTCCAGATTCCTGATGCTGCGTATGTGCTCCGTTATCCTAGTCGATATGTTTCGCCGGGTTTCACCTATATAAGACACCCCACAGTCGCAAGGAATCTTGTATACGCCTGGTCCGCTAAGTGGTTCCTTGTCCTTTGGAGATCGCAGAAAACGCCGGAGTTGTCCTGGTGGGTGGAACCTCGTCTTGATACCATACCTCCTGTCCAGGTAGTGACCGATTTTATCGGTCACCCCCTTTACAAAAGGCAGATAGATCGGAGATCGTTCCACTGTGTCTGGTCGTTTCCGCTCACTCTTACTGGCCCATCGGGTGCACTGGCGCCAGTTATACCCATTACTTTCCAGGACACTCTTGACGTGCTCCAACTCGGCGTGTACATATGCTGGGGGTCACAAATGCTCAGAGCCCTGTTTATAAGAGAACGTGACACAGCAGCCAGGTGCGATACATGGTGATGGGAATCTGCCTGCAGGTATCTGTCAGTGTGAGTCGGCTTTCGGTACACAGTATGTGCCAACGTACCATCATGTTTGCGTGTGACTAGGACATCCAGGAACGGGAGAACGCCATCTTTCTCTGTCTCAACCGTGAACTGGATTTTACTGTGTACAGTGTTGAGGTACGAAGTGAAACTCTCCAGTGCATCTTTCGTAATAACAGCGAAAACGTCATCGACATATCGCCACCAACAGCGTGGTTTCAAAGAAGTGTTCATCATTGCCCGGTTTTCGAACCACTCCATGAAGATATTGGCCACGACTGGGGCTATCGGTGATCCCATGGCCACTCCGTCTACCTGTAAATAATACTCGTCTCGCCAAGCGAAATATCCACAATTGAGACAGAACTTCGTCCATTCAATGTACTCAATAGGTAAGTTATTGGAGTGTATTAAGTCAGTGATCACATTAATAGAGTCTTCTATTGGCACATTGGTGAAAAGCGAAGCAACAGGACAGGAGGTATGGTATCAAGACGAGGTTCCGCCCACCAGGACAACTCCGGCGTTTTCTGCGATCTCCAAAGGACAAGGAACCACTTAGCGGACCAGGCGTATACAAGATTCCTTGCGACTGTGGGGTGTCTTATATAGGTGAAACCCGGCGAAACATATCGACTAGGATAACGGAGCACATACGCAGCATCAGGAATCTTGACACCGATCGGTCAGCGGTTGCTCAGCATGCTCACATCTCGGACTCCCGACATTACATCCGTTTCGACAAGGTGTCCGTTCTTGCCAGGGAGAAGTTCTTCGTCCCTAGGAAGGTGCGTGAGGCCATCGAAATAGGACGGCATGCTACCTTTAATAGGGATCAGGGCTGGAGCATTTCACCATCGTGGAAACCGATACTCAGTATGATCAACACCAAGATTTTACTCGAGTGCGAAATGGACACAATTAGTGCAGTGTGCTTAGACCCTAATGCAGCAGACATTAGTAGCGACAGTGGTGATTCACCCACCACCGAACTTAGGAACATCGCCGAGCGGGCGCGAACTCCACCGACGCCGCCCGCCGCGTCTGCAGAGCCGCGCACGCGCCGCCAGTTACGTGCGAGCGCTCGCGACCTACGCCGCGGCTTGATCTCATAACTCCCAGAAGAAGGACTTCTAAAATGTCCGAAACCTGGTCGGAGTCATTTTCGACGTTTACAGTGAGTCTTAGCCGTTTTATATCAATTATGAATAATAACACTCACGAAACTTTTCAAAATCTAAAAGCTAGTATTATACATATGCATAGATACACCATCCATGAACATCCTCTTCAACCTGAATACACTACAAAATACATATTAATGTAGTACTGACTAGCGTCGCATACATATTACATAGATTACAGTGACCACGGAACTCAAAACTCGGAGCTCTCACTGTAGGATCGGCGACTATCTCTTGGAAGAAAAGAAGCACCTTAGTGACATAGTTGTCGTTGGTCAGCTTGACGTCAATGATGGCGGCGAGTAGGGCTCCGGTGATGTCCACAAAGCGCGCGATGGTAAGAGGGCGGATGAGCGTCATGCCGCCCGCGCCGCCACCGCCGCGCGCCTCCAGGCGCGCCGCCAGGCGCTCCGCCACGCGGGCCGCCTCGGAGCGCTGCCATGCTACGTTGGAGATAGGCCTGCGGGGGGAAGATAAAGCAATTTAAGCTCGTACAAGGGAGACCTCCTCGAGTTTAAAACTTAGTAACTAGTATCTAGATCTAGTAACTTAGTAACTAGCATTGTAACAGGTTTATCCTAGTACGAAACTAGTAATTATAGTTTTTTTATGTTTCAGAACTATGTACGAGCTATTTTTATACTATAAAGTTAAGATAATTATACTGCCGTCTCTCTCTAGATCTATGTGCTCCATCTTAGGCCACATCATGGCTTCACATCAGGCGAGATGGTGGACATACATGGATCTATTAAGCGTAAAAAAAATGTATTACATTGTTTTTGGTTGAATAGACTGAAATGAATTGGTTGGTATGAAAATATTCTGCATACCATTAAACCATCACAATATAAAATTGGAAATTTATAATATGGTTCTGAGACATCATTCTACTGCGGTCTTCTTTTAGACCTAACATAAGGTAAGATAGTCGCTAAACAAATCTATAAGCAACAGAAATAAGTAAACAAGTATACATTTTATAAAAAAAAAGCGACTTCAATGTATCTTCGAAGTCCAAGGTCAAATATTGATGAAATTTATATGGGACCACTTCGTAGCTATACTGAACACAATGCAAAAAGAATTTTCCAAATCGGTTCATAAATGACATAGTTCTAAGGTAACCATCATACAATAAAAAAAATACAATCGAGAACCGTTTTTTTTGAAGTCGGTTAAAAAATCTGATTGGGCTTGATATTGCCGAAATTCATCTCAAATTGGAAATGTGTAATATACACTAAAGATTCTTATAACTTTTCATACAATAGCCAGGCACAATATGAGAGATGATACTTGATTTTTAGATACTTCAAAGCAACAGTTCTCATTCTCATGGCAGAGAATGTAATGTATCTGTCGCAGCCAACTAGCTTAATCAGCCGTTCATTCAACAGCCTAGCCTTTTACTAAACAGCGCCGTTCAACTAGCTTCCTGAAAGATATTCAGCCATTTGATCAAACAGCTAGGCAAATGACATGGACCAATGACGTTTAATTATTTGCCTAGCCTGTTCATTTATAAAGCCTGTTTAGTAAAGAAGCTAGGCTGTTGATTGAACGGCTGATTAAGCTAGTTGGCTGCGACATATCTATGGAAGCATAGTTGTAAGTTATAACATTAAAGATCATATTTATCAGACTCTGTGACGTAGTGGTTGGGCAGGTTGTCTAAAATCTCATACATCAGTCACCACTGAGGTTGCGGGTTCGATTCCCGCGACGGAAAAAGCAAGCATTTGTTTCGTGTCTGGGTGTTGTGGGACCATGTTCCTCATAGGTCCTGGTTCCCTAGATACAGAGAACCCTAGTTAGGGCCCAGTATCAATGTATGTGATTGTTGGATGTAAAAGGAATAAAGAATTCAAACCTTTGATCTTTAACAGTAACAAATGCTACAGCTCTGTCAAGTGATGTTTGCCAACTGCGTTTGGTGCGGTCTTCTGTTGGTGTTCTCTGGAAATTAGTTAAATATTAAACCAACACTTCAAAATTCAAAATCTTTATTTATTTATTACATTTATTATTATTTATTTATTAAATTTATTATTATTTATTTATTAAATTTATTATTATTTATTTATTAAATTTATTATTATTTATTTATTACATTTATTATTATTTATTTATTACATTTATTATTATTTATTTATTACATTTATTATTATTTATTTATTAAATTTATTATTATTTATTTATTAAATTTATTATTATTTATTTATTACATTTATTATTATTTATTTATTACATTTATTATTATTTATTTATTACATTTATTATTATTTATTTATTAAATTTATTATTATTTATTTATTAAATTTATTATTATGTATTTATTATATTTATTTATTTATACTTTTATATATGTATATATATATATTCATCCTGGCCGGCTTCGGTCTCGGCGATCAGACTTCGTTTCAATGCTAGATTAATAGATAGAGCCGGGATGTTTACTTCTTAAGTGGCTCGCATATCCAATTTACTTCATACTTCTATACCAATGTTATAAAGTTGTATACCTATATGTTTGTAGGAGGTAACCTGGAACTACTGATCTGATTTTAAAAATTCTTTCACTGATAGTAAGCTCAGTGCATATAGCACTCTCATTCACACACTTTATCATGTCTATGCAACATAGTCAAAGGCAAAGTTGCTACATAATTTATATATTACCAGTTAGTGTTTTAACAGAATCACATGAACTCATTATAGACGTTAAATCCAGGAATCACCCCCGGAGAGCTTGTAATTACATAAATAAAATGACTTGCAAAAATAAACTTTTTTTTATGTAACTGATTGACGAGACGAGCTGGTCGATTGCCTGATGGTAAGCAATACGCCATCCCATAGCAATAACAGCACCACCCAGAACTTGCAACTTCCTGCGCGGCGCTGCACTGCTCTCGTCACCCTGAGGCAATTAGCTGTTGAGTCTCATAGTGCCCAGTAATTTCGCTGGCTACTATTGTATTCCCTTCAAACCGGAACCAGGCCTAGCGCACTCCGCACTGTAGGTACGAAGCTACATGTACATAGCCGGACACCGACGGCGGGTCGCGCGTCGTTACACGTGCCGCGTCAGAAGAGATAAGAGCGGCGCGATAGAAAGAGAGGCGCTCTTTAGGTTAATATGACTGGTAGGTATGCAGCGCTACGCGAGCTGAATTGAATCTTATTGCGTCATAGCAAGAGTCGCTATGTGTTTAAATGTCTTTGCGAAGTAATGCTTCTGTCCCTTAGTATTCTGTGCCGGAACACAGTTATGCTCGCGCACTACTACTTGACGGCTGAATAACTGGCAAAGCCATTTAAAAACTTACCACAGGAGTAGTTGTTGGTCTGATAGAATACTGACTAGACCGCAGAGGTGTCATGGACGACTGCCCAAACCTGTCTCCCTGCTGTGAGCGAGCCCTCTGTACAAGAGTAAAAGAATATAAAAAAATAACAATGCCTCCACTTTCGTACTAGGTAGTCCTTTTTGGTAGGTAGTAGTGTCTTTTTTACAAGCTTTTAAGTAACTTGCCATGTTAATTATTTGGGTTAAATCTTGTAAGTTAAATCAGAACCACTTTCTCTTATCCCACGGAGTTGAAATTTTGCACACTTGTCAAAGTTTGATGACAATGCAATATTATGGTGACATGTAGCTGATCTGATGATGGAGATGGAAGGTGGGGGATCTCCTTGACAGATAAGCATAAACTACTAGTGTTTGGGCTCACTATAATCTGCTCGCGATTCCGATTACGAATTTGTTAAAGGTTTGTCTTGAAAAATATATTTTTCAACAAAAATCTTGTTACATGGTGGTATTGAGATTGCTTTGTGAATTGGTTTGATTATGATTTTCAAGAGTAGTCACTCTATACTCAATTATTATCTTTTGATATCATCATTCCAGTCACTATTGGGTAATAATGTAATGTTTAGTTTTTTCTTACAATATTCTATATTTTTCATTTATAAGTAAATTTTTGTGTTGTCTCAATGTTTGGATTGAATGTCTTTTTATACTTACACTATTTAAAGACAACTTGGTGGCCGAAGCATCTCTACTAAGCCGGCCTCCGAGCGTGGGCCGTGGCTCTGCGCTACTGGACCGTTGGCCTGTGGTGCTTGGCCGGCGAACCTCCGTCGACAGTCGGTCTGTGGAGCCCGGCCGCCGCAGCTTCGGTAGGAGCGACGGCTTGCCTTCCAATCTACTCAGAATTAATTGCGAAACAAAATTAATATTATATAATAATAATAATAATAATTTATTTGTTCACTTAAATTTTTTGTGAATAAATAAATTATTATTATTATTATGTCGCTCTTTCTCACGGGTTATTGCGCTTATTGGGCTTGCGCGGGGACGTGAGTCCAACACGTAGAGGCCTCTTAGAGCATTTAATTTAGATATGTAATGGGCAACACTTATCGGGGACTGTCTCTAAGTGCATCATTAGAAGATACAATCAAAGACAGCCCCCGATAAGTGCGAGGACTATTATTGAAGATATGAAAATTACTTATGATTGGGCTATTGAGGTGTATTATTAATGGATGAGAGCCGGTCTATAATATGAGACCTCGGCACCTGCCAGTTCCACCTCATAAGAAAATATTTTGGCAGGAGGTGACTCGCCACCCACTAAACGGGCCCCCTTTAAGGGCCGCCGTTCTTTGGCGACGAGAGGGGCAACATTGGTGTGGGTGGCTAAAGGGTGTCGAGAGGTGTGCTGCAGTTTCACTTAAACGCTACTCCCGGCGTTATGCCCTTTAACACTTCCACCCTTGGAGCTTAGTTCTTAGCTCAAAATAGCACAGAGTACAGCAGGCCTACCGTGACCTTTTCACAAGCCAGTCAAACGTGATGCAGTTGACTTTAGATACCTAAACTGCCTCGCTAGAATTCGTACCGTGAGCTCCTTAAACCTTTGTCGCATTTGACTCGCTGTCTTTCAAAAGAATGAACAAAAGTAGTCTCTGCCTCCACTTATATCTCAAAGTTGAAAAAGACAACGCTATACAAACGGACAGTTTGGTCTCTTTCTTGAGATCGCAATTCTCCAATTTATAATCCTATAAAAAAAGTCAGATACACTTTTCGGGAACAACACTGTGAAGGCTGGTATCTAACTATGTGTACGTGACAACACATAGATTAAGTCTTTAACACTGTAGAAACACATGCGTCAGTGTGAGTGTATTGTTGCTAGCGTAAAAAAAATATTCCCACTGATTCTTTAGTGAATGGTAGCTATATACTAACAATAATATTAATAATATAATTATAATAATAATATAATTATAATAATATAATTGTAAATGGATAGAGTGATGTATGTATTTATTTAACAGACATATAATTAGCTAAATATTTGTCATAATTATGACAATGACTGATTAATCTATCTTTTAGCTATACCTATGATGTACAAAATAAAATCTCA
Organism: Petrophora chlorosata; assembly: GCA_951640565.1. Classification (NCBI taxonomy): domain Eukaryota; kingdom Metazoa; phylum Arthropoda; class Insecta; order Lepidoptera; family Geometridae; genus Petrophora; species Petrophora chlorosata. The sequence continues at coordinate 13,872,760 of OX621208.1, forward strand.
CTCACTGACTCATCACAACCAATGAAGTTAAAATTTCAGAGTAAGGCAGATTGATTTTATTTTCGTATTAAGTATTTTTTTATACTACTAAGTAACGAGACGAGCAGGTCACTCGCCTGATGGTAAGCGCCGCGCCTGCTCATAACAGATGCAATGCCGCCAAGAATCCTAACCAAATTGCATTCAAATTGGTCAGGTGGTAACAAACATAATTAGTTATTATAAACAATCTTACACAATGAAAATTACCAAAATACTATTATTTTTTTAAAATAAAACTGACACTGGTCGGAAAGGGACCAGCTCTAGTTTCAGACCTTTATGGACCACACATCTATTTAACTTACAGTTTTACCCTTACTTCTAGGTAAATTAATTTCAATGTAGGCTAGCTACACTAACCGATTCTCGTTGAGGTTTTGTGTTTCTATTCTAAACATACTATACGGAAAAATAAAATCAAAGTATTAATCAGTATATTTGAACTTACTTGTGAAACGATATCCCATCTTTTCGTCTCGGTTTCTGGGAGCAGTTTTTACAATGTTTGAACACGCAATACGGCATATTTTTGGAACTAAAATTCACGGGTCACGCAATACTTACTCAGCCAGCAATTCGTTGCGTACTGACTCGATGTAGTATCCGCTTCGTGCGCCTCAATCCCGTGTTCCGTGCGGAGTATCTGACTTTTTTATAGGATCAGTGTTTATAAGCATAAGAGAATTGCGCTCTCAAACTTAAAAAGTTTTACCGTTTTTAATATTTCTTTATAATAACGTATTTAATAGGAATATTGTGCGAAGAAAAACTATAAAATGTTTTTCTTAGCACTTTATAACATTTTATAAATACAAAAATATGAAGGTACTTTCTGTACTTTGGCTAAAAAGCATAGTCAAATCTGTAGATTTTACAGGCGTTTTAATGAAGGTTTCCTCACAAGTATAAGACCAATTTTTTAATCTCTTCATAAATTCTTTACTATCTCGTACGACAAATGGGTCAGATTGATGTCTTACATCGTTTCGGCATTGCTTCTTTGAAGCACTTTGTGCATTATCGTGTTTAAGGAACTCAAAGTATCATTCGACATCTATAAAATAAAGTCAAAGCAAAGTCTATCACATTTTGTAGTACCTTGGCTAAATAGGCATAGGTATCGTAATAGTTTTAAGGAAAATTATGAAATACATCACAATCACATTAGAATGTTGTTAGAATATTTTTCACTACATATATCTGTAATTAGATATTATTGGGGACTTTCAACGATAAAGGATTTACTAAGTTTTTATTTTTTCAATGTTTAACGTAAATAGGGCGAGTTCTGTGTGTTTATCACAATATTTCTTGTTTACGATAGTTAAAAAGGCTAAGAAATATGAACTTTTACTGACTGGGTATTATTGACAACTTAGCGAGGCAGTTTGTGCAAAATGGGAGGTCACGGTACGAATTGAATGAAATAAATCTCGCTTAGCGGTGATTTTTAGGTTGTCACAGGAAGAAAATTGCGGCAACCGAAACTGACTGGCTTAACTGACCTCACGGTACGAATTTGGCGAGCCAGTCAGTTTAGGGCTTATTTTGAATCGCATTAAGAGCTCACGGTATGCCTGCAGAGGTTTTTATCTACAGAGGTAATCGTTGTAAGGAGTTTTACACTATAAGGTACTAACAAATATTATATACCAGAATGTGGAAAAGAATCAATGCATCTTGTCCCTCGTATTTTTGTACCATTATAGTACGTAATAGCGTCTCGAGACCTACGGTACGGATAGGCTTTGTAATAGGTACGATTTCAGATGTAATGTTCATACATTCATTGTTTATACTGCTATAACCAGTAACTTACCTCGATTTTCGCGAAGATGACGACTGTGCGGGGACAAACCTTGACGGTAACATTTTCACAAACGTTTGCAAGATATGTTTATACACAAATTCACTTTATTTTCTTTTCTACTATTCAAATTTGAAAAATAGTTATCGTATTTACAGACAACAAAGCGACCGTTACACCAAAGAGCAAATTAAGGCCGCGTTCAGAAATGGGTAAATGTTCACGAGTGAATACTTGTCAGTTAATCTCAGTGATATGCCAAGTTAAAAATTAACTAACGCCTTTCTGAACGGGCATCGAGTAATACAATAAGCCAGCCAATCAAATCCAATAATTTTCAAGACCGAGATTTCCCGCGCTTTTGTTTATCAGATTTAACTGCGTTATTTTGGCTAATATCGGAATTTTACCTTATATTTTGCTTCAAATACACGAATCGCTTATTTTATTTATATGTACAAAAAATCAATGCAAAAATATTGCAATATGTAAAGGAAAATGACAACTGACAACTATTACCTGACAGGTGAGAATCGTCACCCGCTTTTTTATCGGTGAATATTTTCACCTGTCAGGTGAACTTTTACTCTCCCCAATTGGTTTTCTGAACGGCTCAGGGTAAATGTCAAAGTTCATCTGAGTCATTTCTGAACGGCGTTAGGGTAATAATTACATAAACTGGGTGATTTCTGAACGCGGCCTAAGTAATGCGTTCAAATTCAAAATTGAAATACTTGAAATTGACAAATGACAGCAAGACATCAATGATAACATTTTTAGGCTGCGTTCACAATGACAGGTTTTAGTTCAACATTAGCAATTGAAAATCCAAAATGGACAATGGTTCAACCCATTGAGGTCTTAGTGTCATTCCTCAATGGTTCAACCCAAAGACGAAGTACTACTTTATCTTTGGTTCAACCAAGGTTGGTGGTTAGGTCCAAGTTCAACTTCTCTAGTTGATAGCTTTAAAATTGGTAATTTACGTTAATTATTTTTTTGTATTCTTTCTTCAAGTATTTTCTTTGTTTCATGGACTGTTTGAGAAAACGTTGGATCTAATAAGCAAAGTTTAATAAAGTTCTCATAACCAGATGGTAATGAAATGGGAGTTGTAGGCTCTGCAACAAACATAAGCATTAGATACTAAACTTATCTATATTCCATAATACATTTTTGTCATTGAGCTGATAACCAAACATAAGCAAATAGCTCAGATAAAGTACTCGAAGGCAAATGGGCATAATCGTGACTATTTTCGTCCAACTGCGCCAACGCCAAAGTTAGGATCAAGTGATTTATGTAACTTGGGCTTCACATGGTGAGGACGATGACGCAAACGATAAAAACTTAAGAGTATAAATAAATATAACTAGGTATATACCTAACTAGTTATGTATATTCTAAGGATACAAGATATTCAGAAACCCCTACTACAACATACTTTATATTTGATTTCTATAAATCTACGATAAATTTAGATCACGTAATGAAATAAATGTTATATGTACTTAATACCTTTGTTTTGCAAAGCATGCCGCAGTACTTCGTCAATGTTCCGATATCTTGATTGTACACTGTTCTTTGACTGGAAGCTAGTGTGGTTCATTACAGGAAAGTGCTCTCCTAACTTATACAAGCACTGCATTACGTCGGTTTTTAGTTGAAACTTAAGTTTGCGTATCTGTAAATTATTATTTCAGAGATTAGCCTGCATTGAGAGCTAGATATAAATAATGTAACCTCTACGTTTAGTGCTAACCTTAAATTAAAAAATGCGTGTAGTTATGTATGTAACTTACTTCCTGACCAGTAACACTGACAAGCAATACTACAACATCGTCCTTGTAGACTCCTTTTAATTTATTATTCACATTAAAGGTCTCTAAAACTTTATCTTCTGTCGTTATCATCAATTGATCGTAATGAATACGAAGATTGAGTCCCGCAGATTTCGATTCATATCTAACCCAGTTTTGGCTCTTTCGCCATATCATTAATTTGTCAATCGGCGTATTCCACTGATCTACAAGTATGGACACAAATAAACAGTAAAACCTCGATATAACTCATAATATTTTGTAATATACCTTATAGTAAACTTACTGCTCATTTTATTATGACGTCTAACAACGTTGCAGATATAAATAAAAGAAGTTAGAAAACGATTCTTTACTATGTTCTGCTTTTCAGTTAGGCAAAAAGAAACCGTTTTTTAATTCCCGATTTTCCAGTTCCCGCCTTTTTGTCGCTTTTAATTTTTTTTTCTAACTGGACGCATCTAGAACTTTTTTGGGTTTCCTGTGGTTTCAGGCAGGCTTTTGTAATGTACTTAATGGGAATTCGTTTCTTTCTGAAGGCTTTAAAAATATTATTAAAATATATTTTTTTTTTCGCTATCCTGAATTTACATCCACTAGTTTGATTAATAATAGACATGTTGTTTTAAATTATACCGTATGTAAAAGATACTCTTATGATATTATATCAGGCCCAGACGCTGATTCAGCGGTAGCAAACTCAGCGAGGCTGCTGTCCATAATATTCTCAATCTCAATGACCCAATAAATAATCAGTTATTATTATACTTAATTTTTAGTTGTGTTGGCTAAAAGCTGTTTCTACGACTGAATGGAATACAAATCATTAGTCATAAAAAAAGGTAACCAACTGTCATGCTGTTACTGTCACCAGCTACAATATGTCACCGTCAGTATCAGTTTGGTTTTATTGTCACTGTCTTATTTGGTTTTGTTTTCATTTCTCATAATTCTCATTTGGAATTGGAAATGGAAATATTAACTTCGAATTACGATCACGTTTAGAATTTGTACTGCAATTTTCTCCAAAATAAGACATATACGAAACCAATTTTTTTACAATAACAAACCATAATGGCTGCAGGAACGTACTATTTTGTTATCGTGGGGCACTCGGACAATCCTATATTCGAAATGGATTTCATTCCAGTCACAAAAGAAATAAAGGTATCTGCCCATATTTTCCGATTTTTTACTTGTATACACTAACTTATTTTTAATTTGTTTCCAGTCCTCGATAAGTTACATCAATATGTGGAACCCTGCCATAATATCAGGAACCGCATAACTAAATAATTTTCATATTGATTTTAGAAAGAAGATAACAGACACTTGAACCAATTTATAGCTCATGCCGCGTTGGATTTAGTAGACGAACACATGTGGAAAGTCACAAACACATACCTCAAGTCTGTAGATAAGTTCAACCAATGGTTTGTCTCGGCTTTCGTGACTGCTAGTCAAGTAAGTCGCACTATTAGCTCTCTATCTAAATGTTTAACTGGTACATTCCTCTGTACTCCATATTCACACTTCCAAATTTGTAACTTTATTCCAGAACTTCTCTAAAATTATCAAGAAATCAATAAAGATCAAGAAGAATCAAAGTGATTTGTGTCTTACAGGCACAAATCACTAAAAAAAAAAAATTAAATTAAATAAAAAAATTAAATATTAAATTTTTATTTAAATTGCACATAGCAACCGACCCATTGTTTATTGACTATTGTTTTCCCTATATACTTTGTATTCAATAAAGCATTATTGTATTGTATTGGGATTTCTGTGTCTTGTAACTTCAGAATTACCATAAAAAGCATTTTCTTTTCAGATGAGATTCATAATGGTCCATGACTCCCGTAACGAGGATGGCATAAAGAATTTCTTCACAGATGTGTATGAGACTTATATCAAACTTATGCTCAATCCCTTCTACAAAGAGAACACTGTGATCACGCTGCCTGCCTTTGAAAAGAAGGCTCAGTTTCTTGGCAAGAAATATCTTACATAAGAATCTTGTAAATATAGGAACTAATTTTAAGATTGTATAGTTAGATAAAAAATGTATTTTTTTGTGATTTTGAATCATTATTAATTAAGAGTACATAACATGTTCATTCCAAATGTTTGTATGAACATCATGTATGAATAATTGTTTGAGCATGATAAAATGCAACATTAAATACTTAAATTTTAATTTATTAGAAAATATGTAAGTAATATTATTAATACAAAGTTTTATGTAATATTTGGTCCATTAATCATTTCAATTGACAATCATTTTCTTATGCAAATGCTTACTTCACCCAATGTCCATGCAAAACCAAACCAAAGTAATACAGTGCAACCTTAATATAACGAACCTCAATATAACGACTTCCTCGATTTAACAAATTCTTCGTAATCCCCTTGAATTGTCCATAAGAGTCAATATAAAATATACCTTTACATTGCGAACATTCTTTGCGTACAACCTCTTTATAACGAATTTTCAACTATCAAGAAAAAGTATTCATACCTCTAATTAACGAATTTTGCCAACCCAAAACCTTTATATAAAGTTGTTAGTAACCACATTGTTAATTGTTTTTGATTATTAATGTAAGAAAAAAAAAATATTATCTACCTAATTGTTTTGAAATACATAGCAAATACATATAGTAATTTGATGAAAATGTGTTATCATTTATTAGTAGAAGTTGTTCGCTATAACAAGATAAGTACGTAATATTGAGGTGATTAAACTATTCTTTTACCTCTTTATAACGAATTTTCGACCAATCTAACCTCAACATAACAAACCTCAGTTCAACGAATTACTTGATATTACGAATATTTTCTTGTTCCCCTCCGATTTGTTATATCGAGGTTGCACTGTACTTATATTTTGAATTAGTTTTTACTAACAGGAGATGATAAAGCCTACTTGCAAGCATTGGACTAACTTACATGACTTACAGTAAAGACTTGATCATTAAGTTTACAAAATTATAGAATAAGTTAACTGGTTATTTCTAGAATGAAAATCTAAAACTTACTAGAACACATTTCAAATAACATTCCACTCTCACAACGAAAACTATCAAAAAAGATTTTGTCAGCTAAATAAGCAGCTTACAAATTCCTAGAACTTCATAGCATGACCTGGTTGATTGACCGGTTTCTTTCATTAGTAGTGCCATGGCTATAGCCTTGCCTTATATAAATTATTCCAATGAGGTTCTAGAAATCTTGTGCATGCTTAGCTGCCTAAGTCACAATCATTATAATCTTAACACAATTATCACTGGGACAGTTTCCAATATTGAAATTAGCTTAGTATAAAGCTGGGAGGCCTAAGTCATCATCGGGTAGACTATCATTTGAGAAGTCATCTGAAACAAATATAGATAAGAATAGTCGTTAATAATTTGGAACAAGGTACATAAGCCTATGATATCATTACAAATTCGATCTTGCTATGATAATGACATAACATTTTGACACTTTTTTATGAAGCTTTGGCTTTTCATAGTAACAAGTTGTTATTTTCTTATGAATTATTGGCTTTGAATAGCTCAAAGTTATCAATAAAAAACCTTTTTACCTGTAAAGAACTCATCCTGGTAAGAACAGTCAAATTCAAAGCTGCGCCGACGAGTTTCAGGGGGAGGGGTAGATGGTGGAGACATGTGTTGTGCTATCTTGGGAAAGAAGTCGAACAGCTCACAGTAGGGTTCTGTAACCAAACAGGCATGCTTAGTCTTGTACAGTTAGAAATGTATCATTCTATTGCTATAAATTATAGTCTTGTGAATATTGTGGTTAATTATTTTAGTATTCCATTTACCATTTTTCTGAGTGGGTTTCGTGAATTCAATTTCTTCCATCTTGAAACCCTTGTCAGCATCAGCATATATCATTGTGCCCACATTCACAGCTCGAGGAGTAAATACCTTCCTCGATGGAGTGCTTTGTAAGGCCTTGCCCTTATTGCACAGGAACGACTTCTTAGGCTCCCCAGTTTTCTTCATAGGCTCGTTAGGTTTAACAGGGCCAGTGGAAACTGTTTTTCCCATATTTTCTGTGGATATATTACGTTATTACACCAACACATCAGTTAGAGTGTAGGGCAGCAAAATTGAGCATGATAAATTGATTTGAATGCGAGAGGAGGCCAAAAAGACGAGATTAAGATGTAAATAGCGATGCAAACTTACCAATGTTGGACATAGGCTGGCGCGAAACATTCTTCACGGCCTGTCGGATGAGATGGTCGCCGAAAATATCAAACAGAGACTCAGCCATATTGATATGCTTCTAATGGTAACAAACTCACGAAATTAATATGAACAGCAATTTCGCAGTAATTATTACCAAATAACACGCCACAGAGAGTCGTTAAAATTTTGTTTTGCTCAACAGTTCAAGTAGTATATTTGAAAAACGGATTACGGATACTTATTTGTTTTTTTAACGGTCAAGAGTCACTGCGTTATTTCTTAGTTCGTGACTTACGAGATTTTAAGCATTGCTATATTTGTTCTACTCTAAAGCAAAGTGATAATACGAGACAACAGGATTAATATGTTCCATATTTCGTAAGCCGTGGCCAACTGGCCAAACTAACCTATAATAAATAAAAAAACTAATTATTCCAATCAAAGTCAAACTTTTTGGCGGGAAGTGAAAAGTGATACAGTTAGATTTTGTTTTATTTTCCAAACAAGTGTTATTTCGAGTGATCATGTGTAATATCGGTGGAATATTAACCATTATGTGTTCGTTAACGTGCACGAGTGTAGGCAAATAGGGAAAATATTGTTTTTTATGTTCTAAAAAAAAGTATAATAAAATGGAATATTAAACTATCAAATAATAACTACGTAAGACATGGCGGTATGGTCCAAGAGACTTTAGCCTGCCCTAACGGGCAAACTAAAAAAAAAACATCATAACAACTCAACAATCAAAGTCAAATCAATTGACATAAGTAAAAGTGACAGTGACAGATGATGGACTCTGACGCCCTTACGATGACGATGGGATGGCATGGCTTTTTGTTTATGCTTGCTTTTCAATTTTCCGAGTTTTCCGGCGGGCGGCGGTATTGTGGTCATAGATGAAATTTGTATATGTGAAAATTTTGGTATGCAGCTCTACAATAATTGCCATTCAAGCAAGAAGTGAAGTGACTTCGAACTGATACAAAAATAAACAACGCATGGGTAACATAGACCCATATAGACCAAAGTAAAATACACGTTTTCCCGGATAAATAAAATATTGATCATGTCGGACAATAAGCCGTCTAAGCCTAACGGCTCTGGCACCGACCCGATGCAGCGGCTCGCGTCGCTGAAACCATCGCGAGACCTATCTCTTGGTGCTGCAAAGCCCAATAAAAAGGTTTTCTTGCCTAACTTGAATGTGGCGAGAAATAAAAATAAAGGGTAAGTCTTGGGTAAGCTCTCTTCTACGCTTCATATACTGCCTGCACTAGGAGTCTCATTTGGGTTTATAACTATTGTATTTTGTTACATATAATCGAAATAGCAACCCGCCGAGCAGGTATCATTATCGAACATTCTCCATGATATTAATAAATATTAATTACAATTCATATCCCAGTGTTCTGATCAAAGAATACTAACTTTTACTTACGTAAAGAAGCGACACTATACACTAATAAATAAAACAGTTTGTTATAGTTAAATACCAAACAAAATTATTAAATTATCAAAGAATAAAAGAGTAGTAAACCACTGGAATAATCTACCAGAGTCAGTGATCAGTGTGCCATCAGTGGAAAGTTTGAAAAACAGACTTGACAAACATTTAAAAATAAATCACAAGTGCAACGCATCAGCTCAACAAGCTGCTAGTGCATCATAAATAATAATAATAATAAATTCGTAAAAATGTACACAATAAACGAAATAAATTTTTAAAAAATTCGGACATTAACAGATCATATTTACAAATTTAAAATTATAAATTAAGAAAAATAAGAATTACAAATTAAAAAATAATAATAATTATACCTTGATTACAAGTAATGCAAAGTGGTTAGAATGAAAAACACTTATGTTGCCTACATATAGTATTGTCCTTGTCCTGCTCGATTGCCTCAGCTCATCCCTTCAGTAATTACGCACACACACAAACTGTCTGTACAGGCCGGTGCACCAGTAGTAGTATAAATAACTCAGTTCATTTCTATGGAGTGTCGGGGGTGTGGTTCTTATTGACAAATAAGTTTTCACTTACTTTTTTGTTTATTATTTTTGTAGACCAACTACATCTGGAAATCAAGGTCCAAAGAAAGAGGAAAAGCACCGTAGAGACAAGAAAAATGACAGGAACAAGAATTTTCGAGGTCCCAATGTCATCAAGTCAACTGGAGTTTTCTCGGAAGGTTGCTTACAATCAATTATTTAAAAAGTAAACCAACTCGTACACCCTTGCAGAGATAAAACTAAATTCCCTTTATTCCATTATTTCTATTTCAGGCCTGGCCAGTGTTGAAAAGAATCCCAACCGTATCTCATTCGGCAGATCCACTGAGTCTACAGCCGTTGTGCAGAAACCAACCATTAGAGTGAAGGATTTTGTTAAGGTTAGACTTGATAAAGGTGACCATATTTGTTTGACATTTAAAGCTGCTACTAGTAAGTTTCATCTAGTCTACCATCTACCACCTCTAATATTTTAGAGCAATTATGCGTCAATTGTATTTCTGTCTACGGCAAGAAAGAAGAATTTTAACATGTAGTTGTTTATTAATGACACTATTTGTAGAGAACTCTGAGTCTCTGTGACCCAATAAATCAATTATTTATGCCTTGTCATCTTGTTGATTCGCAATCAGTTGTTGAGCAGCGTGAGTTTGTATGCCGTAGGTGCATAAAACTATATTATAAAATGTTTGTCTCAGATTGACAAAGAACTTGAAGATCAGAAGATCCGCTCAGTAATGGGCGAGGGCGACAGCGGGCCTTACCCTGAGGGCCCCAGTGTTGACTTCAAAAAGACGACGGAAAGAGATGCTCCTATTAAACTGCCTATGGATGATAGCTGTAAGTACATTTGACATAATGCAACAAGCAAAAATACATAACATAATTTGAAGAATCCCATGACAACCCCCCTTGGGGGTTTTGCTCAATATAACTTATCTAAGAACTATCTAAGCTAAAACTATCAAAGTGACCGCAAAGGTGCTATACATGGTGTGGCAAAATTTTCGTATCTGCGGGGTAGCTACCTTTTCCTTTGCAGGAGTTTTGTTCTGGAACACTGGGTGAGTTTAAAAATAAAAACAAATTCTTAGATTTTTTTAAAAAGGTACATTCATCCTGAAAAATACTTATATTAATATTTTCTCAAAAAAATAACATGGTTAAAACCTTTCATACAACATGGTTTAAAAAAATATTATTATGTTTCTAAAGTGCCAGTTGGCTACTCTGCAGAACCGAAATGTTCCAGGTCCTCTGTATACTGTATCTAGTACGTAGCACATAGTTAAAGTGTTTGTCGTCCATGTTTCACACAGGCTGGTCAGACATCCCCACAGTCAAAGTAAAGCAGGAGGTCATCATCAAATCTGAACCGGAGGAGTTCGAACCCATCAGTAAGAACCTTTGTACAACCTGGATTGGATTGGTGGGGTTAATCAAGTGAAATTTTATAAACGTCACCGTTAGAGAAATAATTCTCACCCTTCACACACATCCTGATGACAAATCTGAATAGGCAGATGATTGTTATGGCGTGTAGACTTCGCTCCGGGCATATCCCTCTCAATCAGTTTAAATACCTTATGAGGAAGGTAGATTCTCCGGATTGTGAGGTCTGCGGCAAGATAGAAGATACTCAACACTTTTTGATGGAATGTGCCCGGAGTGAATCTATTAGATGTAAATTAAGAGATTTAGGATTAAATTATTTAGATGTAGGCATATTCCAGAGTGTGTTAGCAGTGTCTACGTCAGACATTGCTAAAACTCTTTTTGGTCTCTGTTACACAGTATTAAATAAATAAATTTGCATGTACCAATGGGGCTGGCATGGTCGTCTCGACTAAAAGTCCCTAAAAAATTGTAGAATAAAAAAAAAAAACACACACATGTTTGCTTATTTGTTGCTGGGAAACATTCTTGTGAAATATTTCTGCGTATAATCAATTTTCTCAATCTCTCTCCATGGGGAAAAGTATTGCAAATTGAAACAAGTGCCACTACTCATCGATATATATTTATTTATTGTGTACCCAACAATCACATACATGAATCCTGGCCCCTAACTAGGATTCCCTGTATCTAAGGAACCAGGAACTATGAGGACCATGGTCCCACAACACTTTTATCTGTGCACAAACGTGTATGTCGGGAATCGAACCCGCAACTTCAGTGGTGTATGAGATGTGAGCCAACCTGCAAAGGCAATCAAAAAAATAGATTATCATAATTATTCAAATAGTTTAAAATTTTATTAAACTCGCCTTAGCATTCAGTAATGAAGTGCGCAAGAGCATACAGACTCATTTCCTATGACGATACAAACATGTGGGATGATGTAAATAGACATGGGTAACTCAACAAAAATTCACGAGCCGCGAGTCAGATCACGGTTAAAACACTTGAATCAGAGCTGCGAACCGCCTCGCAGCTCAGCTCAATTTGAACTTCTGCTATACTATGAGTGTCTACGATCGCAGTAGCGAGCGAGCGAGCCAGCGCGACGGCTCAACGCGCGCATGGCGCGGCGCGCTGCCCGACCTGTTCAAACAGGTTTATCCTGCCACCTTTCATCTCTTTCACTCTTACAGAATTCTCACATCTCACGCATACAGAATTGCATCTGCGCAGATCACGTGATGCGCGAGTCAGCCGCCATCAAGTTTGGCGCGAGGTATAGCACGTGCCGGATGGATTGCGTTGCGATGTTGCCGGTGCGCAAGGCGGGGGTCGGGGGGTCAGAGTCATAGCCTATGACCCTGATCCCCGCTGCGCCCACTGCCGAGCCGTGAGCCGTCAAGTTTGCATTTGAGCCGCAGGTCAGCAGCTCAAGTCTCTGTGACCTTTTTTTTAACCGACTTCAAAAAGGAGGAGGTTCTCTGTTCGATTGTATTTTTTTTTTATTATTTTTATTTTTTTTATGTTTGTTACCTCAGAACGCCGTCATTTATGAACCGATTTGAAATATTCTTTTTGCGTCGGGTTCAGTATAGCTACGAAGTGGTCCCATATAAATTTCATCGATATGTGACCTTGAACTTCGAAGATACATTGAAGATGAAGACGGCTTTCGTTTTTTCTAAAATTTTTTTTTTTTTAAAGTCTGTGATCTGAATACTTGAACCGGCTCAGACCTGAGTTACACATGTCTAGATATAGATACTTTGTAAGTTCGCGTCACTTGATTAACCCCTCGTAAAATTTGACGGCAGTTCCCCACGGCTAAGAGAACATTTTCTCTTGGCGCAATGGAGCGGCCACAGTAGATTTCTAATCACTATAATCTACGAATAATAATATTGATATTCAATCATTTATTGCATCATACATGTTACAGGGATTTTAAATATTATAATACAGTTACATAATGTACCCAATTTAGGGCATTGCAATATGAGTAGATCCGGACAGATATAATGTATGTATGTATTATTATTAATTGACATTATTATTATTTTTATTATTATTTGTATTCCAAAATGTAATTGGCCCGCTACACGCTTTGGTTGTAGTGCTGTAAGTGTAACGGGCACCTGAATTGAAATAAATAAATAAATGTATTTTAAATCTTTTTTTGTGAAAATTTATTCTTAAAAAAATCGATAATAACTTTTACTACATAATAATAGTTCAAATTCAAATTCAAATTGTTTATTGCTAGAATGTTGTATACAAAGATGACAAATAAAAATAATTCCTAACATTCTAGCATGACAATGGTGTGCAATATTAACATAATTTCAAATAACATAATCAAATTAAATTCAAATTGTCAGATTATTATAAGTTGATTTTAATTAATGTCAAAATGTCGTCAATAAAACTGTCAGTATTCAAAAATATTATGATAAAATGTAATAAAAATTAGATGTATATAAATTAAATAGTTATATTAATATTTCAACATTAATTAATTACAAAATTTATTCAATTAATTAATAATAATGCAGTACAATGAGTAATAATAATCAATTAATTAATAATATGTCGTCGAAAAATTCTTGAAGGCTGTAATAACATTTAGAAATTAGGAAGTTCTTTAATTTTTTTATTATTTTAGTTAATTTTCAAAGATTTGATCTTTTTCTTGAGTTTTTATGGTATCCGGAATTTATGTTTGTTACGTCAGAACTCCGTCATTTATGAACCGATTTGGAAGATTATTTTATTGTTGGGTTCAGTATAGTTCCGAAGTGGTCCCATATAAATGTCATCTATATTTAACCTTGTACTTTGAAGATGCATTGAAGTCGGTTTTTTTTTATAAAATGTATACTTGTGTCAAAACATACCTATTGGGTATTTTCTGACAAATTTGCGAATTTCTAAAATGTAAATTGATGTTATTGTAAATATTTTGTGTTTGAAGAAATGAGGTTTGCAACTGTCTGGTTTTTTTTATTATTATTCGTAGACTATAATATACTAGGTAATTCGATGCATTGATATTGTGTATTCGGAATTATCTATTGTGAATCACGGACATAATCTATTCACTATTGTATATTGCTTTCTAGTGTAGAAAAGAAAAATTGTAACACATATATTTGTGCAATAGTTGGTAAAGACCAGCTGTCTGCCATCGCCAGCATTAAGCGTGAGCCGCCCGAAGAGACGGAAGTCGTCAACCTGCTGAATAAGAAAGAACCAACTCTAATACTCTTGCAGGTACAAAATTTAACTAATATTATAAATCTTGCTAATACTATCCTTTCTATTAATATTATTTATTTATTATTTTAGGAAAACTAAAGCTTAACTTTACTAATTACCATGTAGGTGTAAATGTTGGACAGGTTGGTAGCTCATAAAAGTTTCCACAGATGTACAACTAAGTACACAATACAAGTCATTAAGGATACTGTCTATTAAACTAAAAGTGTATTATAACATATTTAATTAGCTTGGTGCCTAGCACCAGACCCCCGACACTCCATACAAATTCGCCGAGCTAACTGTCTAGTACTACTACTGGCGCACCGGCCTGTCCGCTCACGTTTTCTGTGTGCGTAATTATTGTAGGGATGAGCTAATACGAATCGAGCGCGACAAGGACAACGCTATACGTAAGCAACCTAAGTTTTACACCTACTATCGCTTTGGGAGACGCAAAAAACCAAAAAACCCTCCGATTCTTATTTGTGTAAGTGGTTTCTTTGCATCCATACACAGAATAATAACGAACCATTTTAAAAGAGATAGGCACACCTCCGTCAGTCAGGTCAGGTCCTGGTCAGCTCCACCGTCTTCAGCCGTTCTCCGTCTTTTTCTCAATATGTTTCGTCCATATGTCAAAGTCAAATAGTCAGCCGGCCTGCTCTACTTCTGTAAAGCAGGTCGTCGTCGTCATCCAAAAAGGTCATAACAACCTCAAATAACATCAATTGATCGCACATATAAAATAAACATTTGAACCTCACTCACTAGTCATTCACAGCGAGCGGTGACAACCGAGTGACCCAAGCACGGCATTACCCATTTTTTCATGGGTTTATTGCGGGTGACGACAAATTGGCGGGCGGGTGGGAGTGTCGCTTCTTTACGTAGTAATATTTAGTTTTCTTTGCTATCACTATCATTGCGAAACTTTGTGAGGATGGATGGATGGATGTTTGTTACTCAATGAAGCAAAAAACTACTGAACGGATTTTGATGAAATATTGTATGTTGTATAGTAGATTCTTTAGATCCTGGAAAAGGACATTACTTTTTTTCCCGATAAACCTAATCTTACATAATATCGCTTTTAAAAGTGCATTTTTTGTGCCTATTATAAATATCTTTGGCGAATGTTGAACCTACCTAACAGCTGTTACGAACGGCTAGGCGAGGTAGCTATGAGCGCTACTTGTTTGAAATTATATTCACTTAATATCGATATTTCGAATTTACTAGATGTTTGCCATACGATATATCGGATTAATTTGATGTTTTGACAAATATTAATTCTATTCAATATATCGCACCTTCGGTGCAACAAAGTCACAAATAGCCAAAACTGCAAAATTGAGTTAAGTATGCAAAATTGTCTTAGAGCCATGCCTATATCGGGGCAACAAAAACACCCGCGAAAGTATCGCAAAAATCTACTAAATGGCGCGAGTGCCTTTGTGGTTATTGGTGCATTTTTCCATTCGTTTTGGGCTTACAAAGTTTGATTAGACAGTTGTGCCCCCGCGCCTGCGAGATTATGACGTGCGTTGGAGCTAAAGCGACACAAATGATGTAGACGAGTGCAAAAAGCCTGACTGAAATGCCTAAATAATAAGGCATAACTCATTTAACTAAATAATTCCTGGTGCAAGAAAGTCACAATTCAGGACACTTTTTTTGTTTTGCGTTTTATTAGAATAATTTTAGTAATTTGAATTAAACTTTTGACATGAAACTATAGAAAACACAATAAAGCATCAATTTTATAAAGATTTTAAACCTACTACAATTAGACATCCAGTAATAAGGCAATAAATGCGAAAAAAATCTTCAAAGTCCTCTCCTGTAAAATTCAAAACTGAGCTGTTGTGACTTTGTAGCACCAAAGGTGCGATATATCGATATATTTATTTACAGAAATGATGTTGGGATCTGATGTTTTACATCGAATATAAATATCGATATGTTTTTTAAGTGGACACCCCTATTTGAAATGAGTGCATTTGTTTCGGCCAGTTGCCGGACACGCTGCCGGGGCGCGGCGGGGGGCGGGAGGAGGAGCCGCGGCGGAGGGGGGGCAAGCCCGAGCCCTCCACTTCCACTACTACCGACGAAACACCTGCTGAAAAACCGGTAAATATAAATTTGACACTAGGGATCTTAACTAACATATTTTATCATAAATTGTAAACACCTTAGTTTATAGTAAAGAGGTTTGAAAACTTGGCAGGGTTTCGAGCCGCCTAATTGTTTTTTATACCACGTTTTTATTAATTATATTTCTTGTTTGTCTGTCTTTCCGGGTGGAATCTTGCAACTTAAATTTCGAACACTTTCCAATTAGCTATCCGGCTGAAACTTTCAGGGTAGCTCACAACTCGATGACAATTCATTCTATATCCATTTATTAGCGTACAATGTCAACCTAACCTCAATAGGCGCATAAAAACGTGGATTTTAGATTATTTTTTTAATCTGTCACTATCTTGTTTTTCAAAATGGTGGCGTATAATATCACCTACATATAGGAAAGAGACACAAACAAAAAATGCTATAACATATCTTAAAAACTAAAACATTTGGGAGATAAGATAATTTAACATAAATATAGCAAAGTACTCCACAATCTTGCACTCACACACCAGCGCAGGTTCGGTGACCAATAAATGGCGGCGCGTAGAAGTCTATATTAATATTGAGTTAATTAGCATTCGCAGCATAAATAAACTGCTAATTAAACCACTGGACCTATTCGAAGCATAAAACAACTGAGATAGCTTTCTCTTTTCCTCTTCCTTTTTCCCTTCGTTTCTAGCGCTATAGCTCTGTCTCGCTTGCTCGTGTCGTCACCAGGTAGGAGGGGAGCGCACCTTGGTGGTCGCGCGCCCCTGTCTTGCTCATTGGCGTTCTTCTCCTTGCCGGTGACGGTCGCAGCTAAGAGCAGGTGAGAATTTATTATTTAAATTTCACTTCGACTGCTAATATTTTATGTTTTTCCCTTTGAAAATTGTCGAACAATTTTCTTGTGATTTAGTAATTAATTGTTTCTAGTGCATGTTTTTTCAAACAATTTTAAATATAACGGTTTTTCCGTTCGTAGCTTTCAAGTTAGTTGTGTGTGACTTCAAAATAGTCAAAGGGTTCGTATTTTTTAGGTTACATTATGGATAACGATAGCTCGCGTGTCTCGCAAGAGGAACCAGTGGCTGGTTCTTCCAAATCGGCTAGGGTAACTGAATCCCGTACAAAGAAGCGAAGGCGTTCTGATTCCACCAGCAGTAGCAGCAGTAGTAGTAGCTCGGATAGTAATAGCTCGTCATCTAGCTCCTCTGATGTCAAGTCAAAGAAACGTAAGCATGCGCGTCGCCGTCATCAAAAGAAAAGGGGGGGCAAACGTAAGCGCCGTTCTGAACGTAAACTAGAACAACTTAAAAGTGAAATTCGTGATTTACGTAATCAAGTTTCAGTAAATAAATGTTCACCGGCGAATGCGGATGATGCCCTATCCCTCTTTGCCGAGGATGATTTCGAATATGACGGACACGAAGGTAGTGACTTTTTACGCAATTTAGATGTAGGAACAAAACTCAAGGAACCTGCAGTTCCAAAAACAGACGAGCGGTATTTGAAAATTCTAAATGACCTTCAGTTTTTCAACAAATCTGATTGGAGTGAAGTACGTTATGCGGAAACACAAAAACTTTACAATTACAATCCAGGGTTTGTAGAACTCGAGGCAAATGAAGAGATCAGACCTTATGACACGTTAAAACACCTAGGTTACGCGGAAAGGGCCTATGCTTCGTTGACTTATGGAATGATAAAACAAAAAGAGGCCTTGAAAAGGGAGCTTTGTGAGTTCATGACATGGGTTAGAGACCAGGGAGGTGCCAATGTCGAGGCCATGAACCAAAAGATTAACGATATTTACACTTCAGGTGAGTTCAGCAGGGTTTCAGCAGACCTATTGCAAATGGTTTGTGGCCACAGAGCCGAAACTATACAAATGCGTAGAGACGGTATTACTAATGCTGTTCGCGATCCGTTAGTCAAAACAACATTACGGAAAATACCCCCAACCGAGGTTAACTTATTTAACTCTGATCTGTTAGTTACTGCTCTGGAAAAAGCTGGCGGTATCAAAAAGGCTTTCTGGCCTGTTTCTAAATCGGCTGGTGGTGCAGTTTCAACTTCGCAAGTTGGAAAATTGCCCATTCGCCCCTCGAAGGGGCAATATGTCATTCCTCAAGCACCCTCGCAGGGTAAAAGCTATAACGCGCGGATGCCTTCGCAAGGCTACCAGACTTGGAATGCTCACCCGCAGGGTAGCAATATGCACAATATGCAGTGTCCTTCGCAAGGACACCCAGTGGGGCATGAGACATGCATGGGGCATG
The DNA here is from genome assembly GCA_951640565.1 of Petrophora chlorosata. Taxonomy (NCBI): domain Eukaryota; kingdom Metazoa; phylum Arthropoda; class Insecta; order Lepidoptera; family Geometridae; genus Petrophora; species Petrophora chlorosata. Next base: position 13,891,700 of record OX621208.1, read on the forward strand.
AGACATGCATGGGGCATGCATTCCATAACCATTCTCAGCGGGGTGGTGGCACAAGGAGTAGAGGTTCCTTTCGCTCTCGCGGGGCTAGACAGAACCAAAGATATCAAAACCCCCAGCGAGGCGGTGGTCAGCGAAGGTCATCACCTTCGGGATACAATGACAACAGAGGTAAATATTGACATAAGGTCATTCAAAGCCGGTCAACTATCGAATTTTATAGACCGTTGGAAAGAAATGCAAGCGCCAAAATTTCTGGTTCAAATAATTCAAGGGTATCGTATACCATTTCGCCAAAAACCACCTTTGATCATGCCCAGGCTAAAAAACAGGGCGTTTCACACTCCTGTTTCATCGGAAATGACATCTGTTGTCGAAAAAATGTTGAAGCAAGGAATTCTGGAACTTGCAAACTTAACTCCAAGTTTTCTGTCTACCCTTTTTCTCGTTCCGAAAAGCGATGGCTCGGCTCGTCCGATCTTCAATTTAAAAGCCTTGAACGAATTCGTGTTGACCGAACCCTTTCGGCTAATAAACGTATTCCGGGTCCCAGATTTCATTCAGCCCCAGGACTGGATGTGCAAGTTGGACATTTCCCAGGCGTATTTTCATTTGAAAGTGGCAGAGTCTCACAGACGGTTCCTGCGCTTGATTTACAAAAATCAGCTATTTCAAATGACTTGCCTCCCATTTGGCCTCAGCACGGCCCCAAAAACGTTTGCCAGTTTAACAAATTGGATCGCTCAAGTGATGAGAAGCAAGGGTGTGAGAATTCTGGTCTTTCTGGACGATTTTCTCCTGGCTCATCAAAACCCAGAAATTCTAAAGAACCACGTGAATCTACTTGTAGAGACCTTGCATTATCTGGGCTGGCAAATCAATTTGGAAAAGTCAATTTTAATGCCAGTGAAATCACTTGTATACCTGGGAATACTGTGGGACCCTTGGCAAAATCTCAAGCGTTTACCGCAGGAGAAAGTACCCTCATTGTTAGCCAAGATTACGACAATTGTCCATTCCAGAAAGACGAACCTAAAAAAGTTACAAAGCATAATAGGGGCACTAAACTTTGCAAGTTTTGCTGTGCAGCGAGGAAGATTGCATTATCGAGCTCTTTTGAAGTTCCTAAATACTCTAGACCCGGACAATGCTATCACTGTATATACGGTAGATGCAGATGCAATGAGCGATCTGCGGTGGTGGATACAAAACTTACACCAAGCATCAATTCTACACTATCCACCAGCAACACATTTTATGACGACGGACGCGTCCGACTTGGGTTGGGGCGCTCAGTTAAACAACCAAGCTCTGTGGGGTACGTGGGCCCAGAGCGAACAGAACTTTCACTGCAACGCGAAAGAAATGCTGACTATCTTAAAAGTTTTACAGAGCCATGCCCTGTATCTGAGCCAGTCCACAGTAACAATACAATGCGACAATCGCACTGTAGTAGCCTACTTGCGTCACGAAGGGGGAACCAAATCTTCTCGACTGATGGACATAACCTACGACATTTTCCATCTGTTAGATCAACATCAGATTCATATCAATGTGTACCACATTCCTGGGAGGTACAACAACCACGCAGACCATCTGTCTCGGTTTCGGCAGACCCCCGAATGGCATCTGCTGTCTCAGTGCACCAAGAAAATATTCCTGAAATGGGGAACCCCAATTGTGGATCTGTTTGCATCGAGGACTTCCCACGTAGTTCCCCATTACGTATCGAAAGATCAGAACGACAACCAAGCTGTAGCCCACGACGCTTTCTCAATCCCTTGGAATTTCAACCTGGCCTGGGTATTTCCTCCGCCGTTTCTAATTCCCAAAGTTTTGAGTTACCTCAATCAGGCAACGGGAATTTACTTGATTGTGGCGCCACGTTGGGAGAGAGTATTCTGGCGCGGGGATCTCAAGTCTCGGGCTCTGGACCCACCATTCACAATACGGAACCTCAGCCAAGTGCTAGTAGATGTGACAACGGGATTGCCTCCCCACCGCGTCCAGGACCTAGTTTTCGAGGTATGGAGATGTGGGGGTGGTCAAAGAACTTAGGTGATTGGGATAATTCTCAAATGGAATTATTGAAAGACTCTTGGCGTGCATCCACCCTTAGAACGTACAAACCCGCATGGAATCGTTGGGTCACATGGTGTAAAATAAGTAAAATTAACCATGAGAGCCCTTCAGGCTCAGATCTAGCTCGTTTCCTAGCAGACTTGCATATAAAACATAAACTGTCGTACAGTAGCATAATGTTGCATAAATCTGTGGTTTCCACACTTTGTATAATACGCGCCACAAAAGATGAGACTTGACAAACCACGTGGTTTGACTTGCGCAGTAGACGATTTATAGGTCTCTTTAGCGGTATGAGGTCTGAGGCGGGAAGGGATCGGGGATCAACAGGGCAGCGGAAAGAGCGCGGGAGGTGCCGCTACGGCACTGCGCATGCGTGTCAGTCCTCCTCACCCCGTGGACGCACCGCTTGACTCCGCGGTACAATCGAGTGCAACTTGTGTTTATAAATTTCTACTTTGTTATAGTTGTGTTGTATACGAGTGTAACTTTGTGAAATCTTAATTATGCCTCGAGGTGAAACATTAAGAAGACAAAGTAGGAAGATGGTTTACGACGTTTACACTTACATCATATATTGACAGTAACAGTGACTAGGACAATCTGCCTTTTTTATCTTAAATTTTATTATTTAGTAATAAATCTATAACAGGTTTAAAAAAAATAATATAGTATTGCTACACACCTACCTAATTCTGAATGTTGTCAAAAATCCCTGAGTAGATATACAAATTATGGATAACTATTTCGTACACGACTGTACCTGCGCAGGCTCCCCAATACTGACGCTTGTCAAGTCTCATCTTTCGTGGCGCGTATTGTAATATAAATGATTCAGGCACTTTAAGCAGCAATGTTTTGGTTAAGCATATTTTAAAATCAATTTCAACAAAAAAACCTACACCTTGTAAGTTACCCGTGTGGAATATCGATGATTTTGCATCGTTTCTTAGCGAGAGGCCAATCAGGCATGACAATATTTTTGATGTATCGAGTCAAACAGCTGCACTTTTAGTACTTTGTTCGGGCAGACGTATTCACGATTTGACACTGCTTAGGGTTGATAAAGAAAGTTATGTTGAATCTTTAGAACATAATTGTATAACCTTGTGGCCCTCTTATGGGTCTAAAACTGATTCATCTGACTACAGGCAGTCTGGTTGGCAATTGTTTAAGAATAATGAGATTAGGAACTTAGATCCTGTGTACTGGGTTGAACAGACTGCATCATTGCTTGCCGGAAGACGTGATGAAGCTAATTGTCAAAATTTATTTATAACGACTAGAGGTAAAGCTCGTGCAGCCTCAAGGACTATTATTGCAGGCTGGATTAAAACCCTAATGCGTCAAGCAGGTATTGATGCCACTCCTGGAAGTGTCCGTTCCGCTGTCGCTTCAAAAAATTGGATCGACAATTTCCCCATGGAAGATATAATGGCCAGGGGAAATTGGAGGTCTGCTAACACCTTTGTAAGGTTTTATAAGCGTCAAGTATTGGATTCTTCCAAGAGTAGCAGCATTACTACTCTCTTCAACCCTATCAGGTAGAAGAATATGACCTTGATTGTTGGTTTTGATTTATATTAAAAATTGTTACGATAATTAATTAGTAAGTACGATTGAGTTAAATAATCAGTATAAAAATCATGTTAATAATACATATAAGTCTTGTAATAAAACAATCTTAATTATCACTCAGTAGTATTTATTTATATTTTGTTTCACATCACATTGGCGTTCATCATGCGTCACCAGGCGATAACAGACACATCTCAGTTGTTTTATGCTTCGAATAGGTCCAGTGGTTTAATATTGGCGTTTTACCTAAAATAAAACGCTTATTAAACTACTTACCTATTCGAAGCATACTATAATTTCTGCCTGGTGATAAAGTAAATCATCCAATGAGCAAGAGCGGGGCGCGCGACCACCAAGGTGCGCTCCCCTCCTACCTGGTGACGACACGAGCAAGCGAGACAGAGCTATAGCGCTAGAAACGAAGGGAAAAAGGAAGAGGAAAAGAGAAAGCTATCTCAGTTGTTTTATGCTTCGAATAGGTAAGTAGTTTAATAAGCGTTTTATTTTAGGTAAAACGCCAATATTTTTTTGCCGGCGATGCGCCAGATGTAGAATATCGCACATAAATATTACTTTGGCTTATTCTTCTGCCGCAACGCCGGCCACTGCCGTGTGAGCGTGTGCTCGTTTTGATAGATGTTTAGGTTAGACAATAAGCCCCTGTTTCTGTGGGGCCCTAAGTCAGTTTTGGAGTCATAATAGGGATTATGCATGTATTGTCGAAAAATCTGGAAATTACTTTTTACGATAGATTACCCCCTGTAAACATTTAGTAGTGATATAATAATTATTATTAAGTGTGTAGTTTTTCTTATTTTTGGAGAAACGGAACGTAATCGCAAAACGCTCGAGTACGTGCAACCACATTTTGACGTTACGCGCCTCGCTGCTTATTGGTCAATTTTTGACATTGAGCCCGCACTATTGGTCAATTTATTAATTATTTAATATTAATTTATTTATTTTAATTTATAATTTTTTTTAATATTAATTTATTTATTGTTTAATTTATTGGACACACACACATGTAGCATAGAAGGACCAATGAGGAGATCGTAGGTCCCCAAATTTTGACGTCACACGCAAATGGCGCATTTATGTTGATTTAAATTGATTCAAATTTTCATTTCGTTATTTTATTAACAAATGATGCCGTAAAATTTTTAAACATTTTTTCATTAATAGAATTCAATAATGAATCGATTCATGCATTAAAAAAATACATGCATATGCCTATTCATATGAAATATGACGACTCTAGTAGAGCCTAGATTGGTATCATTAATTAATTATTTTGTGAATATGTTTGCGAGGTGGATAACCGGTGCTACCTGTCGGATTTGGAGGAAGGCCGCATTGGCACCCTCCGCACGCATCGCTCCGGACGCGTCACGTTGCTTCTGGGAGATACTGTGTTCGAGGTAAACATTTCTTTTTTTATGTAACTGAGTGACGAGACGAGCTGGTCGTTTGTTGATGCTAAGCAATACGCCAGCCCATAACAATAACAGCACCACCCAGAACTTTGTTTTGCAAAATCCTGCGCGGCGCTGCACTGCGCTCGTCACCCTGAGACAATTAGCTGTTGAGTTTCATAATGCCCAGTAATTTCGCGTGGCTACATAATGTACAATATGTGTTGACGTGCTGCGACCCGCGGATAAAAAGAAGCCTATGTGTTAATCCAGGGTATAAGCTACCTTAATTCCGAATTTCAGACATATCCATTGAGCAGTTGTGGCGTGTAGAGGTAACAAACACACATACATACAAACTTTTGCATTTATAATAATTATTAGTGTGATGTGGTGTGATTTTTATACATTTGAGTGACGAGATGGGCAGGTCATTCGCCTGAATAACACGCCAGCCCATAACGGTTGCAGAACCAGCCAGGGAAGTGTGTTGCTAACCATCAGTTGAACCTCATGCAAGTCTAGTCACTCAATTACATAAAAAAATAACTGACGATGACGTTACGTTAAATCGTGAAAAACATTAATTCCAGGTGAACATGGGCACAAAACCGGCGTTCCAGCAGGAGGTGGTGTCGGCGGCGTGCGACGCCACGTCGCGCTCCGCCACGCTCGTGGCGCTCGGCGCTCTGCGACACAAGCTCAGCGTCGTGCCGCACTGGGAGACTATGTTCCGGGACGTTGCCAACTAGTTCCAGCAGAAGGTGGTGTCGGCGGCGTGCGACGCCACGTCGCGCTCGTGCTCGTGGCGCTCGGCGCGCTGCGACATAAGCTCAGCGTCGTGCCGCATTGGGAGACTATATGCCACACTTGTGGCGAAAAAGAAATGTATGATGAAAATTTAAAGACTTTGTAAATAATGTAACATACAGAAGCTAGTAATAGGATTTTTATAGTAATAAATAATTTTACTAGAAACTGTCTTTTTTTTTCTAGCTCAGGGTGTCGATAAGACAGAATAAAACATCAAATACATAATATCGTGTTAGTAATGGATACTCAAGTTTGAGATGGGATCATATTGTCTCCATACAACATCAAAAAACATCAAAAATCTTAACAAAATCTTTATTACCTAATATTTTAACACTATTTACACAGACTACAAAAAAAAAACCCTCTATGATGATAATTCAGCCGCTCTTTCTTCCTTAGGGAGGACAGGTGGAGTGTCCCTGCCTTGGTAGAAGTTCCCTTTGAGATCTATAGCGTAGTTGTAGTCCTTAGGATTAGCAAGGGCATGGTCAATGGCTTCTTCAAGGGTTTCCGGTGTGATGAACGTTTTGGCCAGCTCCTGAAAACAGAATTTGTGACTTGTCAAAGTACGTAGGCAGTAAATAAAAACGTTTCGATATCACAGAAGGATGTTTATGTGTGCGAGTATGACAAATTAGAGCATATGAGTTATGTATGTGGGACTGAGGGTGTGTGATGTGTGTATATGTATATTATATGTTAGTGGAAAGGAAGGAAAAGTACTCTTCTGAAGAAGGCCCTAATGTTAGCAGTGATTGTAATAAATAAAAATAATATATGATAATGAGATTTATAATTATACCTTTTCTCTTCTAATAGCTTCTGACGCTTTCTGAATCCTTAGCTTCATTGCCTCATCATCACTCTCTATCTTGGCAAGTGCATACTCATCCAAAGCCTGCACTTCCAGTTTCCTCCTGTCGTCGCGCTCCAGCGCCACCTGCTCGTTCCACTGATCGTTTAGCTGCACACAGCGCTCCCACTCCTCGGCTTCAATCTTCAATGACATCTCCGAACTAGCACTTTCAGTGGTCAACTTTTCTCTCATCATTTCGGTGTAGAAAAATTTTTTGATTGTGCGCATTTGTGTGTTATAATTGTTGTTTAGACGCAGTAGCTCTAATCGCTCTTCTTCTGAAACCACTGGGCGCTTCGGAATACGATATATCTTGCTTTTCGCCACGGGCATCCATCGAGGTTTCCTGTGCGCTCCAGCTGTCTGTATAAGCACCGGGATGAAGCGTTTTGATAGCACATTTTGGGATAGCATGTTTTTGATAGAGTTTTATTATAATAATTAAGTATTTATAATATTTTGTTTATTATTTAGTTAAATATAACCTAACCTAAGATAGCAATATGACAGTTTAACACTTGACAGAACTTTTTTTTTTTTAAGTTTGCCCCTTAGGGCAGGCTCTCCCCTTAGGGCAAAATCTCTAGGACCATACCGCCATGTCTTACGTAGTTTTTATTTCATAGTTTAATATTCTATTTATTAAACTTTTATTGAGAATGAGGGTCAACAGCAACAAGCCGGACCTTCTTCTTAAATAAATCTTCGTAAATTGCCAATCAAATTGTATGGTGTGGTAGAACCCAAAGACGTAGGTAGAACCCGATTCATGATGATCTTTCTTCAGTCTGTCACCTTTCACGTTCACTTCATTTAAGCAAATGTCAATATTATCATGTTGTCAATGTCAAAAAAGTATCGGCAAGGGGTGGTCGCTGCGGGTTTGTTGGTTTATTTTCAATAAAAAATATCCATGATAACGTAAACAAAGATGATTAAAATATCTGCACTTAACGACGAGTCAGAAGAGGAGAGTGGATCTGAGGAGGAAGTAACCAGAGAGGCTTTGGAACAGATTGCACTGCAACAGTACGCGAAAGCTCTTGATCTCCAACGAAAAGGCAACTTAAAAGATGCCACACAGCTCCTGAAGGACCTGCTCGATACGGAACTGCTTTATGAAGTCAAGAAACCAGCTCAAGGTGAGAAGGTAGTTGGGCCGCTGTTTAATTTGAAGTACTTGTGCTACAAAAACTTAGCTGCGATGCTGGCTTCTGCGGACGATATAGATGCCGCCATAGAGGCGTACTGCGCTGCGTCGGAGCTTGACGATACCGATATTACACTCTGGCATCGATTGGGACAGCTGTGCATGCGCGCTAAGCGGTATGAAATGGCACTCCATGCCTTCCAAAGAGGCGCCGACCGAAACCCGCGACACTGGCCTTGCCTCGACAAAATAGTCACCCTCCTACTTGGCCTAGATTACAAAGAAGAATGCATTTCAATTATTTACGATACTCTGAAGCTTGATCCTGGTTATTTGAGAGGTCTAGCATATAGAAGGCACATCTACACTGCATTTCCATATATACGGGACTTTATGAAATATCTTAATCCAATCTATGAATGGAATGAAAAAGAAGATGAGCCTATTGTCGATGAGAATGCTGAAAAGTTGATAAAAGAAGCTACAGACATACACGAGACATTTATAGAACAACAGAAAGCTGAACAGTTTAAATATAAGCTGCCAGATTTAAAATTAAAGAAACCCATAAGTGATTTCACTTGGCTTTCTGTAGGTGATTCTCTTGTTAACATGCATCATTACATAACAGAAAACTTTTATAGTCATGCATGTTTTTTAGAGCTGGTCTTTGAGAAACTGGAAAAAGAAAACTCTATGGAGGTATGTGACGATGAAAAAGCACAAGAAATAGAAACAGTAGATGTTGCTGAAAAAGAAATAAAAGAAAACACAGAAATAGAAAAAGAAGAAAATCCAGAGAACATGGATGCTGAAATGGTGAATGAAAACAACAATTCTGACAAAGATAAAGTAGTTACTGATACAGAGAAGGGTGAAAGTGATGTAGAGGTTATTGTTATGGATACAGCAGCTGAACAAAAAGCTGAAAATGATGGGAAGACAAGTGACACTCAACCAGAACCGAAGAAAAAGGCAGCTGTGAGACGTCGGGGTAGTGACTTGCGTTTTCTTCAGCAATGGGAATGGTGCACCAAACGTAAGTCAGGCCGTAAAAAGACAGTTAACAGACAAGACCGTCTCGATGATAACATCTATGATACGCTTCGCAGAATGGTGCCTGTTGGTTTGTCTCCTGAGATGACTCTTAAAAAAGAAAACCAAGCCAACCAAGCAAGAGAAACATCTCCTGACACAAGAGACCTTGGCAAACTTTTTGATGAGAAACCACAAACAGAATCAGAGAAAAAGGAAAATGAAGATTATTTTGGTACGGAAAATGAACAAAGAGATGTAAAACAGTTCATACATAAATACACAGAGAATAAAAGAGATATCATTGATATGTTGAAAGAATACTTGAGTACTTTAGCTGAGAAATGGAGAGTGAAATGGCCTGAAGGTTTACCAAAAATATTTATTGATGCAAACAAATGCTACAACAATCATATTGATGTGCCAACATGTACTGATGATAACAGAGAAGAATTGATTCACTACGCTACTGTCAACATTTTAGTGGAAGAATTTCTAGTCAATGAAAAATTTGATTCCAATTCAGAAGACAAGGAGTCTCATGAACTTTGTGTGGTGGAGGCCATAGGTATCACACTTTACTTAAAACCTCATATCTTTACCGGTGTTCAGTGCCTTGAAATTATACTGCGTCAACTGTGGTGTAAGATGCACATTCACATTTTGAACAAAAATGAGGAATTTGCTTTGGACTGCTTGTACCAGCTATTGTGTGAGTTTGAAGCTATGGGAGAACATCATGATACATACAGTCTTGAACTAATCAATTTCACCTCTAAACCGATAATAAATGAGGCTGAAATACAAGAAAATATTAAGTTTTTGGAGAGAAACAAAAAACTAGCAACTGTCATGGATCTGTATGATAGAGGCAATTATGAAGAAGTTCTCAACATAGTAATTGATTCCTTTGAACATTGCAAGACAATGGCTAGAAATCAAGAAGAGGAGATGTCTTTGGACTTTGCTGTTCAGTTATCTATCATTCTAGATACTTACTGGGCTTTAGACGATGTGGATAACTGCTTCAAATGGTCTTTGATCTGTTTGCATGAAGCTCTCAAGCATTACTTTAGATTCACAAGTGGTTCCCCAGATTATGAAAAGTGGACTTTGACAGTGGTAAAAGTACTTTGCTGTATGGAGCACATATTTACCACTGAAGGTCTAGCTTGTCTGGACTCCGTCTCGGCAAAAGAACTAAGCCGAGGCTTGGAAGACCTTATTAGGATTATAGGGCATCAAGTAGAAACCAATGCATCAAATATGCCTTTTGGCACTGTTGTGCCTTGGATCATAATGCATTTCATTTTGCAAAGAGAAGAAGACCAAGGGAGAGTCAGGATTGAGAGGGATAAAGACCCGGATGAAGTCCCTAATCCATTGCTGATATTATTTATTGCTCATGAACAGTTAGGAAATAGGGGCTGGTGTTGCAATTGTGAAGGAAAACTTCTCTATTTCCTTCTAGACACAGTTGTGCCTCGGTTACGGTCTCCGGCTTTATCAAAATGTTTAGAACAAGTTTGCCAGTATATGGAACAATGTGTTTATTGCCTGTTTGGTCATCCGGGACGAAAGAATAAGTTGAAATATTTGGTTGACCACAATGCCATTCCACATGAATTAAATTGGCAAAGGGCGCAGCAAGTTTACGAAATATTTAGACCTCCTGAATTGCCAGAGTTAGAAGGCAAAATACCTGGAATATCTGCAGACACGGAATTATTGTTTCATCGTATTTTAGCGCAGCTGCCTCCAGAATACGATCCTCAAAAATACGTTACTCTTGTTAAAAATTACATTAAAGGTACTGAAAATAAATTGCCAGTTGGACTGCCGTTAATGCCTTACAAAATGAGAGATATTTACTTCTTATTAGGAGATTACTACTTCAAGAAAGAGGATGGGAAGTCTGTGAAGTATAACATATTAGATGTTGTTGTCAACAATGATCGTTTAGAGTCCTGGGCTGAAATTTCTTTGGCAAAAGCTCTACACTTGGAAAGGATACTTTATTCCTGTAAAAATCTCAACAATGAACGAGAGTTTCTGAACCCTGCTAAATGCATTATAAGATGTTTCAAACGAGCCTTGCAACTAGATCCTACTCATTGCACAATGTGGATTGAATATGGAATGTTCGTTTACACAGTTCATTCATTCTGTTCGCGACTTTTAAAGCAAGCTAGCGAATCGCTTAGCATGGAAGACTTCGAATCACTGGAGAAACAGAAAGAGGATATGTTAGACACAACGCAAAAATGTTTTATGACTGTTCTTAATGATCTCAACAGCAGCAGCAACGATGGTGACAAGGCAAATGAAGACGCCTGGTTACATTACTACATGCTCGGAAAAGTTGCCGAAAAACGTAATAAGCCTCCATCCGTTTATCTTGATTACTATATGAAAGGCGTAAAAAGTTTACAGGAAGCCGACGCTACTTATCCCCTGAAAATCAACTACAGTTCCCCTACTCATTTGTGTGTAGAAGTGTTAGAGTTGCACTACAGAATACACGCGTCTATACTTAAATATATCGAGCAACATGAAAACAAACCCATACCTAATTCCGTGGGAAAAGTTTTTACAAATTGCATAGAACAGTGGAAAAATGGACCGTATACAAAGAAGTACAAAAAAGATGGTACCACAGAAACGGAAGGTGTAAACGTAACAAAAACTGAAGAGCCTATTCACGCCGCTAATATTTTGAAAAGATCTATTAGTGACGCTGGAGAGGAAGGGCAAGAAGCTAAGCGACTTAAATTAGAGGCTGCGGCTGCTAAAGTAAGAAGGTCAGCTTCATACGATACTGAAAGGCTCGCTTCTAAAGAAACGACAGTATCAACAACAGAAGTTGAAGAGCCTATTAAAATAGTTTCTACAGCTCTTGTTGAAGAAAACAAACAAGACATACCGCTTCCCAACCCAGACGAAATGAAAACAGTTACAAAAAGTAACCTAAACCAAGAGAACCAGTCTAAAGAGATAATAGAAATTACGGAGAAATCTATAGAAGAAAAAAATGATGAAAAACCTAAAAATGAAACGGATAAAAAAGAAAAAGAAGAGAGCTCAAGTAGCACATCATCGTCTTCATCATCAGAATCTAGTTCGAGTGATTCGTCTTCAGACAGCAGTAGCGATTCGAGTAGAGAAAGCGAAGCGTCCACCAATTCAAATGACGCTAAGCCATTAACTGATGAAGAGATCATGAAAATTGTAGGAGCCAGTTTGGATGCTTTGGAAGAATGTGCCAGCCGATTTTCTGCCCATTATAAAGCCATATATAGAGTAGCCCATTACCACTTCTATTATAAGAAGGGCAAAGATATAGAAAGATGTCGTGATCTCATGCTATCGACTTTTACTACAAGATCCGGTCAGAAGCTGGCAGGACTGTTCAGCGAGCGAAAACCATCAAATTTCTTCAATAATATATGGAAAATCCCGCAACAGGAAGTCGATCGAGCTGGAGGTTTCGCCTTTCACATGAATCGTTCTGTCCTACTCACATTGGAAATACTTAAGGAGATCGACGATCATAAAACTCTGTTAGATTTAAGTTTACAACTTCAACGAATACCGGAATTAGATAAGAAGTATTTGCGTGATTCAGACAGGGAGGATTTATCACAACAAGCTTTCTCTCTATGTGTGCAATCTTTGAAGGGCCAGTTGACTAAATTCAGCCAACAAGCTGACTTAAAAAGTAACGAAATAGAACAGCAAGCCTTAAAGAGCCTGATGCTAGACATTTACAGGGCATATCAAAGGGCTCAAAAGCAACCCAACTCGAAACAGTTCACCAACTTGCTAATAGAAGGTTACAAGCTAGTTACTACCGACCCAATTTCAGAAAGTATGCCGCATCAACATTTCGTGGATGCGAGTATGAAGTTCTGTCAGAAACACATTCAACAGCTGAAGTACGAAGCCACACTGGCGAGTTACGATAAGAGTCAAAATGTTCAAAAGAAACAGGCAGTAAAATTACCCGCGGAGATACCAAAACCCTCGACATCTACTGTGAACCCTACGCCGAAGCCGGACATCAAAGCAGCTTCTTCCTCCGCTTCGACTGCTGCTTCTGCAGCCCTTCTGGGGCTTCCAAAGATGTCTACTCACGAAATTGCCGCTGCTTTCCAGAGCTATCTACCGATGATGAACGACTCAGTACCAACGCAACAAACCGCGGCTTTGTTAACATACCTAAGCAATATAAACGCTTACACTGGCTATCCATCTGTTCCGAGAAGTATGCAATCGTCCCTTCAGAGTTCTTTTCAAAACTCTTTTCAAGCAGAGTTTTACAGACAGTTTTTGGAACAGACCTTGGCGTCATACTTACCGCCACCCCCTAAGAAGCAAAAGAGGGCTCCTAAGGCATCCAATGCGACAAGACCTTCTGTATCTCAACCCAAGTCCTCTAAGTCTTTTACTTCCACGACCAAAGCCGCTCCAACTCCTGTAATAACGGGCCTTCAGAAGTCGACATCAGCACCCATGGGAATCCCGATTCAGAAGGCTACGCCCGCGCCTTTAGCTCCCAGTATGGGAACAGTGTTGCCAAATCTGCCTGCATCGCTGACCGCGAATCTCTCTTCGTACGGAGCACCACATTCAACTTCTCACTCGAGCGTACACACATCTTTGCCGAGTCAAGCTCACATGTCTTCTGCTTCGACCGTGAGCGCTGCGATCCACACCAAACCACCGATGCCGCACCAACAAGTGAGTCCCGGTAAAACGTTGCAGGAAAAGTTGGCTGAACGACAGAAGCACCTTCCTATCTCGAAATCCACCCACGAGGTTACTGCTCATAAACATATTCCCTCGAAGTCGAACCAGGAGATCAATGCTTCTATAAGCAAGCTCCCGTCTTCACTGACTATAACCAAGACTTCCGTGTCGAAGCAATCAGTTCTGCCCAAGAAGCCAGAAGCTAAGAAATCTTTATCTTTCAGCCAGCCCAAACCTCCTCCGAAGCCCATATCCTCGGATGAAGTTATTGTATTAGATGATGATTAATTGTATAATTATTTAATTTATGCTCTAGCTATGTTTATAGGACTATGATTATGATGATTCAATGAAAATACAAAATGCTTTGATTCGATTATGTACTTTTATTTGATAGTAATTAAATTACACAATACATCAATCCTTTATTATAAGTAAATATCCTAATTATTTACAATTATATTATACATTAGAAAGACACTCGCAAATCACGGATGTTTAGGGTTCTAAGATAAATGTTTATCTGGAGTACCTGTTGGAAATACGAGTAGCAGATAATATCAGCTCATCAAACTTCAGTTATCCTATAGGTGGTTATTGTTGTTCTACTCTATAGCATTTCATTAACATTATGCTTAGCAGGGGAAGACCCACAAAGTTTGAGGGTAGTTGAATGTTAGTTGTTTGAGTCGTAAGCGTACCTACAGTGAAAGCTGAAAAAGGAGTGAAGGCCCTATGTGAAGTTCGGTGTAACAAGTCCCATTTCTTGACAAAACGCACTTTACTACGAGTATACAGGATGAATTTTTAGTCACCGTCCAAATTTTGATATATTAATCTTTGGCAAAAATCATTGAATACGTGTTTTTTCTTTTAGTATCACTCAATACAAAAATATTGAGATATCACTTCACAAAGTTATCTATAAAAAGTTTATGTTTCTGGACACTGCCGCGCCGTGCGTACGCGCTAGGTGAAGCTACGCGAGCCGGGCCGCCCCGCGCGCCGCGCGCCGCCGGAATTCATTGATAACACAATACAAACAAAGTTGCAAATTTTCCCTTCATACTTTCACGGGCTTAGGACCGTCAATAAGCAAAAGGTTTGTGCTATGTTCACTATGATTAGAATCTAACCCTTAATTAATCAATTAAGTACGTATAAATAAAGTAAAAATCAATTAATTAGATAAGAACTTGAGACCTTAATAAAAGCTGAGCCAAAACGTTTTGCTATTAGGCGTATTTAAAAATTTGAATCAACTTATGTACAAATAATAAAAATTTAATCAAAATCATCAACAATCAAATTAACAGTACTTTAATAAATGTTCAAAATGCATACCGTTTCTCTCTAAACAGAGTCTTGCACGTTTTTGCACATTGTTTTTAATTTTATTGAGCACTACAGTGTCACTTTTAACTTCGTCGAATGCACGTACAATTTGCTGTTTTAATTGGTCTAGGTTTTGGGCTTCCTCCACATACACTCGTCGTTTTATTTCACCCCACAAAAAAAAGTCACATGGAGTAAGATCTGGTGACCGGGGTGGCCAGACGACGGGCCCCCCGCGACCGATCCAACGATCACCGTGTTCGAGGTTTAAATAATTACGAACGGCGGCGGAGTAATGAGGCGGTGCACCGTCCTGTTGAAAATAAAAATCTCGATAGGAGATTACCGGCACGTCATCCATGAAGTCAGCAATTACTGTGCGTAACATATCTAGGTACGTGCCCCCGGTCAACCGTCCCTCAATGAAATATGGCCCCAGTATTTTGTTGCCGACAATTCCAGCCCACACATTTGCACTGAACCGCACTTGGTGATACGTTTCTCGTATCATGTGTGGGTTTCGAAATGACCACCAATGTTCATTATGATGATTATACAGCCCCACTCGAGTAAACAAGGCCTCGTCAGTCCACAAAATGTTAGCATCGGGGTGTGCAATCAGCCACTCACAGAAGGCTCGACGGGGAACTGCATCTGCGTCGTTCAAGGCCTGTGCCTTTTGAAAATGGTACGCGTGCAACCCGGCAGAATGGAGAAGTTTCCACACGGCATATTGGCTTACGCCGAAGCGCCGCGCTGCATCTCGCGTACTGGATCTAGGGCTCCGTTCAAAGAAATCGAAGATATCTTCTTCGATCTCCACTGCGAGTCTCGGCCTGCCCCGTCCTTGAGCGTGTGTAGGTACTATAAATTGGCCATGGTCTAAGAGCCTCTGATTTGCGGCCAAAATCGTTTGGCGATTTGGTAATAAAGGATTTATTCCTTGATTGCGAAGGCGAGGAATACTTTCGGTTTCGTACAGTCTCCGGGCACCGTTCAAGCTTTCACCACTCAGTATGTAGGATCGCACCATTTCGTAATACTCGCGGTGGGAATACGACGACATTGTAAATAAATTCACGATACGCACGGGGCGCCGTCGCGCCGGCGCCGGCGGGTTGCGCGGGAACGCCGGGAACACGGAAGTAAGCGCTTGCGTCGCGAAAGGGTGCGCGCGCGAGACCGACTAACGATAGATGATAGATGTCATAAATGTGTCGCGCAGGTGTAGCGGGGTGGGGGTGAGCGGGGTGAGCGCTGCCTTTTTCATTGAATATTTGCGCGGCAAGTGTAGTATTATTAACGTTTAACTTGTGACCACGCAGAGCGGATAATTTTTTCGAGAAAATGATTTAATATGAAAATTTTATGTATCGATTTTTTTTCAAAAATGGACTTAGTGAATGATACCTAATGCCTAGAAAAAATTTGGACGGTGACTAAAAATTCATCCTGTATAGAGAAAACGTGAAAAAATCTAAATCAGTCTCAAGAACCACTTTAAATTTTCAAAAACCTAGATTTTTTTGTGTCTCCGTCTATTTATAGGTCATCGCGCTATTGAGGCCTAGTGCCGAAAAACAGCGTTCCCACTAGTTCCATCAGCGCAATGGTATATACCAATGTTTCTCTAGTACCACCAACGGGATTAGATATATTACAGATAGATATATATATATATACAGAAAAAAATGCTTAAAACTGAAGTGTTACAATAGGCGGTCATATCTCTTAATGCGATCTCTTCCAAACAACCTTTGGATGGCGAGGAATCGAAGAAACTAAGGGTTGGCGGTGTTGTGCATAGAATACTAACAAATATAACCAAAATATATAAGTATCAGGAATTCTTAACTTAAAGTGGTACTGCTGAGAATTTTTGTTCTTTTGATGCCTTGGAGTAGTTTGGAGTGTCGAAACAAGAAAATCTCACTCGTTCCACCAATGGTACTAGTGAGAACGAACGAAAAAAAGATGGCGGCACTTGCCCCCCTACCCATATGTCCCTCAAGCGCCAATCGTATATCGTGTTGAGCTCAGATTAGGGTGTAGATTCACTGCGACAATGTCTTATGCCATATATTGTCCGATTAATTTTAAATCAGCTTTTAGTTATCGTATTTTGATAAAAATGAATGAGATTCATTCGATTTCTTGCCTGAATCGACAATAATTACACCGGGAGGATGGATATAAACTGGCAGCAGCATGGAATTCAGTAATTAGCCAATGTTCCCGTCGCGGTTTATGTTCGACGACGAAAGCCAGTGATACCGTCAGTGTAGTGTGCCGTGATGACAACCCTATGCTTTTACAAGACCAAGTGCGGGTAGCTGGTGATAACGCCCGCCTTTCTCGACGCTGATACCCGCATTCTCCAGTCTTCTCGTGACCACGGCCAATGCAACTTGGTCGAAACGTCGAGATAAATAAAATTAGACCGTTATATTTTAATTTAAATTCAACACGATATACGATTGGCGCTTGAGGGACATATGGGTAGAGGGCCTGACTAGGCCAAGTACTCAGATATCATACGTCTCCGAGGTATGTTTCTGATTACGGTTCATCTGTAAACTGGTGGCCCGTACCGTGCCGGTAGTGGTAGAACTGCAGCATCGTATTGCTGAGGTTCGCGTTGACGATCAGAGTGACGAGGTACGTCAGAACGAGGAACGGCAGCGGGAAGAGAAACACTCGCACGTTGTGAAGTTGTGGCAGGTCTGGAATGGAGAATAATAAGATTTTCATTTGAATTTTTTATTTTTATTAAAGCTTTTAACAAATTCGTAATCGGAAAAGCAGATTAAAATGAGCCCAAACACTAATAGTTTACGGTTATCTGTCAAGTAGTTCCATTGCCAAGATTCCACCCGAACAAACATACATGCTAAGTACGGTCAATTACAAAAGTTGCTGAACATTTGTGAATCTTTGAATTACTACACCTTCAATATTTGATATAATTTTGTTTGAATAAAGTAAAATAGACACTCAGGTATGTATATGTACATTCTGGGATTTGGACATTCTGGGATATGGACATTCTGGTATATTCTGGTATACATATTATGTAATTTGCACCCTCTGGACCTTTTGAGATTTGGACATTATGAACCTAAACGATTATTATTTTGTTATCTTTGAATGTTACACTTAAAAAGTCTGTTAATATCCTGTGAAAATATGGAAATTGCATGTAAATTGTATATTTTTGGTGTTATTGACAAAAAAAGAAAAACAAAAGATTGTAAAAGTTCAGGTACTTATGTCGCTGACTGTACCTGTAATTTTTTTTATTATTTTATTTAGCATTTCCACTCAAATATCTGTAAAAAATTTGTCACAATCGCTATTGCAATCGCTAATTTGTCGATCCGTCAATATCCTTCAGATATCAAATTGAATGGTATCGCGATAGATGTTATAGTTAGACAGTAAGCCCCGTGCTCGTCTCGTCACTCAGTCATATAACTAGTGACCGGATTATATGTATTTGTATATTTAAGCCATCTTCAGCGGTAATAGCATATTTTACCTAAGATCAAGTTATCATGCATATTATTGCGATAAGGCCGCCCATTGTAAAATTTTCATTATTGTTTTTACGTAATGTCTGTAATTTAATGTTTGCAATAAAGCGTTCATCTATGTATTTGTAAATTTGTAAATGTATCTATTATTATCATTAACAATATTTTTCCGAATGCAGTGCACTCACCCTGCGTTCCGATATGTGATAAAATTGCGAATCCGACCAAATTTAATAGTCACCATAATAGAGACAATAAGATAAGTGTTAATGGACACATTCTTAGTATTAAGCTATGTATCAGTTTAAGTTCAATTTAAATTACTTATTAGCCTAATTATAAGGCTAGATTGTAATAAAAATAGGAAGCAGCGTTATGTATGATGCTACCTAGAATAAAGAAAAAAATATATAAAGGCTATTGAGTAATAATTGTGACTTTGGTCGGATTCGCGATGATTATCACTTTTATCTAACAAAGCACCCAAGTTCAAATTCTGCCATGTTACCTCAGTGGATGTAGAATGTAGGAGGATGTAGAACCTGTTCCACTTATAAAAATATTTTAAATGATCGAAGACACAATCTTACCACTAAACATGTGGAACAATACTTGATTGTTTACGTTTACAAAAATATTAAATAAGTAATTTTAATGTCATGTAATGTTTGAATAACACATCTCTCGTGTACTGCTCAGTTCTGTACTAAACGCCTCACAGTTTGTTATTATTGCATGAGACCTGACAATTGGCTTTTTGTATTAATACAAACTACTTTCATAGTTGCACATCGTTAATGAGTCATTAAGGCTGCTCCATAGGCCAGGGATTTAAACATTTAAACAATTAAGGTTGACTAATCTCCGCTCGAGGTAGCTCCTTCTCGTAAGAACTCGAAGTTATTTATTAATCACCAAGGTCAACTGATAGCAAATGATAGCTGTAAGAAGAAATAAATAAAAAAAAACCAATGAAGTTAGTAACAAAACTGTGCAATACATTTATGATAGTTTTGTTACAAAGTTTCGCGAGTCGACTGTCGGCCGCGAGTCGCGCGAAGCGGAGATGACATTCGACTCACTAACTTCACTAATTAATTGTCAGCACAATATATTAATAGCTGTACAGAAGTAGCACACACTGTGCACACTGTGCCCCGGTTTAAACAGCACTGCTTCAAGCGTAAGGCATGCAGATACCTATTACCGCCTATCAAAGGATAAGTTACTAATTGTATGCTAATTTTGAAATCAAAAATTAAAACTTACTTTTCTTCTTTGGGTTCCTAAAATTTATCATTTAATTTCGCATATTCTGCCAATTTATTTGCTTGCATATAATAAGCCTTTTATGTTGCATATAATCCGGTCTCTATATATAACAAAAGGATGTGTATGTACTTACTGTTATATCCCAGGAACGTGATGTAAAGGTAGTAGCTGACCGCCGCCAACCAGAATGTGTTTGACACGAGACACGATATGAACCCTGTCTGTCCCAGTAGATCTGTAATTAAATAAACAGCAATATTTAAATGGTCAAAAGTTAAAAGAAATTTATTAAATAAGCACCAAAAGTTCACTTTTGAACATCATATATATGTTACGGCTAATACCCGAAGTGCGGCTACACCTAGTTTTAGCTGGTAAGAACTAGGTGTAGCCACTTACTCTTGGTTAAACCTAATACGAGCCGATTGTTTTCGGGTAAAACTAGGTCTAGCCTTCATCATGCCGGCTAATCAAACGTATAAGGGGCAGCCCTCGGTAGGTTAGGGTGAGGCGGGGGTGGCCCTTGGGCCACCCCAACGCCGCGAACATGTATATTAGATATAATATAATGCTCGTACTAGGTTTAACCGAGAGTAAGTGGCTACACCTAGTTCTAACCGGCTAAAACTAGGTGTAGCCGCACTTCGGGTATTAGCCGTAACATATACACAATACAAATCTATTAAAATACGTTAACAATTGTTTTTTTTAATGTAACTGAATGACGAGACGAGCTGGTCGTTTACCTGATGGTAATCAATACGCCAGCCAATAACACTAACAGCACCACCCAGAATTTTGTTTTGCAAAATCCTGCGCGGCGCTGCACTGCGCTCGTCACCCTGAGACAATTAGCTGTTAAGTTTCATAATACCCAGTATTTCGCTGGCTACAATGCCCTTCAAACCGGAACATAGTAATGCTTGCGCACTACTGCTTGGCGGCTGAATAACTGGCAAAGCGGTGGTACCCATCCAGACAGCCTCTCGCATACGAGAAACCTACCACCAGTAGATTGTAAATTATAATTTAAAATATCATGACTTTGAATAAAAAGGTAAGCATGCCTACCCATTTCTTTCCCATACTCAGATTGAAGTTCGGCCCCAGAAAATAAATGCAAAAACTCTACCAGTGCTTCGGAAATACGCCCGCTAAAGAAGATAGCATTCTTGCTATCTTCTCACTCTCTACTCTCTCTCTCTCTCTTCTTTCTACTCAGCGGGGATGTCATTTTTTATATAGTTATGTATTACGATATTTATTTTGTTGTTCTAATAGTTTTTTTTTAAATTTTAGATGCACGCTTTGTAACTTTCTTTTACCGTCACTGGATAACTGGTAGAAAATGCTTTAACATTAAGTTCTCCTTTTGTACATTTCTTGTAATAGTGCAATAAAGAATTAAATAAATAAATAAATAGTTTATATTTGCCGCGCCCCGCGATTTCTCGGGATAAAAAGTAGCCTGTGTGTTAATCCAGGATACAAGCTATCTCCATTCAGAATTTCACTCAAATTCTTTGAGCCGTTACAGCGTCAAGAAGTAACAAACACACATACACACAAACTTTGCGTTTATAATATTAGTAGAAATACGAATATAGTAGCTGATACCCGCGACTGGTCGCGTACAATATTCAGTTTATAATAATAATAATAATTAATAAGTGTTGCCCATTACATATCTAAATTAAATGCTCTAGGAGGCCTCTACGTGTTGGACTCGTGTCCCCGCGCAAGCCTTCCAAAGGACCGGGTGTATAACCCGTGAGAAAGAGCGACATAATAATCAATCTTTATTGCAGGCAATCTAAAACCCATAATTACAATTAAAAGTAGGTACTTAAAGTGAGTCAAAGTAAAAAAAAAAAAAAAAACAGAACTTTCGTACGTACCATACGTAACATACGTCGGTCCCTGAGGAACTGTTCGTTTATTCAGGATGAACTCCTATGTTCTATTTCAGGACCTAAAGTATACCTAGCACCAAACTTAATGGCGGCTGACTGGCGCATCACGTGATCTGCGCAGATACAATTTTGTATGCGACTTTGTTACTGCGAAGGTCACGTGGTGCGTCTGTCAGCCGCCATTAAGTTTGACGCGTATTATACCTACATTCCTCCAACGATCCGACGCACCCGAGTTCAAATCCCATTGGCCCCGCACCACTCACTTTCATAATTTATGTGCGGATTTAACACTCGCTTTAAGAACGGTGAACGAAAAATTGTGACGAGTATATTTTCCTAGAATGTAGGTAACTCCTCTAACGAGAAAAAAAGTAGGTACGTGAATAACAAATTTCATCAAAATCCGTTTAGTTGTTATGGGGCTAATTGGCAAATCACATAGTTACAGTCCGTCAAATCTAAGAAGTACCGTTTGACAGTTCTGACAATTGAATGATAGGGATGGGATGAAAAAATCGATTACTATAATATCCGAACTTTAAGAGATCGATTACTATAATATCCGAATTTTAAGAAATCAATTGTTATAATTAAATAAAAGAAATGTTTAGGATATTTTTTTATTCACTACTAGTACTAGTATCGTCGTCTTCGTCATCATCGTCATTTAAATTAATGACCAGTTGATTGTCCATTACATTATCAAAGTGTACGTCTCTTTCGAAGTCGTCCATTATTATTTTCTTTGTTTTTTGTACTACTTTACTCCAATCTTCCTGTGTAACTTGGGCACATGCTTCCTTTAATAAACCTTCCATTTTCTTGACACTGAAGGGTGGTTTTGTGTTGTGTCTTGCTGCATAACCTGTAAAACAATAATGTAACTATTTGATAGCAGACGAAAACCATTGTTTAAATTATAAATGTTAGAAGTACTCGTGTTATTATTATAATATTATAAAATATTACCTTTAACTTGGGCCCAAATCAGTTCAATGGCATTATATTGGCAATGGTACGGAGGAAGTCGTATGACTTTGTGCCCGTGCTCTTCGGCCAATTGGTCAATTACATATGTCGGTTTTGGTGGTTTATGCAATTTCACTAACTGTAATAATTCAGCTTTTAATAGTGACATGTCGGCATCCACTCCTTTTCTTTGCAGCCATGCCACCAAATCTGCTTTCTTATTGGCTGACGTAGGTGCTTTATCAATTTGCACCGAGTGGTATGGGGCATTATCCATTATAATTGTGCTGTTAGGAGGGATATTCTGTAATAAATTTAAGAACCACTCTCGGAACCTTACTGCGTCCATTTCTTCATGATACTCTTTAGTGCTTTTGGATTGGAAAGCTAATAAAGAGTTTTCCACGAAGCCTGTAGACGCTGACCCAGCATGGCATATTATGAGGCGTCCACCTTTTCCTATCGGCACCTTCGAGCACAAAGCTTCAGAATCATCAGTCCATGTTTTCGGCACAGAATGGTTGGAATTTAGCCAGGTTTCGTCCAAAAATATTACATTATCCCAGTTTATAATTTGTTTAACTTCGCGCAGGAATGTTAGTCGCTGCATAATTATGTCATGTCGCTCCATAACAATTTTTCGTTTGTCAACTTTTTTGTATCTGAAGCCAATTCCTGTTATTACCGTTCTCAACGACTCTATGCTTCCCTTATACAGCCCGGCATCTTTTAAAGTTGCACATAACTTTGCCAATGTTGGAAATTCGCCTCTTGTAAAATACCCGTATATATGGTTTCTAATAGCATGACTATCGAATTCATCTATGCCTGTCACAGGTTTATTTCTTTTTCGTTTTTTCGGTGTGTGAAGTACGTTACTGTCACTCCCCGAAGGCCCATATTTTTCACTTAATATTTTGCCAACGGTGCGGCTACCAATACCGAGAGCTTCACCGACGCGATCCCGAACTTGTGTAACTGGCAGTAGAAGTCCACCATTTTGAGATTCACGCTCAAAATACTCGTGTAATTTCACCACCAATTCACGAGCCTGGCTGTTCAAAGTACGTCCTCTTTTCGACATTATTAATAAACACTTGCTTAGTTCGGAGTCCAGTATAAATATTGCCAAGGTAAACGGATAAAGAATGATCAGTCCAGAAAAGTAATAGCCAAGTCACAAATTGTAAAACACAAACGAGAAAGCAAGTACGCGCACAGTCAGCTTCCAAGATGGCGAGAGACTGCTGACGCCGAACCGACCGAGCGGACCGCGTGCGCTTGTAGTTGGCAGTGTTGCCAGAAAAAAAAAAATTATTTTATTTTTTCGCTTTCGACAACTTTTTAAAGAAGCAAATATATTTGATTTATAAATACGTATTTTTGGTGAATGGGTTTTATCTCATATTTTACGATTACATAACTATTTAGTTATGTAATCGTAATATGTGAGATAAATCCCATTCACATGAAAAAATATTTGTTTGGTTGTCAAGTGTAATTTGTAAATAATACATTCGATTTTTCGTATTTGTAAACGATTTTTTTGCATACAAGTGTATCCGAAGAGTCGCAACACTACGTGCAGTGACCTAACTACGTAACTTTGTAATGAGGTCAAGAATATAACTATTAGAAATTATTTACTGTGTAAATATGTGTTATTTTGCTTTGTTTGAAAGTTTTCAATTACATTTAGATATTAAGAATTGTACATTTTTAGATACAATAATGAAATCTTTCTAAATTCATGGTTTTATGAAAAAGGTTATCGAAACTGAATAATGTACGTATGAACAAAGTTGTTTCGGTTTGAAAAATATGAAACGTCAAACGGTACCTCTTAGATTTGATGGACTGTACACACACTCACACTGACGTCATACTTTTTTATGTACTTTGGTGTACGTAAAAAAACGACTTCAGACAGGGATGGAACCACCACATTTCTTTTTAACCGACTTCAAAAGAGGAGGAGGTTCTCTGTTCGATTGTATTTTTTTTATATTTTTTTTTATGTTTATTACCTCAGAACTCCGTCATTTATGAACCGATTTGAAAAATTCTTTTTGCGTCGGGTTCAGTATAGCTACGAAGTGATCCCATATAAATTTCATCGATATGTGACCTTGGACTTCGAAGATACATTGAAGTCGGTTTTTGTTTTTTTCTAAAAATTAATTATCTATCCGGCAAGTGCTTTAGCCATTGCATAAAACGGACGCAACAGACTTGTAAATGAACTTTCCTATAAATACGATTTAAAATTTACTTACCAAAAGCTAAAAAAAAACTTAATACTTAAAAAAATAATTGTATAACAACAGAGACAGAGCGAGTGTGCCTCAGTGGGAGCACGAGCGACTATCGATCCGACACACCCGAGTTCGAATCCCGCTTAAAGTATTATAATACATGCAACCGACCGCGACATCGTTAACGTCGACATGATAAAGGTTGAACTACATCTGGCCGCACCAAATCGCACTTTCCTATGCTTTTATCCTTTTCTGTCACTTAGAACCGTCATTTACTAGAGCGAGAAGACTGGGAGTGCGATCGCACGCGGCGGAATCGACGGGTCGGTCGTACTCGTAAGTGACAGAATAGGATAGAAGCATAAGTGCGATTCGGCGCGGCCAGATGTAGTTCAAGCCTAAAATATAGCCTGTGTTAGTCAGGGATAGTGCAGCCTTCTATCAGTGAAAGAATTTTCAAAATCTTGTCAGTAGTTGCACAGAATACCCGCTATAAACATACATACATACTTACAACTTTGCCGCTTTATAATATTACTATAGATACCTAGATGGATAGGTTAATAGGTAGGAATACGTCATTCGCCTGATGGTATCAAACTTCAAATGCACTTCAATGTAAACAAGAAAGCGACAGATTAAAAAATATTCTTAATCTTATGAGATTAGGTCGGCATTGCATGCTAATAAATGGATTAAGATTGCATTATCATCGAGTTGAGCTACCCTGAAAGTTTTAGCCGGATAACTAATCGAGAAGTGCTCGAAATTTGAGTTGCAAGATTCCACCCATAACGACAGAAGGTGACTTAATAAAAACGAGGTTATATAATCTTAAACTCATTTAAGATTATTAAATAATTAGGAAGAAAAATGATATTGCTCGGGCAGGGATCGAGCCGGATTGAATGGGGATTTAAAAATCTACTAAACTTATTTACTTACCTAATGCTAGAAAAATTCAACTACATTCTTTAAAATAAAATATAAAATATTAAGATTCTCTACATCTAAAGAACTTTTTTTAATTACAATAAATCAAGATACTTGCACATATTTTTTTTAATATTGTGTTCCTTCTTCTGGGTCGATTCCCAGAAGAAGGAACACTTCCGTACTACAAGCCCGCCCAACCATAGGGGTTGTTTCTAATGAGTCACACCCCCAAGTGGAACACTGTGACACAATGGGACAAAATCCCCTTGAGTCATATTGTGAATCAAGTGTATCACGACAGTTGACAATAAGTAGCAATTGTTACTTACTAATGAACAGAACAATCTGGAAGCAGTGGAGTAGCGATAGTGGCGGGAAGAAAGCGTTGATATGGACATCAAACGCGTACCCCCATTCTACGTCAGGGCCGAGAGGGTCCCGCCTTAAGTACTTATTGCTTATGTACCTGAAATCAGAAGGTATTTTATAAGTAACTGTGAATACCAGGTAATAGGTTTTTAATCAATCAATGTTAATTTTTAATTGATTGATTAAAAACCTATTACCTGTCAATCAATCAATTATTACAATGACTCTACCACCTTATCGCAAAAGGAACCACTACCACAGAATACTAAGGGACAGAAGCATCACTCTGCAAAGAAATTTAAACAAATAGCGACTCTTGCTATGACGCAATAAAATTCAATTCAGCTCGCGTAGCGCTTTCATCCTCTGCCCCGACCCGCGGCTGGTGATCAGCTTCAATGAACTGAAACCAGAAAAAGAACAGAAGAGGTTGACTAACTCTTCTACTCCATATGTGTGTGCTTACCAAAATATTGTAGAGACAAGTATGCCCGTGCCAATGAAGTCTACGAACACAACAAATATTGTGAGGACGGCTAACTGCCACCCGTCTCGCATGCCCATGGCTAGCCCGAAGCATACCGATGACACTGGAATATTAAGGACATACTTAGTACTGGGCCAGATAGATCTATCAATGAGCCAGTGGGCCAGGTCAATGAACTTATACAAAAATGTGTTATATGAACTTTAAACTAGATTAGATTAAATACTTTATTACAACACCACAGTCCAGTAAAAATACATAGATAGATTATAAACTAAAAATAAGTGTCACAATAGGCAGTCTTATTGCTAATAGCGCTCTCTTCCAGACAGCCATGCAAGGAGAGCAAAAGAGCTAAAACAGTTGAATGGTGGCTTTCGGCTAACAGTTTAAGATGTATTATTGGATGGTTCCATAATAATCATAATCATTTTATTTATAAAGCCAATTTACACGTCATAAGATATAACAATGATAAAGGGGCCGCATACAGTTTTCAAAGATACATCAAAACTTCTTGTCGAAGCAACGTGTGACCAACATGCTGGCCTATATTTTGGCCAAAGGATAAGCATTGCCATTCAACGTGGCAATGCTGCCAGCATTTTGGGAACGTTGTCCACTGGTAGTCGTTTATTATATTAGAAAAGATATTACATTTTTTTAATTTGTTTTTGTTTGTATTTTTTAGTTATCTGTGTGTTTCAATAAAGAATATGCTCAAATTAAATAAAATAAGATTAAAATAATGATAAATAGTGACTATTTTATATAACCCTACAAAAATATCAACATTAAAAAATATTAAAATGTCAAAAATATTAAAAAAAAAATCGGAATAAATACAATTAATATAAATGTTTAAAATCAATAAATTCTTCATAGGTATAAAACGAATGCTCAATAAGCCAGCTTTGTAGGCGGGACTTGAAACTGCACACTTGTCGCTACATTGGCGTTCTACATTTTTAATCATAAATTATGAAGACCCAGCAATATTTAACACAAAATATAACAAGTGGATTTACTGCTACAAAATAAAAACAGCAACATTTTTAATCATAAATTATGAAGACCCAGCAATATTTAACACAAAATATAACAAGTGGATTTACTGCTACAAAATAAAAACAGCAAAGTAATTCTGATACATATTTCTGTGTTCAACTTTAATAATTTTCACTTACCGAGCATCCAAACACTGAGTAACACTAAGAAGGCGGGGTCGTCTCTTGCAAACTGGGATTTTGTGTCTGTAATGTTCAATTCAATTTAAGTTATTTAATGCAATCACATGTACAATACAAGCACAGGTATTTATTTATTTATTATTAGATGATCAACAGCTTATACAAGAGATTTAGTTACAATCTTAAGTAATCATAATATAGGCTAATGAAAGATCATCCTAATTATTACGAGATTCCTAATTATTATTCCTAAGTATTAAGGTGAATTAGATAACATATGACCTTAACTGGGCAAAGCAATATTATGTTAAGAGTGAGTGGATCAAAACATTCCATATTTAGGTTTTATCATTAAAAAACTCGTCTAGGCTGTTTATATGTAGCGTAGTTTATATATGAGATTCTAGCTGCGCCTTGTGGTTTCACCCACGGTTTCCTGGGATGAAAAGTAGCCTATGTGTTAAGCCAGGGTATAACATGAAATATTTATAAAGAGAAAATCTCTAACATAGCCCGTAAGTTGATACTAACACAATGGATTGTAATTAACTGAATTTTAATAAATGAATTAAATTGAATAAGCTGTCTCCATACTAAATTTCATCCCAATCCGTTTAGCCGTTGCAGCGTGAAAGAGTAACAAACATACATCCACACTTTCTTACAAACTTTCGCTGTTATAATATTAGTAGGATTCATTAGAACTCAATTGTGTCAGACCTAAAGGCCAAAGATTAGCATACTATACAAAATAATTGGTTTGTAAATACCATATTACAATAACCTATGAAGCGACCATTTACAGACACAAATGAAAAATAAAATGTTGGTCCATCTATAGGCTGCATTTTTTTTTTTACTCTTAATAGATCTATGTTTGGCCACTATTTTGCCTGATGTGAAGCGATGATGTAGCCTAAGATGGAGCACATAGATCTAGAGAGAGACGGCAGTTGAGCGGCTGCTCAGACCCGTCTCCCCGATGGTTCTCGAACATCATCCCTAAACACGACTAGGTCACTTTTCTGCATGGCTTTGTTTGGTGGGTGGTATTACAACCACGGTCAGAGCCTACCACTCCAAACTACATTGACATATTTAGTGTATTTCATCATTCTTATTCATTCTATTTCATCATCAGTTCTAGGGATATATCGTCTGTATTAATTGTTTCAGGTTTTGGAGTAATATTTTGAAGAATTTTGCCCGACGAGTTATCATAATGAGTGATAGTGAGTTCCGATAATGAAGGTAAACCACAAACCAAGCACCCTGTGGTTTTGTGAACACAAATTGTGGATATGAATATGCTTATAAAAACTGTTGCAAGGTTTGAGAACTACTAAGAACTGATTAAATACTCACGTTTCCTATAATTAAAGTTTCTAAACACTTTTTGTGGTGAAACAAACAAATACACCATTTGCCAAGCCGCGAATTCGAAGTCCATTTGGTTAAACTTGAACAATCTTTTCAGGTACTTGTACCTCTTTACGGAGGCACTGGCGGTGGTAGCCTGGTAGTTAGCAGGAGCTGGTAAGGGAGATGTACTCCTGGGGAAGTTGTTCAGGCTAGGAGTTGGGGACGTTGAATACTTCATCTTGGTCACCTATTTCTCGTCCTTATTCTAAAACTTATTGAGTTCCACCACTTGGATAACTCTAGTATCTTGCTTTGGTATGGGCTAGTGTAGTTTTGGAAGTAATTAAGCCGTATTTTAATTAAATTACAGCATTTATGTTTATAACATTTACATGATTTACGTGAATGTGAATGTGAATGACGTGAAACGTCACGTCAATGTCACTGTCAACACACTGTCTTATGATATGACAGTTGACAGACAGCTGACATGACATTCATTTTTTTAAATATTTTTATGATCGGGCATGCACTGGTGCATTCTTCTTTTCGGCGCCTTTACAAGACCTGTATGAAGCTACTCCTCCTGGGGTAGCAATAGCCGAGCATTGGGCTCAAATTATTTAAAAATTAAAACATAAGGACCATCGACACGAAGAAGAAGAAGAAGGCGCCTGGCAAAGGAATACGAATAAAAGTACATTGTACATAATGGATAGACTTCGTAATTTCTTCACTTCAATTCTTCATTTATATTAGTCAGTAAGGAAATGTATTAATATAGCATCACATTTGTTTAAAAATAATTTATTTTATATTACATCTTATAATAAACAGTCAGTTTCCCATTATAATCACACAAAATAATGGTTATACATATAAATCTAACGTTTATTTAACTTATTAATTTATTAGTACCTATTTTCTATTTTCTATTCATTGCCATTACATTATAATTTTCAAAATGAAGTATGGCATGTACTTACAGCTACTAGCTATTTGGTAACTGGTTTTAAATTAAGTGTTTTTAAGTTGGTATCTATCTCCTTTTCACTGCTTAAAATTTAGGTACCTACAAAAACATAATGTCAAGGTATAACAAAGTATAAGAAGAACGGACTGTAATGGTTTATTTAAAACTCTAAATATTACCGGAAATAATGTTCTTGGCTATTAAAGGAGAAAGAATAATTTAGCGAGGTTTAATTTGAAACCCCAAAACCGTTATATGCAGCTGGCGTGTGATTTGTCACAAAAATCTTGAAATCAAACTGCTCTATCTTGACTCTATTAAAAATCAAGAAGATATTTTGAAGACTCCCTTAAAAGAACCTAGTGCGTAGGGCACATAGAAAAAAATTACAGTTGTCCTAGTCTGTAGTTAAAAAGTGTAACTCGGCTGTAAGCCCGGGGTAGTCGGGCTCGCAGCACTTGTTGGCAAACAACACGCCTCAAGTTAAAAAGAAAAAAACTAAGCAGGTCGTTGTTCGTTAATTCAGTAGGTTTTGTCCCAGCCAGTGGTTGTAATGCGTGACCCGCGTGTAAACCCCGGGATAGCCGGGCTCACCATGCTTGTTGCTGAACAACACACCTCAAGTTTTTCAAAGAAAAAATAACCTAGCAGTTCGTTGTTCGTTAATTCAGTAGGGTTTGTCCCAGCCAGTGGTTGCAATGCGTGACCAGCGTATAAGCCCCTGGCCTGGGTAGCCGGGCTCGCCGCACTTGTTGGCGAACAACGCCTCAAGTTTTTCAAAGAAAAAATAACCAAGCAGGTTGTTGTTCGTTAATTCAGTAGGTTTTGCCCCAGCCAGTGGTTGTAATGCGTGACCCGCGTGTAAACCCCGGGGTAGCCGGGCTCGCCGCACTTGTTCCCGAACGAAACGACGCCGATCTGCGTCCAGCGACCTTCGATCTGCAGCATGAGAGGCCCGCCGGAGTCACCCTGGGGAAACGAGAAATAAATAATCACAGATCATGATGCCGTAACTTATTTTTCAGATCAATACTTAGATCAACATGGCCGATTTACGCAAAGATTTAATTAGTTTATTAACGACGAACAAATATAGTAGCGAGTCTTGAATGGGATGATATTCCATGTTTTTTTATGGAACTGATAATTATATATATTGATATATTACGAGCAATTCGTTCGCCTGATGGTATGCGCCACCCATGCCCATAACAATTTCAGTGCCACCCAGAACCAGTTACATCATAAACAGTACTGCGTAGCACTGCATCGCGCTCATCACCCGGAGACATCAGATATTAAAGTCTCATTATGGCTGTTTTGTTTACTAGTAACAGGCTTACGTTTGATTCTATATCACCTGGGCCTTACTTAATTCAATATGACAACTTGGCGATTCCTTGCTTCAAGGAAACGTCGATTCCTTCATTAATAAACGACATCTGCGAAATTTGTATCCTGTATGACGCGTCATATATATGAATACCCAAAGACGTACCTATCTTTATCTTTGTGAATACCTATATGAATACGTCATAGAGATGTCGTTTATTAATGAAGGAATCGACATGATTTCGCCAGGTTGTCATAGTGAATTGGGGCCCTGGTGGTAAGCGATGATGTGGTCTAAGATGTAACACGCTCACCTAGAAGATACCTGTTCACTCTCGATTTGGAGACCTATTTCTCTATGATCATTTTTAGCCGGCTTCAAAAAAGGAGGAGGTTCTCAATTCAGTTGAATGTTTTATTTTGTATGTTTGTTACGCGATTACTCCGCCAATTATGAATTGATTTTGGTGATTCTTTTTTTTTTGTTTGGTAAGTTTTCAGAGGTCAATCAATTTCTAAATTGATTCAGCACTATTTGAAAAAATCATCAAAATCAAAAAATATAGGTAAGTTTAGTCTTGAAGACGGTTCGCGTTTTATTCTAAGCATTTTTTTTTATTTGTCTTAGGTATGATACGAGCAAATCGTTCGCCTTATGGTAAGCGCCACGCATGTCCATAACAATTGCAGTGCCACCCAGAACCTTTAACATCACAAACGAATTACAGTTAACTAAAATTTAAAAATCCTGTCACAAAAAGCCTAAAAAAATTAAAACGTCTGAACCGATTTTGATAAAACATGTTAAAACCACCGCTCGAAAACCTGCTTTCAAATAAAAAACTGCAACCAAATCGCTTCACCCGTTTAAGAGCTGCGGTGCCACAGACAGATACACATAGTTTTCAAACTCATAACACCCCTCCTTTTTGCGTCGGGGGTTAAAATAAAAAAAGATTAACTAGGTAGGTTACTAGATACATCCGGTATTCCTCTATGATCAATTTTTCTCACCTGACAAGCGTCGACACCGCCCCTCGCGTACCCGGCGCACAAGAACGTGTCAGTAATAGGTTGAAAGTACGCTTTGTCACAATCGTCATTCCTCCACACGGGCAGCTTAGCTTCCAGCTGCTTCGAGCTCTCGCCGCCGCCGTACCTGGTGGTGCCCCACCCTACCACGGTGGCTAACGACCTCTCGAAGGTGCGGTGCAGCTTGTCGCTGCTTGGCAGGCAGATCGGGATCACGTATTTGGATTTTTGGACATCGTCTGGAAACAGATACATATAGATAGACAAACACTTTATTATTCACCTAATGACCTTAAACATAGAAATTATGTACAAGTTAAGGGTTGTTGTTAAGGTGTTCTTTATTTACTTAGAATGTTTAACCACTGCTAGGCAAAGGTCTCCCCCAAGTCTTTCCAAGCTGTCCCTACCCTACGCCACCTCGCACCAGCCTTCTTGGTATGCATTCAGATCATCCCTCTGTCTCCTTTTGGACCGGCCTGGGCGCATCTTCCATCTTCAGGCACCCATTTCGTTGTGACTTTTGCCCACCGATCTGTATGCATACGGCTTATGTGACCCACCCAATTCCATTTGAGCCTGGCAGCCTTCCTACCCACGGCAATTATGCCCGTTTTAGAGCGCAGCGTAGTATTTCAAATCCTGTCTGTTCTTTTAATGACCAGGATGCGATATTTACAACATTTAAATATATTTAATTTTAATTAATTTTACATTTGCTATCTACCATCACACATAATATACTAACAAGAACCTAAATAATATTCAGCGGAATTACACTAGATATTGTTATTGCGTTTCAGCGTCGAATTACCTGCCAGTACCAGCACAGCGATGTCATTGTAGAAGCCGACCCTGGAGAACTGCTCGTGGGCTCGCACCGCCGTCACGCGCAGTGTCACGGGACGTGACGGCTCGTCGTCACGTGCCAGGTCCACGTCGCCGAGCCGGACGGTGAACTGACGCGGGGGGAAACTGGAGTAGAGAAACAAATATATTAACAACCGGCCTAACCCAACAAGCGAATTTCAACAAACTAATATTTTAAAAGCCCCCGATACAAAATCCTATAAAAAGTAAAAAACAGGTGAACCGTCTTTGGTAAAACATGTCTAAGAACCATCGCTAGAAAAACTGCTTTCAAATAAAAAAACCGCATCCAAATCGGTTCATCCGTTTAAGGGATACGGTGCCACAGACAGACACACAAACAAACACACTTAGTGGTCAAAGTTATCCTTTTGCGTAGGGGTTAAAAATAGTCGTCAAAACGTCAAAGTTATTTAAAAAGTGGAATGCCAATACTCACGGCCTCTGCTTAGAGTCCCTCGTACAATGGGCAGCTGTCAGCACATGCCGCTTGTTGACCAGTGTCCCTCCGCACCAGAACTCCCTCCTTTTACTTCCATGCAGGTATATCGCGGCCATCCATGGCCACGCGCCTGGTTTGGACTCCGTGCCGCCGACGATGCGACCTCCTTCATCCTCCTTCTGCCCACAGTCTAAAAATTGATAGCAACAGATTAGAAAAAGTTTAGGTGGGTGGGGTTTGCAAGGATAATTTCGAAAATTAATATAGTTATAGGTAATTTGCAAATTTATGTGACTTATGCAGCAATAGATAAGAAATTACTCAATTAGGTGATAGGTATTTTGCTAATGATGCGGGTAATATATTAATACCTACCATCAGTCTTATCACGTTTTAACAGAAAAAATACCAACCCAAATTACACGTACGTAAAATATGTAGAAGTACATAATAAGTACAAGTCGAAAAGAAATTATAAGTTAAAATATGTCACAACAATCACAAGCAACACCAATGCATAGCAAATATATAAATAGCTTTGATTGAAAAAAATGCTTACCATCTGGGTCTACAATATTAGAGAAGTTGCTGATGACCGGCGGTGCTACAGTGTAGAAGGTGGTCGTCCTGATGGGCCGAGGGGTAGTTGGCGCGGGACGAGGGGTAGTCACTACCGTAGTCACTGTCGTGGGTTTCCTGGTCGTCGAAGGCTTGGTCACTGGTTTCGGCCTTTTAGTTGTTAGGACTAGAACTGCTGATGGCTTTTTCGTCGTCGCTGGTTTTGGCTTTTGAGACGTTACTGGCACAAGGTAGGTCGGTTTCTGAGTCGTAGCTACTACAGGCTTTTCTACAGGTGTCGTGGTTGTGACTATAGCATCTCTTGGACAACAAACTCCTGGGACGAACAAGTCTTTAAAGCAAAGCGATTCCCGAAGAGCGACCAAGTTGAGTAGCAGTTGGGGACAATTTCTCAAATCTTCGCAGATTCCTTCTTGACCATCAGGAGTCGTACATATTTTTTCATCGTTCCTATCCACTTCAGATGTGGCTATTTTAGTGATTGGTGCATCCGGTAATACTTTTGGTAATGCTTTCCTCACTATAGGAGCGATTTTGTCTGTGACGTTTCTTCCTAACACATTTTTGCTGATAGTGTAAAAGGCATCGGGAAGTCTCTTCAAGTTGGGGTCATCTTCATCATTTTCATGTTCGTCGTTGACCATGTCGACTAGATAGTGTCCGACTGTATTAATGGCACCCAAGGTTTCCGATATCTTCGTGAAAGCCGAGTCTGATAGCAGCCTGCCATCGTTGGAAACCTGTGTTTCTGATGGAATGTTATCAAAAGATGACCTTCCATCGTAATTTTGTGGAAACCCTTGAAAATTCTGATGATTCTGTAGCGGTCGAGACCCAAAAGGACCTGTGTTGTAGCTGACTGGTTGGTTCATGAATTGCGCACTCGTGTATGGTTGATTCATGTACTGTGCACTTATGGATCCTTGGTTTACGTAAGGTGCATTCATGAATTCTGGAGATCTTTTCCTCGGTGCAGGGAATTGGTGCCATGGCGGGTTACTCTGCTGCACATTCGGATTGGGCCAGCTACTTGACGGGTTTGTGAAACTGACTGAAAGAAAACCTTCTTGTTACATTATGTAAAGAGGAGAAAGATATAGAGGGTCTTAAGTTGAATGATGCGTACCTACCCGGATGATGCACTGGATACTGGCATCTTGTGTTCGAAGACAGCAGCAAGATTCCTGAAACAAATGAAGTTGTAAATTAGCTACAATCTATCACCGCAGCATCGCCCAAGCCTTCCCAAGGAAACTCCTACATTTCATTCTTAACACTTTTAAGAGAGCGAAAGACACAGCCGTATTATCATTCACTAATAACGTCTGAAATCAGTGCTAGTGATTATCTTAGCTTCTTATATATCACACACGCCAACATAACATCTTTATTTTTAAAATAAATATACTTATAAAAATAAAAGTGTAATTAAACTAATTAGATAGAAGCGAGAGCTCTTTACGAATCCGTTTTCACGGATTTCGTTTTATTCTTGTGAAATTCGGCGTCTGAATAAATATTCAAGTATCTATTACCTTCAGAAGTTTCCAAAAGTATCTTAATTGGATGAATTTTGGAATATCGTATCTTCTGTTTTTATTTGGGTAGAGGAATAACAACCGCCCACGCCTGCTCGTTACCTACTGATGGTTACGTCATTGTTCGTTATCCTTATTTGAAAAGATTGCTGACATAGAGAAAGCTTATTTGTTTCCATGAATAGGAACCCTCGACGTTTGCGAATATGGTACCTATTGATTTCATCAGTTTTACCTGTGGTTTTTGTTGAAGCTGGCATGCCAAGTACACAACACGACGTCTAATCCGACAGAAAATCAGTGCTAAGGTACCTACTTAAGATACCTTAGCGTATGCTGAGTCGGAACCTTTTCCTGACATCACGCAACATTTCACTGTATTGATTTTATTGTTTTTGTTTTGTCTTTATTTTAGTATGTGTTAATTCAGTGTAATGTTGTGTGATGTCCGGAATAAATGTATTTTCTTTTCTTTCTTTGTTTCTAATCTATCTATCCTCAATGGGCAGAATACTCAAATTTTAATGATTGGAAGGTCTTTACTCATGTGGTGCTATGGTATTCCTTTCTTCATCTTTAATTCATTGTCTGAACACTCGACTTATATTCTTTATTGTACACTGTTATAATATTTACATCGGTGATTATAAACTACATGTACAAAGGCGAGTTTAACCCTAAAAAGAGTTTTCTTCCAGCAAACCTTTGAGGAAAGAGAACTATATATAGGTATTTGACTTCTACTTTTTTATGTAACAGAATGACGAGACGAGCTGGTCGTTTGCCTGATGGTAAGCAATACGCCAGCTCATAACAATAACAGCACCACCCAGAACTTTCTACTTAAGCCATTGTCAAGCAATTTGTTGACAAAATGTCAAATCACTTAGGCACACATTAATGATTACAGAATCTTTCTGAAACCTAATAGTTTCTCCATGATGTCGGCTGACATTGTGGTAGTTAGGTAGTTTCCACGTGGTAACACAATAAAATTTATCAGTTAAATAGGAATAATATTTTCTCAGATCATCCCTCGTCTGCCCTTATTATTTGGTGTCACTACCCTTTACATATGATGAGATGTCACCTTCCATTAGCTTGATTAAGGATCGGATGAGGGTCAAAGGTTAGACCACAAACTTACCCGAGTATAAAATCCTCGGGCTACCTTCGATTTCACGTAAGCCCAAGTGGCGTAGGTATTTGACTCTTGGAACCACACCACAGACTTGAAACCACTTACTTAGCTGCGCAAACCGGGGTTTCTATCATTCTATTTCACTGGACATTTCTTCTCTACCCCCGACCCGCAGTGATGAGTGTTACACAACATAACTTGTTTACTTTATATACTGCTTGTGTATAAAGAGGAAATAGGCAGACTAGTAATGCTCTATAGCCTTCAATAAAACAGAAAAAATATCTACTGGTTGATGTGTTGGTACCTCCACGTCTAACATTTTCTAACGAACAAGTTAAGTGAAAAAAATCAAGAGCTGCTGACTGCTTCTGCAACGCCTTAACATGTTACAAAACATTTCGCAACACGCAAAATCAACAAAAAATGGTCCAATTCCATGAATTTAATCTCCATTGAATTATACCTGACAGGTTTGCATTCAGTTAATTGATTTAAAATTGCCCGTGTAAGAGCTTACATAAGAAATCAGAGAAAAAGAACATACGGTGAAAAATAATCGGCATGACGAATCAAAATAATTCGAGAGAGTATCATGTTAATAGAGATGTACGGAATATCCGGCAACGTAGCAAACAAGTTGACGAACAAAAATACAATATGGGACGGAGTGCCCATTGCTTTTAGATATCTTTTACCACTGATCTTATAAGGTATTCACAGTTACCTTTTCGAAAATTCCACGTTGTACCTTTCGAAAAAAGGTTCCAGGGCCCTAATTAACTATGACAACTTGGCGATTCCTTGCTTCGAGGAAACGTCGATTCCTTCATTAATAAACGACATCTGCGAAATTTGTGTTCTCTATGACGCGTCATATATATGAACATATAAATGCGTCATAGAGATGTCGTTTATTAATGAAGGAATCGACGTGATTTCGAAGCAAGGAATCGCCAAGTTGTCATAGTGAATTGGGGCCCAGGTTGATTTCCAAGTGCTAAATACTTCATCATCATCATCATTATCATCAGCCCTCACGTTCCCACTGCTAAGACACGGACCTTCTCTCATAGAGAGAGTACGGGCCATATTCCTCCACGCTGGCCCAGTGCGGGCTTGGTGGATTTCACATGTTCTTGAATTTTTGGGATTAATTCCTGGACATGCCGGTTTCCTCACGATGTTTTCCTTCACCGTTTTGAAAGCGAGTGTTAACTGCGCACATAACTAATGAAAGTCATTGGTCCGGGGCCAGCAGGATTCGAACTCCAGTGCGTCGGATCGTAAGTCGCATGAGTTCTCGCTGAGCCACACTCGCTTACTAAATACTTATCAGTCCTTAATTAACAACAAAAGAAGTCTTGCCTGCTCTATTAACCCTTTGATACGTAAGGTATCCGGCTTACCGGCTAAAACTGAGGTCCAAGCAACGCATCACTGGTTATTATGCCTTAAATTAGAGTGAAACTGATCGACTAATGCGTTCGCAGAAACATCTTTTTGAACTTATTTGTCCAGATGGGCATTTAATATTGGCGGACAATACTTTCGTGTGTGCCAGCCGTTTGTTTGCGTAAGAAATAATCGCGCCTTTATTGATTTTTTATGCGTTTATTGAACTTTGGGTAACCATTAAGTTCGGTGAGGCTTATT
Organism: Petrophora chlorosata; assembly: GCA_951640565.1. Classification (NCBI taxonomy): domain Eukaryota; kingdom Metazoa; phylum Arthropoda; class Insecta; order Lepidoptera; family Geometridae; genus Petrophora; species Petrophora chlorosata. Next base: position 13,930,568 of record OX621208.1, read on the forward strand.
TCTTTCTCGGAACGTTCAACAGGCGCTTTAAATACGTAAGTAATAGTAAGTATTCTTTGCTTTAAAGTTCCGTTTGGGACGTAGGTAGATAGGTAGAGTTTTTACTTTGACAGCTCTATAATCTAGTAACAATTAATTTTCAGAAAAATAAACAAAAACCGACTTCAATGTACCTTCGAAGTCCAAGGTTAAATATCGATGGACTACTTCGTAGCTATAGTGAACTCTACGCAAAAAGAATTCTCCAAATCGGTTCATAAATGATGGAGTTCTACTTCTGAGGTAACAAACATAAAAAAAAAATACAATCGAATAGAGAACCTTCTCCTTTTGAAGTCGGTTGAAACACTCCAACTTGAACTCGTGAAATAAAAAAGTATTTTAGACTAGCGGCGCCCCGCGGTTTCACCTGCGGTTTATCGGGATAAAAAGTAGGTTGTCCTTTGCGAGGGCCTAGAGGGTCTACATCCCAAATTTCATCAATATTCATTCAGTAGTTTTGAGTGATTGAGTAATAAAGGAACATCTATCCAACCACCCATCCTCCATATTAGTAGGACCTACACCCTAACAGTTTTCGGGGCGGCTCAAGACCGCCCCAAAAACTGTTAGGGAGGTGTACCTTCTCAAAACCCAAATCAAGTTACAGCATAACTGCCCACTATCTGTTTTCTGTACTATGCAATGATGCCGTTCAATTGTTTGACCAAATTGTTTCGGAGAGATGTCGTGACAGACAGATGGACCGACAGATACTGAAGTGATTCCCAGTCCGTGATTCAGTTTGGACCGAAATGGTAAAAATAAACAGACACAAAATTATCTCTGCGCAATATGTCTAGTCTATTGTGATTGTGACTTTTGTCAGTCACGATCTTGGGAAAGTGGGTACTTTATAGCTATTATGCGATGTTTTTTTATGATGCTGAGTGATGAGGCGAGCAAGTCGTTCGCCTGATGGTAAGCGCCACGCTTGCCCATAACAATTGCAGTGCCACCCACAACTTTTAATTTAAAAAGCACTGTGTAGCACTGCATTGCGCTCATCACCCCGAGATATCAGATATTAAGTATCATATGCCCAGTAATTTCTATGGCTACAATGCCCTTCAAACCGGAACACAGTAATGCTTGCGCACTACTGCTTGGCGGCAGAATAACTCAGAAGGCCTCCCGCATACGAGAGACCTACCACGAGTACGAGGTGCAATTGCGGTCTTTATACACCTTTTTTTTTAACAAAACAAAACAAACAAAAATCATTTATTGACATAATGTACTGTACAAGGTAAGTATTGAATCCATAGGCTCCCGAACTAGTCGAAACTGTGTTTCAGTAGCCAGTGGCTTCTCCCAGTTTGTTAGGATATATTTACAATATGTCTTCTATTATCACATGCAAGATATATCTAATTAGAAATTAAGAAGAAATTTACAAAATTTAACCACATTCCAGTGTTTGTGTTTGTGTGAGGGTGTGTGTGTGTATGGGAGGGGGTGTGTGTATGTGTGTAAGGGTGAGTGTGTATATGTGAGGGTGTAAATGTGTGTAAATGTGTGTGCAATTCAAAATTTCAATAATAAAAACTACTAATCATATTTTCTACACCATCGTAATCAAACTGTTTAAGCCAGGTTAGTATAACATTTTTTATTTTATTATTATTGTTCTTTTTAACATTATTCTTAAACTCTTGATTTAATTTGTTATATAAATGCGGCACAACAACATCGTAGTGCCTTTGAGCAAAACTACTTTTTACGTAGGGAACTGGACACCGATCGACTCTTTTAGCTGATTCTGGAAGGGTAGGGATTGTTTTTTTGTGATATCGTCGTATACACTCATATATGAACAGTTTTCTGACGCTTAGTACGTTCGTTTTTTCGTAGACAGATGTTGTAGGGTGTCTATACGGTAGAGAAAGGATTACTTTCAATACCGCGCGCTGCGCACGTTCAGCTACTATGAGGTGTGTTTTTGCTGCACTGCCCCATGCACAGATACAATACCTAATGATGCACTCACATAGCGCTCTGTACGTTTGGATAACTAATTGTGGTTCGGCTACTGCTCTAAGATTTTTGAATGCATAAATCAGTTTTCTTATTCTCGAAGTCAGCGAAGCTATGTGAGTGCTCCAGTTAAGTTTTTCATCAATATGGATCCCCAGGTACTTAATTGAGTCTACTCTGGATAGTGTTGCACAGCTACATTGGGCAGGGCGTAAGCAGTTCCGGTTACAGGGGAATGTGTGTATTTTAACATCAACATTGGTAGGGCCACTCGAGTGTGTTTTACTGTAGCACATGTACTTAGTTTTTGCAGTGTTCAACGACAGGAGACTGTTTTCTAGCCATTGCGTTACACTTGCAAGACAGTTTTCGGCCAGCTCTGTAACCTTTTTCCAAGTCTTTTCATGGAGGAGTAGCACTGTGTCATCCGCAAACATCAGCATATCTAAACCAGGCGAGGTAGTACAGCAAAGTTCGTTTATGTATATAAGAAAAAGTGTAGGTCCTAGTGTACTACCCTGAGGTACGCCGTAGGTGCACACAGCGCTCTCACTCTCATGCTCCTCCACGCGCACACACTGCGATCTATCAGTTAGGTAGTCTTTGAACCAATTGTGGGCTAAACCTCTAATGCCGACATTCTCCAGCCTCGTCAGTAAAATGGGAATGGAAACAGTATCAAAGGCTTTCTGTAGATCCAAAAAGACTCCAATACACTTGTTTCCACTATCCAAGTAAGAAGTTATTAATGATGTCAGCGTTAGCACTGCATCCTCAGTCGACTTTCCATTTCTAAATCGTATTGATTTTCATTAAGAAGGCAGTTTTTCTCTAGGTATCGCATAACTCTGACTTTGACAAGTTTTTCCAAAACTTTTGAAAGTGTTGAAAGCAGTGAAATAGGCCGATAATTCGTTGGACATGTTTTATCGCCAGTTTTGTATATTGGACATACAACAGCTTTTTTAAATGCGGATGGAAAAGCGCCTGTCTCAAAGCTTAAATTACATATAAATGCGATAGGCTCGGCCAGTAACGTAATATGGTTTTTAAGTAACTGTGCTGTTATTTTGTCCCAGCCTGGTGCACTGCGAGATTTCAGTCCAAAGATAATATTTCTGATTTCGACTGGATCTGTAGGCAGTAGGGATATTGAATTAACGGGTGTACTTAATGATTTAGCTTTAGAAGCCAAGACTTTTTCTGTTGTATTCATAATACGTAAAGTACAATTCGCAAGTTTTCCACCAACCGAAGTAAAGAATGTGTTTACATCATTTAGTGACTGAATTGGGTTATTTTTTATGTCTAGCAACTTTTGGCTGGTTAAAATTGCACACTTCTTTAACGATTTGCCACGTATCTTTGATGTTCCCTTGACATTTTACTAATTTATTTTTATAATAGTCTCTCTTTAAATTTTTTATTATTTTGTTACATACGTTCCTATATTTAATATATTTTTGTTTTAGTATTAAATTATTTGGTGCCTTTTTTGTTTTAATATGAAGTCTATCTCTTTTTCTTATGGATTTTAACGTGCGACTGCCTTCATTACTGAAAACAACTCTGCACTCTACATACTAAAACTTAACTCGCTACTTACAAGGAGAAGCAATTGGACAACCCATAGACCATTAAAGGCCTATAGATAGCTCAAATGCTCCAACCCACTACCAGTTGACAGCGTACCCAAGATGCTGGTAGTATTGCCCCGTTGGATTGCAATACTCATACGTTGAGCCAAATAAGTCCCAGCATTTTGGTCACGCGTCGCATCGATCAGGCGCTCTGACAGACTTTTGAAAATACGATGAGCTCCCGGTCCCCACGGACCCTAAGTCTCCACACCAAACGGCTCAAATATGTAAATACCTATTATTTATGTAGGTATAATATAAGTACCTAACTTATCTAAAAAAAGTAAGCCTCATCCTCTATCAAGCATACCGAAAGAATAGAATAGAAAAACTCTTTATTGTATACCAAATTAAAGAAATAGACAATAAAACAGTCCTTAACTATGGTAGTACAAAAAGAAAAACGAAAGTAACCTTGCGAAAGCGGACCATCTCTTTGGTAAACGTGCTGGGTTTTTTTATGACGAATACAACCTCTTTGGACCTTGGCTCTTTTATGTAACATTGACTTCTTTGGATCTTGATGAATGGCCTTGAACACTTTCATAATGAAGTTGTTATTCATTGATTTGCTTCCGTTCTGTATTACTTATGTAACATAATGGCTTCTAGTCGATATTAACAAGAATGTATTTTTGTTTTTCGAGAGCGACTGTAGCTCAGTGGGAGCATGTGCGACTTTCGATCCGACGCACCCGAGTTCAAATCCCGCTGGCCCCGCACCACTGACTTTCTTAAATTATGTGCGGATTTATCACTTGCTCTAAAAACGGTGAAAGAAAACATCACGAGGAAACCGGCATGTCCAACAATCACAAAAATTCAAGTACATGTGACATTCACCAACCCGCACTGGGCCAGCATGGAGGAATATGGCCTGTACTCTCTCTCTATGAAAGAAGGCCCGTGACAAAGCAGTGGGCTGACGATAATGATGATGATTCATTAATATTTTGCTAGCTTCAACAAAAACAGCCGCGTTAAAAACGACATTTAATTTGGTACTAGCCTTCAACTTTAATAAAAGACCTTTCCTACTTTCCCAAGATTATAAAACGAATGACAATAGCCAAATTTAGCTATGTTTCAAGTTTGTTTATTACCTCATACCTATCTCCAAGTACAAATTACTTAACACCTAACTCACAATACACTCGCAAAAGTTGCCAGTTGCACATATGTCGTGTTGCATAACTGCGGCCGCGTTGGAAAATCCGGCTCGTTAGCATGGACATATCGATGAGTAATGAAGGTCGGCGGGTACTGACCTGGATCTAAGGCTGAGGAAACCTCTAGAACAGTGAACAGCAATGAAATCAGATGGTGACCAATTGTCACGTAAACAGGAGTCAACGTAGCATACAATGAAGTACCATGTCGTAATGACTATTTGTAGGTCCCTAGTATGCGAAAGGACATCTGGGTAGGTACCACCACTTTGCCAGTTATCTACCGCCAAGCAGTAGTGCGCAAGCATTACTATATTCTGATTTGAAGGGCATTGGACCCAGCGAAATTACTGAGCATTACGAGACTATAAGAGCTAATTGTCCCATAATGACGAGCGCAGCGCAGCGCCGCGCAGGATTTTGCAAAACAAAGTACTGGGTGGTGCTGTTATTGTTATGAGCTGGCGTATTGCTTACCATCAGGTGAACGACCCGGCCGATACGTCAAACAGATTCATAAAAAAAAATTGTTCGATTTTTATTTAGGTATCCCAGATATTATATATAGGTATTCCAGGCCTGGTGCACTGTTATGGAAATGAGTTGCGAACAAGCCTACGTAGCACAAGCCTACGTAAGTACTACGTGGTAGGTCTCCCGTATGCAAGAGGCCGTTTGGATAGATTCCACAGCTTTACCAGTTATTCTGCCGCCAAATTGTAGTGCGCAAGCATTAGTGTGTTCCGGTTTAAAGGGCATTGCAGCTAGCGAAATTACCCACTGGGAATTTGTGACTGAATATGTGATGTCTCGGGGTGATGAGCGCAATGCTACGCAATACATTCCATGGTGCTTATTAAAAACCCGGTATGGCATTGCATTTATTATGGACAAGCGTGGCGCTTACCATCAGGCGAACGACTTGCTCGTCTCATTGCTCAACTGCATATAAATCCTAATTGAAAACAGTAATTGCCACCACCTTGCCGATTAGTTACCGACCCTACAAGGGAACAAGGAAGAAGAAAAAAAGAAAGGGTTTTGCAATGCGTAACGAAAGAAAGTAATAGATAAAAAAATAATCTTAAATCCACGTTTTTATAGATTTAGAATGCATTGTCATCAAGTTGTGAGCTACTCTGAAAGTTTCAGCCGGATAGCTAATCGGGAAGTGCTCGAAATTTGAGTTGCAAGATTCCACCCGGAACGACACAGACAAACAAGGTAGTGACTTAATAAAAACGTGGTAGTTAAAGTAGCGTCATGTACCCTTTTTTCTTTTCCTTTTATATCCTCACAACCCCAGGGAGAAGTGGCATGCTGCTATGTCCAATGAGTTTTATTCAATTTAATTAGTTTTAGAAAAAAACAAAATCCGACTTCAATGTATCTTCGAAGTCCAAGGTCAAATATCGATTAAATTTAGATGGGACCACTTCGTAGCTATACTGAACGCCAACAAAAAGAATTTTCCAAATCTTTTTTCGTAAATGACGGAGTTCTGAAGTAACAAACATAAAAAAAAAGATAAAAAGAAATACAATCGAACAGAGAACCTCCATATCTAATCATTTGTATCATTATTATTGTATTTTTTTATAGTATGTAAGTTAATTGTATGTTTATCTAATTATAAGGCCATGATGGGACTGGCACAAACATATTGTTTAAAAGACCCTAAAAAAAAGATTAAAAAACAACATAGAACCTCCTCCGTTTTTGAAGTCGGTTACAAACTAAAGAGCATCGCGCAGTGGCTTCCAGAAGTACATGAAAATCTGAACCTAAATGCCAACGAGTACTGTGAGTACATTTCCAACGATAACTTTATTTTCTTACTTCAATTTGTAAATGTCAGAGTGAAGTTCAAAAGCGAGAGGTGGTGCAAAGTTTTAATTAACTAACTACGTGGTTATGTTTACGTAATTTACGTTTTACCAAAGGCCAATGTTTTAACTGATATTGAAATGGGGTGCTGGAAAAAGGTACGTTTTGCCAATAATTAGAGAGATAGATGCAACTCTTTATTATTCACCTTAAACAGAAATTAAGTACAAGTGTAGGGTTACATATCATCTTCATTCATTATTCATGACTCATCGAACCTATTTGTTGTTATTTTTAATGGACCTACGTTTATTGCCTGAAGAGAAAATAAGAAAAAGAAAAGAGAATTCGAAATTAACTGACAGAGAACGAAAAGATATATTATGAAAATCAGGGGACTTGAACTTGAGCTTCGGGAGTGAGAGGTTCTGAGGATTTGTTGAAGGTGATCAAGGTGGAAAACCATATTATATCAAGGTGGAAAACCATATTATTTTTGAGACACTGTTGTTGAGGTCTCACAAGTTGGTGGCCCAAATACAGGCCCACTCGCCGCCGTCGAACGCCTAAGGAAAGGTTGCAACCGTCCCCTGGATTGGGAGTAGTAAGGACAAACCCAGGACAAAGTATACGTTCTCATTTCCCTCTATCGACAAAGTACTACGTTCTCATTTATCCTACCCTCTTCGACAGGCAGAAGATTTTCCCTTTTTTATATATATTAAATGTATCATTAAATCAATTTACTTTTATTTATACGTAATTGTGCTGAAAAAAGACATCCCCGCAGAGTTTCTTGGTGCTATCTTCTCTAGCGGGCGTATTTCCGAAGCACTGGTAGAGTCAGTTTTCGCATTTCTTTTCACCACTCAGACTTCAATTTGAGTATAGGAAAGAAATGGGTAAACATACTTACCTTTTTTTCAAAGTTATGTTAACATAAGTTACAATTTTTATCATTTTTTATTTGTATCATGTGTTTATGACCTTTAAAAGTGCACTTTTGTGCCTATTTAATAAATGATATTTGACTTTGACTTTGACTTTACAGCTTCCAGTTCCTCTCTCTGTCTTCCAGGAAAGGTACTGTACGTGCGGAGGCCATAGGTAGAGCTAGCCGGGGGACCTCCATAACGTTACACAAGTCATTTATAAACCTATTTGGAAAAAACAGAGCTAATAAATTTCTAAATCTAAACTAAATATACTTTAGGTTCTGGAAAAGGACATAGGATACTGTTTATCCAGGAAATCGCAGGTGGAACCGCGGGGCGCTGTTTATATAACGATATATTTTTTATACTTGTACAAGTTAAATGTTTAAAAATAGTGTTACAATCGGCGGTCTTATCGCTTAAAGCGATCTCTTGCAGACAACCTTTGTATGGAGAGGAATAACAAAACATAAACGGATGGCGGCGGTGGAATTAGCATTTTGTTAAATATACCATATACCTTAGAATATTTTTTGTAATGGCTTTGGGACTGTGGCTTCATTAAAATGATTTTGGAGCATAGAAGTTATAATTATGCATATAGTCGGCAAAAACAAAAGACGAATTGTCCTCGACTGCAGTGGCTACGCAGGTCAAGTATACGGGTTCGGGTTTCGCTACGAAATATTAGTGTCTGGGTTTTAGGGACCATGGTCGTTCCTACAAGGAATCCTACTCTTCAAAGTTTTTTTTTATTATTAAAGAAGCCATTTATATATATCATACACATTATATTATTCTAACAACAACGTACATAATATTCAGCGGAATTACACTACACATTTTCACTGCGTTTTAGTTTTGAGATGAATTTCCGCAACGTCACGCCTGATTCCATTGGATTCCTAAGACCTAACCTAATAATCAGTTCGCGCTAACTGGCATTGAACAATACAATATCAAGAAACATAGCCTCAATCTATGTATATTACCTATGTGATCAGGTGTCATTCTGATTTTTAAACACGTTATAGAGTCATTAATATTTCGTAGACTTAAGCATAGCTCGCGCTTATTTAACGATAAGTACTGACAAAAGATAAACTGGTTTACCAAATTTAATAAGTACCTAGGTACTTCCATACAATAAAGTACATTATTATATACTTGTGTAAAATTCACCAAGGAGTCATAAAAGATTGTTATTCATATGACAAAAATAGATGATCTAAAAAATCTTTTTTTTTTACCATTTATAGGCTTGCGTTTGACCGCTATCTCACCTGTTGTTAAGTGACGATGCGGTCGAAGATGTAGCACGTTCGTCTAAAAGAAACCTGTTCACTCTTGTCTTAAAGACACCTAGATTATAGCTAATCTATTTCAGCCGAGGCTGTAGACAGAAAATTTCAATTCATAGATACAATAAATATCTGTGATTAGGTACCTATACGATTGCGCAGGAACCATAAGTTCTTTATTGCGGTAGGTTATGTGAAAAAAGAACAGGTACTAAGTACAGATTCTTATGAAATCAGTGAATACAAAAAATTACAGCTGACTACTAAATAATAATGTAATACAAAGTCAATACAATTTACTTAAATTCATCTTCTGGCAAATACACAAGAATTGCGATGACAAATCCACAAACGAAGGAAAAAATCTAGACTAGGTTGTTACAACTCCAACTCAAGTTTCAGTTCTGAGATGAATTTCAGTACCTAACGTCTAAAAAAGAAGAAGCGATTTATATATATCATACACATTATATTATTCTAACAACAACGTACATAATATTCAGAAAATTACACTACATATTTTCACTGCGTTTTAGTTTTGAGATGAATTTCCGCAACGTCACGCTTGATTCCATTGGATTCCTAAGACCTAACCTAAAACTCAGTTCGCGCTAACTGGCATTGAACAATACAATATGGCCGCGGTTACATAAAATGCGCGGGAGAATGACATCACAGCATCAGCTTTCACTCTCGTATCGCGGTCAATGAGCCACTGGTCCATCCGAACGGAATTTGCATGCCTAGCTAACTGAGATAAGTAGGACACCTAGCCAATGTCTAGATTAGTCTAGATAATGAAGTGATAGTGTTTATATTGGACATTAAATACTTCTTGCAAATTACCCTCAATTAGCAAAATTCTCTTCTGAAATTAATCTTTAATTAATATAATTTTTAATTTGTGTAATTATATATTTATACTTTTGACCTACAAAGTCAGTAGACTATGTATTAATATTAATTCATTATTTTACTCTCCCATCAAGTGTTGCCATGTAACTTTGCCATAAATTAAGTACCCCACATTTTACATAATATTTTCCAAAAATTTTTGAGTCCTTTTTTTTAGGATGAGTACGGCATAAGCCGGTAATTTTATAGCGAGAAGTGACTAATTATGCATTACAACCTTGATTTAACATAATTGCTATAAACTTTTGATAAAATTGATGCACCTTTTTAAGAATCGATTTAGCTCTATATTTTTATGTTCGTAGGTATCCTATCTATTTATTTGTGAACCCTTTACATACATAGACCTATATGTTTCAGAAGCATTGAAGTGTATGGCTATCAAACATAGAACTTGTTTTTAATTTAGGATTTGGGTTAAATCTATATTAATCTGGCAACACCGTCCGATAACTCATTTCAATATCTGAATTTAATTTGTTTTAGGTTGTGGATTAAATTTTGACGGAACCCTTGTTTGGCATCAGGAAATATCTAATTAAAGTTAGTTTGAAAAGATTAATTAACCAAGCTTTGATAGAGAAAGGAAATGTGAAAAGCTCTAATCAGCAAATGAGTGCCTTATTTAGTGGGTAGGCATTTTCTTGCTACCCTTATTAGAGTAGGTAGTTACGGTTAGCGAAATTACTGTATAATTGAGTTTAATATGTCTCGGGGTGATGAGCGCAATGCAGTGCTACGTACTCTACTAGTAGTAGTACTTTTTACGGTATTAAAAATTTTGGGTGCACTGTAATTGTTATGGGCAGGCGTGGCGCTTGCCATTAGGCGAACGAATTCTTCGTCTCATAACTCAGTGCCATAAAAAACAGTGTAATTTGCTCAAACATGAAATCGAGATTAACCTATGGGTTATCATGGTTTGTATTTTTGTTGGAGAATCGACCTATAAATCCGAATTAACCGCTATTTTACGTTGGCGCAAGTGAGTCTAATAATGGTTGGGTTAAAATTAATTTCTTCCTCAATTTGTTCTTAAGACTTGCACCGAAATGCATCACAAGTTTTGAAGCAATAGGGGATCGGACAGTAGTCGAGAAAAAATCTAAAATGTAGTTAGAACGAATGTTCGTCGAACCAGAAAGATCGTTCAATCAATATTTTTGTTAAATAATAATGATTTATATTTTTGAATAAATAAATAATTCTGACATTTTTAATCTGTTCTTCATCTCAAACGAAACAACAATCACAGCGCAGGACGTCATTTGTAGGCAAATGCCGTGAGTCAAGCTTGTGTTTATTTTACGTTTTTGCTTTTAATAAAATGTATTTTTGCTAATAATTTATGCTAATACTACAATAAGTCCCCAAACTTCACAAAACTTTTTAGAATCTTTTTGCAAGTTTTATTTCGAAGACTGTCGTTTTCTACCTACATATGACATCACAAGTTTTGAGGTGATCTTTTGCGCGGCAATATTTGAAACATAATATTTACAAAATAGTTTTAGGTACTTTTAGATCGTTATTTAATTAAAATAGTATTTTTCATGGATATATATATTGAAAATGAAATGAAAATGAAATTAATTGATGATATTAATTGTAGTTAATTTAAAACACTCTCTGAAAAGTTGTCAGATCCCCTATTAAAGTGACAGGTGTGGCTGACTTTGTTAGTATAAGACGTAAGTAATTTTTAGTATTTCTTGATATAAGTAGTTAGTAAATAAGAGTACTTTTTAATGTAACTGAGTGACGAGACGAGCTGGTCGTTTGCCCGATGGTAGCAATACGCCAGTCCATAACAATAACAGCACCACCCAGAACTTTGTTTTAGGCTCACTTGCGTCAATCAGGGCTTTTTTTTGTCCAGACGAGGGAAATGTCATGGACACCCGGGAAGGGAGGGCCCGGGGAGTGCCAGACTTGGCCTAAGCCACCGACTGTCTAAAACCTCCGTCTGCTCTGCCTGTCCACAGACTAGACGATCTGTGCCGTTTTCGTCACATCTTATATTTTCTGGGCGTACATCAACTTGCCAGGATTAAAAGGATAAATAATAACTCTGTTTATTTCCATGTCAGAATTGACAGCTCTGCAGGTGTGATTTCCGCGTTGTAGACCAATGTTTGTGAACGGAACAAAGCGCAGGTATTTGTTTAGTGTCTGGGTATTATGGGACCAAGGTTCTCGTAGTTCCTGGTTTCCTAGATACAGGAAATCCTCGGTATGTGATCGTTTGGCGTTAAAAAACACTTGACTGTGACATATATTTTTTAAAAATACGCCCCTTTTTATAGATTGTAGCCCCTACAAACAATTTCCTGTATCTAGGGAGCCAGGAACAACGAGAACCAAGGTCCCACAACACTCAGACACGAAACAAAAGCTTACGCTTTTTTTCTGAGCACAAACATTTGTCCCGTCGCGCGAAATCGAATCCGCGACCTCAGTGATGTATGAGATTTGAGCCAACCTGCCCAACCACTACACCACAGAGGCAGTCAATGGATATTATGAACAATGGAATTGTAATATCTGCGAACGTGAATGACACATCTATTGCAACCATTGCAACGTTACGAGGCGCCTTACTGCGGTTGACACATTGCGCTGTTACCCAACGCTTACGGATGCAGTGTAACGATGAGGATATTTTTCATATTTTATTTCACGTTTTTGTTAAGTCACTTTCTTTTTCTTAAATCTTGCAACTCAAATTTCGAGCACTTCCCGATTAGCTATCCGGCTGAAACTTTCAGGGTAGCTCAACTCGATGAGAATGCATTCTGAATCCATAAAAACGTAGTTTTTAGATATTTTTTATCTACATTTTTTTTTGCGCTTATCCCTGATACATCAGATAAGTCTCATATGCCCAGTAATTTCGCTGGCTACAATGTCCTTCAAACCGGAACACTGTAATGCTTGCGCACTACTGCTTGGCGGCAGAATAACTGACAAAGCCGTGGTACCTACCCAGACGGTCTCCTGTATACGAGAGACCTACCACAAGTAAACAGTAATAATAGTAATAGTAATGTTTGTACATTTCTTTGCAAGGTAGACTGCTGAAATATTACTGGTCATATGAGACTTAATATCTGATGTCTCGGGGTGTTGAGCACAATGCAGTGCTACGCAGTGCTTTTTGCGTGGCGCTTACCAACAGGCGAAGATCTTGTTAAATAAAACTATGATGAAACTATGGCCAACGATATTTTTATGGAATTAGGTACCTGCGGCTAAAAAAAAAAAGTATAAAAAATATCCTTGTTCTTTTTGATGAACTAAAACAAACAAATAATAATAATAACAAATAATAATATTACCTGCACACCAAACATCAAAATCCGTTCAGTAGTTTTTGTGTGATTGAATTACAAACATGCATTCATCCATCCATCTTCACAAACTTTCGTGTTTATAATATTAGTAGGAAGTCGAATCACCAAAACGCTCTGTGACGCCTTTTCCTAATTCCCAGTTTGGAGCTAATCTGCATTGACAAATGACGATTTCTTTTCCTATGTGTCACGAACGTTATCCGTTATTTGTTTTGGTTGACACTGTTCTGTTAGGTCTAGACTCGAGACTAGAAAATATTCACAATGACCTGGATTTCAAATCCATTTTAGGTAAGGCCAGGCTTTTAGAAGTGACAAATATGTATATTGGAAGTAAGATTTACCTAAACTTATTTTTTAAAATTCCCTTTGCTTTAGAAATATTAATACAAATATAAAACCGGCCAAGTGCGAGTCGAACTCGCGCACAAAGGGTTGCGTGCTATTACCTATGAAAACGGCAATCAAAATTACGTTTGTTGTATGGGAGCCCTCTTTAATATTTGTTTTATTCTGTTTGTTGTTATAGTGGCAACATCATCTGTGAAAATTTCAATTGTCTAACTACCACGGTTCATGAAATATAGCCTCGTGACAGACGGATAGACAGACAGACGGACAGCGGAGTCTTAGTAATAGGGTCCCGTTTTAACCTTTGGGTACGGAACCCGAAAAAGGTTAGGGGAGCCAACTTATGTTAAATTGATGGGTCTTGGTAATCTGATTGTCTTTGGATGACGAGCTATGCCACTTGAAATTTTAAGTATCTTTAAGTATGTGTTTACTCAACAAATTAGCGCTGCAATTATGTATTAAAATTAGGTATATAAACGTAAGCACAGTTGTAAAAAAATATCAAATTGCACGGTAATTATCATACTTTACTGCTAAATAAATAATTAGTTTCTTCTTTTGCAAATAAATTAGTTTTCTAGGTAAACATTTTCTAAATTCTTTTTTGTTTTAAAATATAAATTAACCGTGTCATCTCTGAGAATTCGTCATTTAACGTATCGCAAAAGCAAGCGAAAGCGTTGGAAAGTGTGTTTTCTTTCGCAAACTTGGAATTCGACCGGCATGGCAGGCGGCGGCCGAGGTTTTGCTCGTTTTCGTTCTATTGTCTTTGATTCCACGCGTTTTTACACAGGTCAGCTTTGTGTACGATAGGAACGCTTGAGCGCGTCGTTCCGTTATTGGGCACGATATAAACCGATGACTTGTTTTCTTGATGCATACCAATTATAATACTTGCTTAAATAGTTTACACTGGATGAATCCAAAAGCCGTGTGAAGCCATAATCAAAACAAAGAAAACCCTTTTCACGTAGGCAGAAAGACTAGAAAGTATAATTAACCATGCCATGGAATGGCACCTAGATATAATTTAAAAAAGAAATGTCTAAAGAATTAAAACGCTGTCTGTATCGGCTTTTTTTTTATAAAACAATGCATTTGTGGAATTCACTCATACTTATATCCAGTGCATGAACGCTCTTTCCCTAATAAATAGCATTGTTAAATAGCTATTTATAAGACGTTAAATAGCGGTAAATGGACGTTTCCGCACGACATGGAAACTTCATGTTAATTATTAAAGTTTCACGAAAGACTAGAATGTGCATCTTTGTTCGGTCTTATTTTTCTGTTCGTCGTATAATTCTTAAATAAATACACCCAACGATCACATAGGTACATAGATCCTGCCTCTAACTAGGAAACCCTGTATCTAGGGAACCAGGAACTACGAGGTCCATTGCCCCACAACAACACCCAGAGACACGAAACAAATGCTTGCGCTTTTTTTCTGTGCACAAACATTTGTCACGTCGCGGTAATCGAACTTGCAACCTCTGTGGTGTCATATTTGAGCCAACCTGCCCAACCACTACACCAAAGGCTGGACAAACAGATTAGTCATAATATCCTATAGGTACCTAAGATTTATAACTGATCTACTCTAGGATTCATTAATTCAACCACTTCTTTTTTAAGTTCGCCCGTTAGTGCATGCTAAAGTCTCTAGGACCATACCGCCATGCTTTACGTAATTTTTATTTGATAGTTTAGTATTCCATTTTATTATACTTTTGTTGAGAATGAGGGTCAACTGCAACAAGCCAAACCCTCTCCTAGTGCTTCAATAAAGTGGTAGAACTTTATTCAAGCCTTCCATGGACTTTTTGGGAGAACATAAAAAGCAATGTTTTCTCTATTTTGTTTAATTTGCCTACTCACTTTTCACTTGCCGCCAAAAAGTCTCTAATTCAACCACGTTGTTTCACACAAGTACCTACCTACTTAAGTAGCTTACAGCGACGAACAAATAGTCCGAATATACGATGTCAATGCCTCAAACAATTCAAATGGGAAAGACTTTGTATGGACCTTTCTTCTAAGAGTCTCAGGCAGGCACTCTGAAAAACTAGGACACGACGGGACAAAGGGCTAGCCCGTAAGTACACTGGAAGCTGGCAACCCAATTTCAGGCATGGAAAATTACAGAAAACATTGGTATGGAAAAATGGAACAAAGGAACTCTTACTAGCCTTTTACAATCTTTTGGTTAATAAACTTAGGAATTAATAGGGTATGGCTTTTGGCTTATATTCTCTTATGCACGGTGTATTTTGACTCGTAGGACCTATATACACCCGAAGGCGGGCTATTCTGACCAAGATGCGAATAGTGTAGGCGTGGCCCTAAGTAATTAATACCTTTAAAATAATTCAAGAATGTTTATAATAATAATTTTATTTGACACGTCTGTCTAAGAATAACATTGCTATTTTTCGATATTATTATTAAATCTAAAATTTTTGCATGGTAAATCAATATTATTATTTCTTCCAAAGATGATATGATAATAATCATTCCTTTTTTTATATAATTCTCTTTTCGTGACACTGCTGAATAATAAATCAAAATAAGTAACTATTTATAGCGAACTATACAGAGAGAATTTCTGGAACATTCCAGGACAATTTCCTTTATAAACTCATTGGTGGCAATATCAGAGGTGCCATTTACAAATCAGGATAGGTTTTGTATTATGAGAGAGAAATAATCGTATGTTGGCTTTGAATTATTTGGCATTGGACAGTTTGGAGTTTCTATTTCTACTATTTAATTAATTTCTATGACATAGTTCTTTCTTTTTTTATATAGTCACAATTTGTTCAGCCTCCATATGACATACGTCAGACTTAGTCATAAATATATATATATGTGAATAGTACCTATAATACCTACAAATAGTAGGTATTGTATAGTTATGCAGATTTCATGTTTTTTTTTATATAATGCAAGGATTTGTTTTGTATCTGGGTGTTGTAGTCGTAATCCATAGTTTTCTATAGATTCAGGGAATCATAGGGGCCTTTAAAGTATAGTAGTTGTATGTGATCGTTAATAAATGACCATTTAAACTCTTAATATTAAAACCAATTTATTGACATCCAAACAAACATTCCTCGTTCGTTACCCCTTTGCGTGCGTCTCGATTTTCCGTCATCGATCGTTATCTACCCATACCGAATTCCATCAAATTAACTTTGAAAACATCGATAAAAAATCGATACGAAAAAAATCACTTCTCCATGACAGCATCACTTCGAGAAATTCTAGTCGATAGTTAAAAACTGTAATCGATTCACGTCGCATGATCAATCATCGTAACGATGCGATCGCGTAACTATTACGATTCTTGTTATCGATTATTTACAACGTGTTTTATGTCGATGTGCATTTGTAATGATTATTTTGTGCCAAGGTCGCGGTTTTCAAATCACCACAGACTGGCGCGGTTATAAATAGTTTCAAGAGTCAAAGTTTTTCTTTAATTTGCCCGTTTGGGCTTTGGGCAGGCTAAAATCTGTAGGACCTAACCGCCTTGTCTTAGGTAGTTTTTATTTGATAGTTTGAAAATATTACAATGATTTCTTGAACGTATTGTGGTCAATCATGACTAGTGCTTCAATGTAGAGGTGGAACTTTATTCAAGCTTTCCATGGACTTTTTAGGAGAACATAAAAAGCAATGTTTTATGCATTGTCTATTTCGTTTCATTTGCCTACACTTGTGCATGTTTACGAACACATAATGGATAATATTCCACCGATATTACACATGATCACTCGAAATAACACTTGTTTGCAAAATAAAACAAAATCGAATTTTATCACTTTTCACTTCCCGCCAAAAAGTCCTCAAGTGTCAAAGTATAATAAGCGATTGTTTATCTATGGAGGTGATTTTGCTTCTGGTAGTACTAGGTAGTCTAGGTACCTATAATATTACGTATTCTGTGATTCTGTTATGAATAAAAATGAAGCATCTCTTTTTTTAAAGCAGTACCTAGGTTTAGACTGAGTAAAACAAATAAGTACTTCATGAGCAATTGTGTACGTTATTACAATAAAATTCCAAAATGTATAACGGAGCTCACAGAAAGTACATTCAAATTGAGTGTGAAAAATATTCTAATGAAAAAAGCATACTATACAGTTAGTAATTACATAGAAGACAAAGATGCATGGAACATTCCGCTTCTGCCAAGTAGCCAAATGGCACATAAGAAAAATAATATTGTCAAAAACAAACATAAAATATTGTTACAAAAGTTCTAAAAAATATGCCCCTCAGTTTCTTGCCGTATCTTCTTAGTGGTTCTTTTTCCGATACGGTGGTATAGTCTTTGCTATAATTGACGTTCATAAGTGCGTCTGTGACGACAAAATTGAAATAAAGAACTTTTGAATTGAATTGAATTTAAAGATGCCTTGAAGTCTAATATTTTTAACCGACTTTAAAAAGGAGGAGGTTCTCTATTCGGATGTTTTTTATGTTTGTTACCTCAGAACTCCGTCATTTATGAACCGATTTGGAAAATTCTTTTTGCGTTGGGTTCAGTATAGCTACGAAGTGGTCCCATATAAATTTCATCGATATTGTGACCTTGGACTGCGAAGATACATTGAAGTCGGTTTTTTTTTCTCAAAATTTATTATCTTTATGATAATAAATTTTGTTCTTAAATCATGAAGGGGAAAAATAACTAGCGAAAGTAATGTGCATTAATTTAGACGTTATGTTAGTACTTATTTAGTTTTCTCGCAGGATTTCAATTGCAGAACTAAAAAAAATTTAGGTATTACAGGTAGAGTAATTTTTAATACGTCGTTTTAAAATTGGATCAATTTTTAAGTGATGTTGCCATCTTGCTCTCCATTTTTCTTACTATTTTGACGTCAAGAGAGAACTTATTTTTATCATTTTGCAGTTAACTATAACAAAAGAAGACTTTCACTATCGACACCCATAGATTAAAAAAACAATGTCTACTAAGTAGGTACCTAAGCGATACCTAATTCATTAAACGGTACCATAGAGTACAATTGGCTACAAATCTTATGACTTGTCTAATTCCCGACTACCCACTTTGTTAACAATGGTTAACTGGACGCTGCGGCTTATTTATGCCGCTTTGGAATAAATTGAAGTACATTGTTAGAGAAAATGAGATCAAGAGTATCGATTTCTATTAAAGCTGCTGGAGATATTTCAAAATTATAGGCCACGCATACTAAGCACAACCAGTACAAGTATACATATGAAATTCATTGATGTTCGACCTTGGACGAAGATACATCTGTGGAAATCGGTTTATTTATTTAAAATTAACCGATTTCCACTGTTGTATCTTCGTCCAAGATCGAACATTGATGAATTTTATATGGGACCACTTCGCAGCTATACGCAAAAATAATTTTCTAAATCTGTTTATAAATGACCTAGATCTGAGGTAACCATACATAACAAAAAAATAAAAATAATATCATCGAATTGAGAACCTCCCCTGTTTTTGAAGCCAGTTAAAATAAGTAACACCGCATTGTAGAAGAATTTTTGATATCGGTCAGCAGTTGGCGGAGAAATCGGTGAACATACATAAAAAATACAGTGGAACAGAACATCGTCCCTTTTTTAAGTCGGTAAAAAATGCAGCGTATACGGAAGTTTGAACTTACCTATAGTCGGTGACTATTTATTTTGTGCTACCAATACCAACATATTTGGGATTACTCTAGCTTCTACCACTTCATATAGCCAATAACATAATGACTAGGTACCTATATTTAAGCAATCAATGAAATTTTGTTAACAATTAAAACAATTAAAACAAAATGCATCATACAACGACTATGCATAATTATGCAATATATTAGCAAAACTATGATATATCGTGGTAGGTCTCTCGTATGCGGGAGGCCGTCTGGGTAGGTACCACAGCTTTGCCAGTTATTCTGCCGCCAATCAGTAATGCGCAAGCATTACTGTATTCCGGTTTGAAGGGCATTGTAACCAGCGAAATTACTGGGCATTGTGAGACTCAACAGCTAACTGTCTCAGGGTGACAAGCGCAGTGCAGCGCCGTGCAGTGCAAACAAAGTTCTGGGTGGTGCTGTTATTGTTATCGGCTGGCGTATTGCTTACCATCAGGTAAAAGACCAGCTCGTCTCGTCATTCTGTCATTCAAAAAACCATAGACTATTTTTTTACTCAAAAAAAATCAATGACATTACGTAAATTAAAACAATAAAAAAATGTATAACCATACGTTGAAATTTATTAGCAACACTTTATCTAGGCAGGCTTCTAAAGGTTACCTAATACTTTTGTTTAAGAGCTTGTGTGCAGAATGGAGTTCCTGGATAATAAAATTATTGTAATATGTTTTTATATGTCCACGATATTGAGATGAGCTAGTTCCGCCTGCATAATGTTCAGTGAGTACTTTGATTTGGAAAGCTCTACGCGTAGCACTGCATTTCCTCTCGACACTTGTTTGTCCAGGCTCCCTAATTTTCCTGCTAATTTCCCTTATTTTCCTGTACCTACCTATTGCCGGAGTTATCAGATCTAAATCTAAAATGAGACTATGAGACCACAGAATACTAAGGGACAGAAACATCACTTCGCAAAGAAATTTAAACAAATAGCGTCTCTTGCTAGGACGTAATAAAATTCAATTCAGCTCGCGTAGCGCTGCACACCTACCCGTCATATGAACCTAGAGCGCCTCTCTTTCTATCGCATAGCTCTTATCTCTTCTGACGCGGCACGTGTAACGACGCGCGACCCGCCGTCGGTGTCCGGCTATGTACTTGTAGCTTCGTACCTACAGTGCGGAGTGCGCTAGGCCTGATGAGAGTTTATATCTGACTAGCTGCACCCCTCGGTTTCACCCGCGATTTCCCGGGATAAAAAGTAGCTTATGTGCTATTCCAAGTCCTAAAGTACCTAAATACCACATTTCATCAAAATCGGTTCGTTAGTTTTTGCGTGAAATAGTAATAAACATACATCCATACATTCTTACAAACTTTCGCGTTTATAATATTAGTGGGATGTCTCGGGGTGATGAGCGTAATTTTCGCAGTTTTTATTGTATTAAAAGTACTGGGTGTCACTGCAATTGTTACGGGCAGGTGTGGCGCTTTCCATCAGGCAAACGACATGCTCGTCTCATCAATCAGTTCAATTAAATAATATAATAAAAACAAATTAGCGCATGTTTAAGTACAATGTACAGTCTAATTATTATTGTTTGTGTGTTGTCTTTTATTAGTGTATGACATTTATTAATTTATATAATTTGAATTATATGATTTTTTATAGTTGACGTGTAACAATGTAATTATCAATAAATGATTATGATTATGATAATGTGCTTAGAATGTGATAAGTAACTATGTTACAAACTATCTTTGTGGCTACCCTAAACACATGACACCAACTATAAGCTTAAATTAGATTATTTTCTTGCTAATAGCATTTTATCATTTTTACCATAACCACATATGTTTATGTTAACTATACGCGATTTTAACGATCCTCTATTATCATAACATTAGCGGAATGGTGTCGATGCGTGCTTCGTCCAAACGATTTACGTGTAACGAAGCGTTAAACACCATTTCATGCTAATAACCGCTCATTGTTACTTTCGACTACCAACATAAAAACAAAAATAAAAATGTACTCACCGAAGACAGTCAGAGATCGCTTCCCGATTCGGCCAGTATCCGCCATATTAACTGCTCTAATGTAACGCTTACGTCACAGCACTTTCACTACACGGCGGTATTAACACTTATGAAACCGCGGGCGGTGCACTCAAGTTCAACGCACCGAAAAAAAAAACAAAAGAAGTAAAAAAGGGTTTTCGAACGTTTGACGTTTATACTTCTTTTGGGGTGAAGGTTTTGGCGGGAGTTCTGGGAATGGCGTCGACGGTCGTGCGCGCGCAATGGACGCGCGGGCAGTGAATCTTGCGCCGCGATGCGATCTGCTTTTACTTTCTGTGCTGTCACCAGTGGGGAGCGACTGGTCTGATCGTCCTCCGATTGCGACAGGGAGACGAGGAGTGACGCGATGTGTGTAGGCTCAGATATTCATGTCTATTTGATCGTATATAGGTACCTCATTAGCTGTGATTGTATCAGCGGCGTATGCTTATACTGATGAAGACAGTAGAAGCGTTTTAAAGCTATGTTACAAAAATAAATCAGAAAGTTGCTTGTTCATAATAGTAAAGTTATACTTAGGTTGTACATAGGTGTGTATGAGCTTAGGCAAGGTTAAAAACCGGCCAAGTGCGAGTTGGACTCGCGCACGTAGGGTTCCGTACCATTATCTATAAAAACGGCAAAAAATATCATGTCTGTTGTATGGGAGCCCCCTTAAATATTAATTTTATTCTGTTTTTACTACTTGTTATAGCGGCAACAGAAATACATCATCTGGGAAAATTTCAACTGTCTAACTATCACGGTTAATGAGATTCAGCCTGGTGAGCGACGGACGGACAGCGGAGTCTTAGTAATAGGGTCCCGTTTTAAACATTGGGTACGGAACCCTAAAAACGAAGTTTGGAGCACTTTGGTTATGTTCATAATCTTAACATTCGAAATTAAAACATCTCTATGAGGTCTCTATAAACAACTCTGCATGAGAGAAGGCCAATGTCCCAGCAGTGAGAACGTGATGGGATGATGATGATGATGATTATAGTCAGATAGAATCTATAAAAGATAGGCTTTAAAGCTACTTATCTTTAACAGCTTAGTAATATAGTCACATGGAACAGACATGGGTGATTAATTTTAATTGTATACGACTATGAATTTATCCGTAATAAATAATTTTGAATTTTTTATTATTCAATTTGATTGTCGTATTTGCATCCGACTTTGTCCAAAAGATAATAACAAAAGGAATGCAATGGAATCAGCGTGACGTTGCGGAAATTCATCTTAAAACTCTAACGTAATGAAAATGTGTAGTGTAATCTCGCTGAATATTTATTTTCATTGCGTTTCAATAATGACAAAATAATATTAAAGCATGATGATAGATCTAAAAAGTTCCTAGTTCTGCCATGTCGGTTCTTCTTTCGGACCGGCTCGGCTATTAAACAATATTTGGGTCGCAGATACAAATTACCTACATTTAATGATTTGCATAAATATCTTGAGTTTTACAGTTAGGCTTTCAAGTGCGTTGGTAAGTAACTTCGCGCTGAAATATACTCGGCAGGGCCAATACATGTTTTATAGAATTAATGCATAATTATACAAAGTAAGTAGGTATTTAAATGCAACGGCACTTCCTTGCCACTAGCTGTACATGTATATAGGTATATTGCATGGGGCGTAGCCGAGTGCTACGAGGCAGGGACAATTATTATTTACCTTATGTTACTTCGATCGTTCACATATTTGTTTTTAATCTTAGTTTTTTATAATTATTCTAATAAAAATACACAAAAATACTATCATCATCATCATCAGCCCATCACGTTCCCACTGCTAGGACACACACACACACAGAATTAATCACACAAATTCAAGGATATGTGACATCCACTGGGCCAGCGTGGTGGATTATGGCCCATATTCTCTCTACGAGGGAAGACCCGAGCCCCAGCAGTGGGAACGTAGTGGGCTGAAGATGAAGATGATTTCAACCGGCATCAAAGAAGCTCGCCTACATATTTATGACTATTACCTCAACGAGTTAGTAAATGCAGTTTTTCTGTTTCTTATCAAGCATAGTAATATGTAATAAAATATGAACTTCACTCCTTTACGTCATCATTGGTCACCAGTGCCGTGCCGGATCTCTGTCGCATGTTTTGAAATGTTTCGCTGCGGCTCGACTAGTGTTGCCAGGTGTCCCGACATACGCGAGACGTCCCGATTTTTAGGGGTGTGGTGAGACGTCCCGATTCACTTTTGATCGGGACGCTAAACGTCCCGAGTTTCATTAACCTCTTTAGTCTGTACTTTATTATATCACATTTTGATGAAAGAAGACGCAAACTTAATGATTAATATTTCGAAATGGTTACGTTTGAATTTTGTTATATTTTAGAGAGTTATTTTGTTCTACCATATAAAAACACTGACTATCCGATAAAAATATATACCAACGCTGTTTCACAAAAGCCACTTTTGTAGCCATTGTAATTGTCCCGATTTGAAAACTAAAATCCCGATTATTTTAAGCTTCCGTCCCGAAATGTGACACACTGGACCTGGCAACACTAGGCTCGACGGCTGTTTTGCAACTGGGTTTCTGAAGCTTGATTAATAGAGCTTTTTTCCTCTAATTGTAGGTCAATGCCAACCATAAACTTTAAACATTCGTAAGTAGAAAGGAGCCGTTTCACACGTAGCACATATTTATATTAGCACTAGCCGACGCGACGCCCGCGAGATTTGGTTTGTAGTCGTTCCCAGAAATGCTTTTTTCGGGATTTAAGGTATCCTATGTCCTATTTTATTTCTTTGTGTATTTGTTTTATTTATTAGACGGCTTTAGCCACTTACCTAATACATTCTAAAAAATACCGTAACACATTAAAGTAAACAGACTGACCTTGCAGAACCCCAAGCACTCTGATAGAATCCGCAAAGACCAGTTTGGTCTTGCGTCTAGGAGGGCATTGAGCACAGAGAGGGTTCTGGGAGATCGGGCGCGAGAAACAGTCCTACCAAACGGCACTGAGAAATGTTTGGGCTTCCTGTCTTTTCTGATAGATTTATGATTTTGTGGTTGTGTTGTGAATGTTTTTTCTTTCTTTCTATTCCAGGCCCTAAACGATCTACAACGTAGAAACACTGGCAGAGTTACAAAAATTGCACGTTAAAAGTTTGCACGCGTTTGAATTAAATTCTTCTTTCCTTACAAAATACTTGTTGTGTTATATCTTTATAACTAAAAAGAGCGCTGTGCGGAGGTAGCAAACAAAGTGCGATATTTTGTATAAAAATAAGAGATGTTAGTGTCAATTCATATTAAATCAAAACGTTTATACTGCTAAGGAATGGAACTCCTTGCCGTCTTATCTATTTCCTGATAACTACATCTGGGTATATTCATGGCCAGAGTGAATAGGTATCTTCTAGATCTACGTGCTGCATCTTCGGCCACATCGTCGCTTAACTTCAGGCGGAATGGTGGTCAAACGTAGATAAACTTTTATAAAATAAAACCTCATATTCGTCCCATCGACCTCGGAAAGCAAATAGCAATAATAGTCATACCGACGAGTATTTTGTTCAAGTAAAAATGGCAGGCGCTCTAAATACTTTCATATGTGGTAGGTTTCTTCAATGGAAGAGGCCAGCGAGATGCTGTTTTGGTTGGTACCACCGGTTTGAAAGGCACTGAAGACCTATTGTCTCAGGGTGGCGAGTGCAGTGCAGTGCCGCGGAGGACGTTGCATAACAATGTTCTGGGTGGTCCATCCAGGTCCTGCTACTATATACCAAAATGAACTTCACAAAACATAGATTCTTATGACAATAAAGTTTATTCAAAATGACCTCCGTGATTTTGAATACAGGCCTTCAATCTGCGCGGCCAGTCGTCTATCGCAGCACGAACGAGGTCCATGTCAACATCGGCGGCTGCCTTAATCAAGGATGTCTTGAGTGACTCCAAATTGGGATGAGGCTTTGAGCACGCCTTTTCCTCCAAGTGTTGCCATATCTTGTAATCTAACGGACTCAAATCTGGACTGGAGGAGGGCCAGTTTTCGTGCCGGATGAAGTCGATTTCACGCGCCGCCAGCCAGTCTTGTATTTGACTGTATATTGATACACAACTGCATTCGTTTTTACACCTTTCTCACAAAAATGTACCTCTGTTAAGCCCCAATAAGAAACTCCCAACCATACCATGAGCGAGGATGGAAAATGACCTTGTTGGACACGCGGAATACGGTTGCTCGCTTCTTCACTACTGTGTGCGTACACCTTATCATTTTGTTTGTTGTAGTTGTAGCTCTCTTCTACGGTAAAAAATTTTTTATCCGAAAAAAGAATTTCCCGATATTTTTTTCCCGCGTACCGCTTCCACAAAACGCGGCATCTCTTCAGTCTCAGGTCCATTAGACGAGCATTTAAACGATGTCCTGTTTTTCTTTGATATGCCCGAAGCCCTAAGTCTTCATTTAACACCCTTTTCACCGTGGTTCTGCTTAACCCCATCTGAAGGGCCAACAGTTTCTGCTTACGTTTGGGATTTCTTTGAATTCGCGCCTTCACAGCTTTTATCACTGCTGGAGTCCTAACAGACCGAGGGCGACCACTTCTTGACCTGTCATCGTGTATATATTCAGTGTAATGTTGTGTGATGTCCGGAATAATAGTATTTTCTTTCGTTCTTCTACTTCTTTTGGCACCACATAGGTAGTACTCATTTAAGCTTAAATATCTCTTCATACTGGTATATATTAAACTTTTCTTTTTGTAATTATGTTTTCTTTTTTTTTCTGTATTTTGTTAGTGTACGGTGACGGTGGTCGTCAAAAAATGTTTTTCTTTCATTTAAACTGCTGTATTTTTGTGGCGATTGGTCGACCGGAAAATAAAACTTGTATCCGGTGTAGGCAGTAGGTAGTTTTAAGTGCAATTTTTCAAAGGATAATTGGGTAATTATTTATTTATTATATTAATAACACGCAATTGTAACATAATGCTTATTTGCATCACAATGTTTTGATATAGGTAGTCTAGTACCTACCGGATAAAGTATGTCTTCGCTCCTGATATTTTGTAATTCATATTATTTACTTTTAATACTGTTACATTTAACAGTTTGTATAGATAACTAGCGGTTAACGATGTAGGTTACTCTTAAACCACTATGCATGCTAATATGGTTATATTTCTTTTTTAAGTAGCTTTTGGTTGAAACAAATAAATACTAACCTGCCAGCCCATCACGTTCCCACTGCTGGGACACGGGCCTTCTCTCATAGAGAGACAATGGGCCCTAATCCACCACGCTGGCCCAGTGCGGGTTAGTGAATGTCACATGTCCTTGACTTTTTGTGAAAAAATCTTGGACATGCCGGTTTTCTTACGATGTTTTCCTTCACCGTTTTCAAGTCAGTGGTGAGGGGCCAGCGGGATTCGAACTCGGGTGCGTCGGATATGATAAATATATATATCGATATATTTTTTAAGTCGCACGAGCTCCCACTGAGCCACACTCGCTCTGCTACTACTATTATCTTGTACTATTATCTGATTACTTATTTCATATTAAAAAAAATGACATCATCATCATCAATCTACAACAGTCTAACCCTAGACTATAATTTAATTTTTATTGATCTGAGCAATGAGACGAGCAAGTCGTTCGCCTGTTAGTAAGCGCCACGCCGGCTCATAACAATTGCAGAAGAGATAGATTGCTACCCTGAACTTTTAATACCATAAAAAGGAAAAGCACTGCGTTACACTGCATTGCGCTTATCACCCCGAGATATCAGATATTAAGTCTCATATGCCCAGATAACAATACAGTACTCACTCAAAGCACGCCATTGAGCCCGAAATTCGCCTCTTCTCTATCGAATAAGTAATACCACAGAATACTACGGGAAAGAAGCATCACTCCGCAAAGAAGTTTAGACAAATAGCAACTCTTGCTATGACGCAATAAAATTCAATTCAGCCGCGTAGCGCTGCATACCTACCAGCCATATTAATTAACCTACAGAGCTCTTTCTATCGCATAGCTCTTATCTCTTCTGACGCGGCACGTGTAACGACGCGCGAGCTTCGTACCTACAGTGCGGAGTGCGCTAGGTCTGGTAATTCTAGTCTACTAATTGTAAAAACACAGGCTAATCAAAGGTAGACTCTTGAAAAAAAATTGTAACAAATCTCTAAAAATAATGTTCCTCAGTTTCTGTTGTTTTTCCTTAATGTTCTTTTCCGATACGGTGGTAGAGTCATTGTGATAATTTAACGTTAATAAGTACGTCTGTGATGCCAAAAATAAATGAAGAGATTTGGATTTGATTTGACTTGTAAAATAGTTCAATTAAAATTTTAAATAATGTTTTAATAATCAATGTAAACATTGACGACAGATGACGTAGTATCGTCTCCGTAAGACGATATAAGGATAGCAGAAATTTCGTTGCTCGAGCAATTGGCTCGGTGGCCCAGTGGCTAAGGCGTCGGGACGGTATACCGAGGACGCAAGTTCGATCCCTGCCTGAGCAATTTACATTTCTTTTTTCTAATTATTCACTATCGATTTTCTCTAGCATGCGCTAAGGCAGCTACAAAAATCACAACATATTTTTTTTTAATACAATACACAATACTCTATTGTATACCACAAACATAATTACATGAGAACCCCCCGACACAATATAAATAATAAGACATGTCGAAGAACCACCGCTAGAAAACCTGCTTTCAAATAAA
The DNA here is from genome assembly GCA_951640565.1 of Petrophora chlorosata. Classification (NCBI taxonomy): domain Eukaryota; kingdom Metazoa; phylum Arthropoda; class Insecta; order Lepidoptera; family Geometridae; genus Petrophora; species Petrophora chlorosata. The sequence goes on from OX621208.1 coordinate 13,958,519, forward strand.
ATAAACCGCATCCAAATCGGTTCACCCGTTCAGGAGCTACGGTGCCACACACAGACACACAGACAGACGTACCTACATAGTGGTCAAACTTGTAACACCGCTCCTTTTTGCAGCGGGGGTTAAAAAAATTATGTATCTTTATTTTTAAGTTGAAACGTTCATAAAATCACACCGGCTTTTAGCAACGTATGTACTTACGTAGGTACTTATGGCATGTAATAGAATCAGGCGTGACGTTGCTGAAATTCATCAAGTACCCTAAAATTTTGATTCCTTTGAGAGTGTCGAAAAATACGTTTTGTGCGGCATAAACGACCGTATCTTTTTTTACGTTAACTTAGAACTTTGATTTTTTCACAGCTTCAAGAGACTGTAGACTTGAGTATATGATTTTTTTTTCTAGTCGATACCTCCACACGTTCCCGAGAAAGAGAGTGTTGACAGACAGACAGACGGACAACAAACTGATCCTATAAGGGGTCCGTGTCTTCCTTTTGAGGTACGGAACCCTATTAATCGCTAAATTGCTAAAAAAACAACATACACGTCGCGTTCCGTACCAAGGAAGGATTTTTATTTATATACTAGCTGCGCCCCGCGGTTTCACCCGTGGTTTCTCGGGATAAAAAGTAGCACGTGTGTTACTTTTTATCCCGAGACGACCACGATCTAAAGTACCTATATACCAAATTTCATCAATATCCGTTCAGTAGTTAATGCGTGATTGAGTAACAAACATCCATACATCCATACTAACATACTTTCACATTTATATTTGTAATATTAATTACAATTTATTATTTATTTATAATATTAACATAGGTATGTATTTGTATTATCTTTAATATTTATGATATATATATTATGTGTTAGGTATATAGCACTTTAGGTATAAATATGATATTATTTCTGTATTTGTACTTTAATTTAGGATAAGACCACATGATTTATTATCATTTTATTTCCACCGCCGACCTCTGTCACTCAATTATTGAACTCCATCCAAAGGTTGACTGGAAGAGATCGTTTTTAGAGATGAGTCCGCCCATTGTACTTTAGTTTTTATTTATTTATTTTATTTAGCACAAAACAGTTTGTACATGGAGGACTTAATGCTAGATAGCATTTTCTACCAGTCATCCAGGACGTGCAAGAAAAAATGGTAGCGGTGCAGTAAAGTGTGTTATAGGAAATATTAAACCACATAAACTTAATATATACATAATAGGTATAGGTATATTATGTAAGCCTAATTATAAAATATATACTTAAATATATACATAATAAATATATACTTAAGTCATTACATAAATAAAAAGACATATACCAGCGATAATAAATGACTATGTCAATGGGTTAGGATAAGGTTTATAGATCTAGTAGCAGGGAGGAGAAGAGGAACTGAAAGAACGAAACGTTTTAGGGGTTGCAATCTATCTGATACACACTTTTTTGATGAAATATTCACGAGTTTGTCGCTTGAATGCTTCTTTAGAGGTCGCTTTTTTGATACTCAACGGTAATCAATTCCACAGTCTTACAGCAACAATGGTGAAAGAGTTGTCACGAAAAGATGTTTGGTGTGAAGGGGTAGAGAGAAGTAAATTACTGGAGGATATCAGTTTACGCTCGTGATTGTCGGTGAGGTATGAGAAGGCATCTTTGAGATAATTGGGTGTGTTGGGGTCATTTAGTACAGAATAGAGAAGGCATAGAATTCTGACATACCTACGCTTGCGAATTGGAAGCCACTTAAGTTTTGCTCTGAATTGAGAAATGTGGTCAAACTTTCGCAGACCAAAGATAAACCTGATACATGTGTTTAGAAGGCGCTCCAGCTTGTTTAGATGATCTGCATTGAGATCGACAAGGCAGACATCTGCATAGTCGATTATAGGTAGTAAAAGAGAATTTACAAGTGTTAATTTAGTTTTAATGGGAAGAAAATTTTTGAGCCGAACAATGCTATGAAAAGAGACATAGAATTTACGTGAAATGTCTTTAACGTATTCCACCCAACAGAGCTTAGAGTAAATAATTACACCTAGGTCTCTTACGGTAGGGGAGAAAGAGATGACACAGTAAATTTAAGTAGTTTAAGTTGTTTTCATGTAGGTACCTACTGATTATTTTTGTTTGGTGTACAATAAAGCATTGTATTGTATTAATAGCATTGATATATTCAATTATTAATAGGACATTTTTTGAATCATAATTAATTTTACATTAGCTATCTACCCCATACATAATGGCGACGGAATTACATGAACTTATTCCGCCATCCCCTTTCTATCACCGGACGACCAGACGTACGGCAAGCCGTCATCAATTTATGGTTGACATCCCTCCTGCTCGCACCAAGCGCTTTGCTTCGACCTTCATAATGCGAACGGCCAAGGAGTGGAACTCTCTGCCGGCATCTGTGTTTCCGGATAGCTATAATCTGGGTGTCTTTAAGACAAGAGTGAACAGGTTCCTTCTAGGCGAGCGTGCTACATCTTCGACCGCATCGTCACTTAACAACATGTGGGATAGCGGTCAAACGCAAGCCTATAAATAGTAAAAAAAATTAATAAATACACTCGAGAGCAATGAATCCGGGTCACTTAAAGAATCCTAAAAATCTCGGAAACTAAAAATGCTAGGTTAATGCAATAAATTGTATTTAATAGACAATGTAATACTCCTTAAATGAAGGTATTAAAACTTCTTAGTTATTGTAAAGTTATATCATAAAAAAATCAAATTTGAAAAAGGGCCACTTTCGAAGATGGAACTACGAAATTACAGCATTTGGTTTTGCTTTTGTTTGTAATCTGTCATTTATGTGGGTACATAAACCATGTTGATAGTGCTCTATATTCATTATTCAAGCTGAAATTATGTCGCTTACGCCTGAAGAATGCACCAGAATACTTACAATGCTGGAAACCGGCCGGAGTCAGCGCGATACAGCCAGGACTGTCGGTGTGTCGCTGTCAACAGTACAAAGAGTTCTCCGACGTTACGAAGAAACTGGTTCTAACCTACGCAGACCAGGAACGGGCAGAACCAGGTGTACCACAGCACGAGAAGACCGATACTTGGTGAACACCATGCTTCGAAATCGCTTTCTCACAGGAACTGAACTCACCAATCAGTTTCGACGCCTCGGAGGAAGTAACCCACGTGCATGGACAGTAAGACGTCGGCTTGCTGAATCTAACTTAAAACCCCTTAGACCTGCAAACGGCCCTAAACTGGAGCGTGGGCATCGTATTTCGAGACTAAGATATGCCCAGAGCCACGTAAATTGGAGTATTGAAGATTGGTCAAAAGTTATGTTCTCCGACGAATCAAAATTTATGCTCTACAAGCACGATGGAAGACACAGAGTGTATCGAAGACCAGGGGAAAGATTCAAGCAAGCATGCATCGAAGAAAAAGTAGCCTACGGTGGTGGGTCTGTACTTGTGTGGGCCGGAATTTCTTCTGAAAGTCGCACAGAGCTGGTGATCATAGAAAACGGCTCTTTAACTAGCGTAAGATATGTGGAAGAAATCCTCAATGATCACGTTGGTCCATTTATGGTCAATTTAGGTGAGGATGCTATATTTATGCATGACAATGCCCGACCTCATACAGGTAGGATTGTGAATGACTACCTTCAAGAGATGAACATTACTCGTATGGAGTGGCCAGCGCGCAGCCCGGATATCAACCCGATCGAGCATGCTTGGGACGAGCTAGGCAGATGCGTAAAACAACGAAACCCTCCCCCAATCACGCTTCGTGAGCTCAAAATTGCTCTCACAGAGGAATGGGAGAATATTCCCCAAAATCGTATAAGGAACTTGGTGTACAGCATGCCAAACCGCGTAAACGCAGTAATGGAAGCACGAGGAGGCAATACGAAGTATTAAAATTCAAGAAAATCGTAATAAAGTTCAAAAATTTCATGTTTCCTATTTTTGTTTTAAGGAGAGATCAGCAGTTTTTTTCTTTATGTAATTATGTGTTAATAAAATGTATGGTGACTCATATTTTTTTTACTTTCATTGAAGGAGTATTACATTGTCTATTAAATACAATTTATTGCATAGACCTATCATTTTTAGTTTCCGAGATTTTTAACATTATTTAAGTGACCCGGATTCATTGCTCTCGAGTGTATTATATTATTCTAACAACAACCTACATAATTACCTACACTAGAATACCTACATTTTCATTGCGTTTCAGATTTTGGTACTTATGTTTTGTAGCTTATAATATTGGTAATCAGTGGTCATCATTGAACTAAACCGGATACAGGTATAATGAAAATACCATTAAATCATTGACCTTGTAAAATGCAGCAATTACTTATAATTTAGTTTCTTTTAGGAAAATATCGGCAATACAAAAATATATTTAAACTAGCTTTCGTCTGTCCGATTCCTTATTTGAGTATGGGTGGTATGGGGTAGAAAAGGCTGCTTACCAAAGTTTCGTTAACTTGAATTAAATTTTTTTTGCTGTGCACCACCGTCTGTTCTTTTTTACATTTGTCGAATCCATCCAAAGGTTGTCTGTAAGAGCTTTATGCGATAAGATCGCCAATTGTATTACCCTAGTTAAGGTTTTTTTTTCATGTAATTATGTTTGTGGTATGCAATAAAGTGTACCTAACTGTATTGTATTATATGTGTTTATGTGTGCCTATTTAATAAATTATTTTTGCCTTTGACTTTGACTTTGATTGGCAGTTGCAAGAGTCATTCCTTACACCGGTTTTCTTACATCGAACATTCACCACAAAAGCCCAATCATAATTATACTTACCGAATCTAATTACGTTGATACATTTCATCCATTCATCAGTCAGTCGGATTTTTATTTTGTATAGGCATTAAAAAGGGATTTAGTTAGTTTTATGTATTATCTAATGGACGTATGGACCATTACATGGCGATACAATCTTAATGGTATGTAAATAAAAATCAACAAATTATAATCCAAGCCCGTGATCACGTGGAACAATTATCGCAATAGGCAATATGTATGAACCGGTATTATATAGAATACCTAGGCATAGTATAAAATACCTATTGGATAAAATTTGGTATTCGTTAGGAATAGAAATTGTATTGCTACTATAAAGAAATACCATTGGTATTAGAAAGGAATAGATCGTGTGTAGCGAAGGTGACCAGTGTGGTGGCAGTTTTTTTCGAATTTGCGTGGTTTGATGTTGTAGACATGTAGCTACTGATGACCGATATTCGATTATTGGTTCACATCTCTAGCGTTGACGGATGACGCATGCGCTCTCGGGTTCGCGCATGCGCGAGAGGCAACTTCGGAACGCAACTGGATGGAGTTTTTGCCGCGTAAGATTAAAAGTTTGTAGTTCTATTGTAAAAATCTCTAACAGATTTATCAGAAGTGACATATAACTCACGCGCTGCTATTCCGTTCATTTAATTGTTTCATCGCGAAACAAAACTGTGAAAATCACATTAAAAACTTCTGCCGGCGAAAGTTTTTCCAAAAAGACGCCATATTTTTGTTGTTGTTACAAGTTCGTGAAAAGACCAAAAAGTTACTCATTTTGTGGCCATAAAAAGTTATTGCGGTGATAAAAGAATTGTGATGATGAACTTACCACGGATTCTGGACACTGGTGAGCGCGTTCCATTGTATTTTACCTGTTCAGGGCAATGACCGCATATCAAAGTTAACGTTGTCAAAACTTTGTGATTTTAACTTACAAATTCCTTTCTACTGTGGTTTTGTGTAAGAACTAAGGACTAGTAACTACGAATTGTCCCTTGAGCGATACCTAGTCTGAATTTGACATTGGATTTGGTGGGAACTTTAGTCAAAATTACCATCAATTGGACTGAAAGACTTTGCACTATGTGTACCACTTTGTACCTACTTGATTTTGTGTAATAATGCAGAACTAATTTAAAGAGACTTATCAACATAGGTTCTACATTTTGTTTACTCACTGTTTAACTCACTGTGGAACATTTTCATTATTTATGTGCATAATTTGGTGTTATTCTTAAAATTATTAAAAAGTGTGATTTAAAACTCTTCTTATGGTGACAAATTATAAACTATATATTGGACTAAGCTATTAAGGTGTACCTGTTTATATTCAGTAATTATTACCAAAGAATTAAGAACTTTAAGTATATAATTTAATGTTGACTATCACTGTTGTTCAAATTAATTATTTACAAAAAAAAATAACTATAATTGCATAATTGCTTTGCTGTGCTCAGTGATCCTAGAATAATAACGGGGACTGATTAATAATTAGTGTTTGCCAATTTCCTTACTTTAAAAAATGGAGCTGCAAAATAAAAGAGTGCGGTCAGCCAGTTTTTCTTCATCGGAATCTGAAGAGGAACATCTTAATTATAACAAGAAATACAAAAAAGAACTAGAACGAAAAGAATGCAGGATAAAGGCTTTAGAGGGGTTAATTAAAGAATTAAGACAAACACGTGATTACCATAATAATGAGACAACCTCATCGGCAGTGGGAAATGCACCATTTTCAACACCATTATCTGATCGTACCAACAGTAATGTCACCATGGTCCGTTATGTGGGTCGCAATGATGCATTGCCAGAATTTGATCCTCAGACATCTTCTGTCTCAATCGAACACTGGATCCGAAATTGTGAAAGCATTGCAAATATGTATGGATGGGACGAGAGAACATTAATTTGTAACAGTACATCAAAACTTCGATGATATGCCAAAGGGTGGTATGAGAGGCAGGTTTCTTATGATGTGTCATGGGAAGAATGGAAAATGCGTTTGAAAATAGCATTCCCATTTACGAAAAATAAACTGGCCCAAATTAGGGAGTTGGTGAATAGGGTAAGGGCACCAACCGAGGATCCCATTAAATTTTATTATGACAAGTTGGGTATTGGGATGTCTTGTGGAATGATGGATGATTTGATCACTGAAGCAATTATTGGTACACTGGGTGACAAATTATTGGAGGTTGGTGCAGTATCAGCCGGATGTCTTAATTCAAATACCTTGTTGAAGTATTTAGCAAGTGTTAAAACATCAGCAGCAATCTGTGTAAGTTCTGTTGACACGCACAACCAACAACAGAGACATAAGATCCACAACATACATCAAAATAATGTTAAGTGTTTTACATGCGGAAAGGCAGGACACAAATCTTCAGTGTGTGGAAGGCAACTCACCTTTAAGCATAGAAACCAAAATAAAAAATGTAGATTTTGTGAACGCATGGGACATATTGAAGCTGAGTGTTTTGTGAAAAAGAGTCAAAACAAAGACAAGCAGTGTTCCTTTTGCAAAATTCATGGACATACCGTAGATAATTGTTTTAAAAAGAAAATGCAAACCAAGTCAGTGAATAAAATGCACACTGCCTCCTCTGAATCTTCAGATGGAAAGTACTACAAATCTGTCATCATTAATAATGAGCGAGCAAATGCCTTCATAGACTTTGGTAGTTCCTGCAATACAATGAGAGAAGGATTTTGCAAGAAATTGAGCCTTGTCCCTATAAGTAATGAGTCACTGGTTATCAAGGGGTACGGAAATGCCTTAACTCTTCCTATAGGCGAGACACATGCTCACCTTATAGTTGATGGAGTAGGAAGAGAATGTGACTTTGTTGTAGTACCCGACGCAATACAGACGTTTGACGTGTTAATAGGTCAGCCCTTCACAGAGTCTTCAAACATTGTTGTGGTAAAGACACCTACGGAACTGAATATATATGATAGTGAAGTGGACCCCGACTTACACGAGCTTTGTGCAGCAATCGAAAGAGTTAGACTGTTCCCTCAATCAAATGTGACCTTAGAGCCTGGAGTTAACAAGATTATGACAAGAACAGATCCTATTGTGACTGGTATGTTAAAGGTGAATGAAAGTGAACACCGTCAATTGAGATGTGAGAAAGACATTATGGGTGATGAAATAGAAATAGATGATGGGTCAGCCGTACTCAAGGTTGTGAATATGACTAATGAACCCATTATGATGAAAAATGAAGTATGCATTGCACGTGCTGATATAATAACTCGTGACTCTGACAATTCAATGCTAAAACTTGGAAATAACCTCACCACTATGGAAAAGGAAAGTTTAAGTAACCTTTTAGAAGAGTTTAACCATTGTTTTTCGGGAAATGGAATAGAGCTGGGAAATTGCAGCATCGAAATGAGTATAAAATTGACCGAAGACAAAATAATAAACTATAAGCCTTATAGGATCTCATATCATGAGAGAGAAATAGTACGAGAAAGGGTGAAAGAGTTACTTGAAGTTGGTATAATTGAAGTGTCGAGATCTCCATACGCTAGCCCTGTACTACTAGTCAAGAAAAAGGATGGTGAATACCGCATGTGTGTGGATTACAGAGCTCTAAATAGAATCACAGAGAAGGAGCGTTATCCATTACCGGTAATCCAAGATTTGTTGGATCAATTGGCAACTAAAACAGTATTCTGTTGCCTAGACTTGGCGAATGGATACCACCAGATACGAATTTCAGAGAGCTCTAGGCCGTACACAGCGTTCATCACGCCTGACGGCCACTATCAATATCGAATGATGAGTTTTGGATTATGCAATGCTCCAGCGGTGTTCCAAAGGGCAATGAATGAAATCCTAGCTCCAGTGCTTCACGTATGCGCAGAAGTGTACATTGATGATGTGGTCCTTTGGGGTGACGACGTGCCTCATTGCTTAGAAAACCTGCGAAGTGTCCTCACATTAATTTCAAACGCTGGTGTCAAGTTGAAGAAAAATAAATGTACCTTTTTGACTGATACTGTTGAGTATTTGGGACATTTGATCTCCGGTGGTGAGCTTCGCCCATCTCCCCATAAGTTGACAGCGGTAGAGGAGTTTAAAACACCAGGCAACGTTCACGAACTTCGTCAGTTCTTGGGTCTGGCGAGCTACTTCAGAAAATTTATAAAAGGATTTGCTACCATCGCACGTCCGCTTACTCAATTAACAAAGAAAACTGTAGAATGGAAATGGGGACAGGAACAAGAGGATGCTTTGACACTTTTAAAGTTAGCATTAACGTCAGATCCTGTGCTGGCTATATATAGTCCAGATCGTGAAACTCAAATTCACACAGATGCATCCAAGGTCGGACTGGGCGGTGTGCTACTACAACGTCAACCAGATGGTTTATTAAAGGTCGTGGCGTATGCCAGTAGACAAACGACTTCTACAGAGGAAAAGTATCACAGTTTTGAGTTAGAAGCTCTAGCCGTTGTGTTTAGTATTCAAAAATTTAAAGTTTATGTTACGGGCGTGCAATTTACCGTGGTCACTGACTGCTCAGCGCTTCGTTTAGCATGGTCAAAAAGGGACTTGTCCCCTCGTATATCAAGGTGGTGGCTCGATCTACAAGAGTACAATTTTGAGGTAGAACACAGACCGGGCACTTCGATGCAGCATGTAGATGCCCTTAGTCGGAATCCGATAGAGGTGAGACACATTGAAGAGAGTGATCTAATAGACACTTTACAAGAGACCGACGATAGTATTCAAACACTTATCTTGAACCTCAAACTGGAGTTAGAAGCTAACAAGTGTAAGAAAGATGGGTTGAGCAAGAGCTACAAAATCGTAAATGATCGCCTGCACAGGGTGGTTGATGGCGAATTGAAACCCGTTTTGCCAAAATGTGCGAGGTGGCATATAATGAATATTTATCATGACAAAAATGGGCACCTTGGTGGAGAAAAGTGTCTGACGGCTATCGCTGCTAAATATTGGTTTCCGAAGATGAGAAGATTTGTCGAGAAATACGTAAAGAGCTGTATTGGCTGTCTATTCACCAAAAAGCCAACAGGGAAACAACCTGGCGAGTTACATCCAATTCAGAGAGTACCCGTGCCGTTCCACACGCTCCATATAGACCACTTGGGGCCATTTTGCAAAAGTTCAGGTAAGACATACATTTTCGCAATCATTGACGGATTCACGAAGTTCGTTTGGCTCGAGGCGGTAGCTAGTGCAAATGCTAAAGGAGCTATATTAGCGTTGAAACGGCTAGCACAAGTATTCGGTCATCCCGTGAGGATTGTTAGTGACAGAGGAACCGCTTTTACTGGACGTGAATTTAAAGATTATTGCAACGAACTGGGCATCAAGCATATTCAAAATGCCGTCGCTTCACCCAGAGCAAACGGCCAGGTAGAGCGGCTGAACCGAACCATTCTGGCTTCATTGACGGCTCATATGGGAAACGAACAAAAAGGATGGAATGACTATCTTCCAAAGGTGCAATTAGGGATAAATTCTACCATCACTTCTGGAACGGGAAAAACACCACTAGAACTTGTGTGTGGGCTCCGACCGCGGCTTGCGGAAGACATACAAGGTCCTGAATTGACGATGTCTGACATTCATAAGGTAAGGGAGGAAGCTACTGACCAGATCGAGGTGAATGCCAAACAAATGAAAAGACGATTTGATAAGCATCGACGAGTTGTTAGGCCCTTCACTACAGGCACCATGGTAATGGTTGAACGAAGGATCTTGAAACCGGGGTTAGCCAGTGGTAAACTAGTGCCTCGATACTCAGGGCCATATAAAATTACAGCTGTCCTACCCAATGATAGATATGAAGTAACATCGTCCATTAAAGGGAAGCGAGGCTATAAAAATATCATTGCTCGTGACAAAATGAAGAAGTGGTACTCGCGAAGCATGAGTTCGTCGGGTGAGGAGTAGATTTGTCACGAATCTTGGAAATAATATAAAGTTTGATTAATTCCACATTACTTATGATTGGTGTTGTTATTTCGATATTGATTACAATCACTTTAATGTTAATTTAATGTTTCTAATATATATGTTTTTACTGATGAAAATTGTCAATTATAAAAATAATAAAAAGAAAAATGCTTTGATTGGTATACATTTTGTGATTCATATCGGATCACTGATCGTTAGCCTTCGGGGCGTACTTACTTTACTAGCCTTCGGGGCGTGTATTATGAGCCTTCGGGGCGTGTTGACTTTACTAGCCTTCGGGGCGTATTGACTTTACTAGCCTTCGGGGCGTATTGACTTTACTAGCCTTCGGGGCGTGTTGACTTTACTAGCCTTCGGGGCGTATTGACTTTACTAGCCTTCGGGGCGTATTGACTTTACTAGCCTTCGGGGCGTGTTGACTTTACTAGCCTTCGGGGCGTACTTACTTTACTAGACTTCGCGGTGAGTATTACGAGCCTTCGGGGCGGGTTGACTTTACTAGCCTTCGGGGCGTGTTGATGTTACGAGCCTTCGAGGTGTATTGATTATACTAGCCTTTGGGGCGTGTTTTACGAGCCTTCGGGGCGTGTCGACTTCACTAGCCTTCGGGGCGTGTCGACTTCACTAGCCTTCGGGGCGTGTCGACTTCACTAGCCTTCGGGGCGTGTCAACGGTACTAGCCTTCGGGGCGTGTCGATGTTACCAGCCTTCGGGGCGTGATGGCGTCACTAGCATTCGGGCCCTGACGTCTTCTCTAGGTTTTGTGACGGGAGAAGCGTTACTGCCCGAAGACTACTCCCTTACGTACTGGCCTGCTGAAGACCATCGGGGACGCTGGGAGATCAGGAAGGCCGAACTGATGACCGATATTCGATTATTGGTTCACATCTCTAGCGTTGACGGATGACGCATGCGCTCTCGGGTTCGCGCATGCGCGAGAGGCAACTTCGGAACGCAACTGGATGGAGTTTTTGCCGCGTAAGATTAAAAGTTTGTAGTTCTATTGTAAAAATCTCTAACACTACAAAGAAGGGGAATCCGAGAAATGAAGAATCCTCAACATCATACATTGGGGGATCGGACAGTAATCGAGAAAAAACCTAAAATATTGTTAGAACGAATGTTCGTCGAACCAGAAAGATCATGCAATCAATATTTTTGTGAAATAATAATTCAATTCAAATTCTTTATTTCAGACTGAGTCCATAACATAACATTATAATGATTTATATTTTTTGAAATCAATAAATAAAATCTAATAATTCTAATATTTTTAATCTGTAGTTCGTCTATAACGAAACAACAATCACAGCGCATAACGTCATTTGTAGGCAAATGCCGTGAGTCAAGCTTGTGTTTATTTTACGTTTTTGCTTTTCACAAAATGTATTTTTGCTAATTTTTTCGTTCCATTACTACAATATCGTCACCAAACTTCAGAAAACGTATTTAAATCTCTTTGCAAGTTTTATTTCGAAGAGTTTGTAGTTTTCTACCTACATGTGACGTCACAAATTTTGAGTTGACCTTTTGCGCGGCAATATTTGAAACATAATATTAAAACATAGTTTTAGGTACTTTTAGAGCGTTATTTAATTAAAATAGTATTTTTCATGGCTTTATATATTAATTGTACTTAATATAAAACACTTTCTGAAAAGTTTTCCAATCCCCTATTGTTTCCCTTACACAAAAGTTGTCTAAGAGACTATTACATAGTGTTAAAAATTATAATCAGCTCAATCAGGTTGGTTTACTCACATAAAACCGGTTATATTTTTCTAGAACAACGCGGGCGAAGCCGCGGGTAAAAGCTAGTTATTAATTATTTTGGTTTAATATAAATTAAACATTTCTCCGCCTCGAGACAATATTTCTTCTCGTGGGGATCCCACATGATAAGAGTTGTAAAGTTACTTGACCGCGTCCGTCGATAACGTCGAGCGATAACGTAGACAAAGACACGACCGTGTCACTGAGAAATAACGTTCTGACTTTGGAGGATAAACCGCATGGTAGAAGCGAATAACGAAAAACAGTCATTAGTGGCGGTCCCAGACAAAATAACTCGAAGGTGGCGGTGCTTTTCAATAATAGTCCTCAACTGTTTACAGTGCGCACCAGGAGCATTTAGTTTTCTAGTATTTAAATACAAATATAAATAATCTAAGCGAAGAACAAACATATCAGGTACTAGACGAGTACAAGAGGGAGGACCTGTTGCACATCAACTACAACAACATGACTTCCCGTCAAACATGCGTACGCCCTCATATATAACCAACAAGTGTCCACCAGAATTGATGTCGCCGTGACTACCTGCCACGTTTTTTTAGGATATTTTTTAACAGTTTACCAAAATACTGATTGTCCACCAAATTTGGTCTGTTTTTAGCACTCAAAACGTATAAGGGACAGCCCTTGGCCCTTGGGCCACCCCAACGGTATAAATGGCAGCCCTCGGTAGGTTAGGGTGCGGCGAGGGTGGCCCCTGGGCCACTCAAACGCCGTGATATTCATAAGATAGGTGCTCATTATGTGAATATTTTAATGAAAATATTTTGATGCACAATCAGTATACTGATTTGGCAGAAAAACGGGAATAAATTGAGGTACAGTTAAATACGATCCTTTTGTTTTATGAATAAAACTATTTTGTCACTGTATGATCTTTCATAATAATTTACCGTATGATGTTTACACTCATCACGATACAGTATGCATCATACACCATCCAAAAGTGCGTTCGAAACAGCCGACGGCAATCACTGAAATGCAATGGGTCGATAAATACAAATACAAATATGCTTTATTGTACACCATAACAAAGAATAACAAGTTACAGAAATTGGCTTCAAAACTACAGTATAACGGGCGGACTTATCGCTAAAAGTGATCTCTTCCAGTCGATAAACTGCGTTCGAAACTGCCAACGGCAATCTCTAAAACGCAATGGGTCGATAAAGTTACATACGCTGCTGCTATGTGCGCAGTGCGTTAAAAGTATGCACAAGCTTTTATCGAACAGGAAAAGACTGTACGTATATAATAGGTATACAGAATATTGAGTTGACGATACGAAAGATAAACTTCTAATAGGTCACATTAAGTATCTACCTAATAATAATATATTATTTTTATCGCTGCCTTAATACTATAAAAACTAGAGCATCGCTCGCCACTGGCATTTATCGTTGAGATCGTGCGCCAACACACTCTTAGCTTATTTTCTTTTTGCGATAAACGTTTTAACACAAAAACACAACCATGAAGATATTTGTAATTTCATTGATATTCACCGCATTACCAGTGCTGATTGATTGTGAATGTTGTCATAAAACCAGGATTGCATTCATAATGACCGACCGTCCCAAAAAATCCACGTGTGCCGATTTCGGAGCCGGTATTCCACTTCCCAAGGTTAGCGGCGCCGGAATGGATGCTATCGGTAGACTTATGGCTCGCGAGTGTGAGGGATTGGTGTGTGGAGACGGCATGAAACCAAGAGGTGGACACTATTGTGCCAGAGGGAGCTGCAACTTGTTCGGATGTAATTGCGATGACGGTTGCATACCAGGGGATGCTGCTGTTGAATTCCAACGCGTCCACGGTGAATCTGTGAAAAATGTTACTAAAAACTTTATTCAAATTTAATAGTAGGTAGGTATGTACCTACCTTGTCTCTAATTACAATATTATTGTTGCTACATAATGTGTTGTTTCATTTTGATGTGTGTTGTTCTTGTAACGTGTTGGACATAGTCTGTAAGTTGTATGTGCTAAATAAATAAATAAATAAATTTCTTGACTGATATTTGATTCACAAATACCATACAATACATAGCGCGTAGAAATCCGTGTAGCAATAAAAATACAAATTAATTCGACAAACATTTTTTGATAGATCCTAATATAATATTATAAATGCGAAAGTTTGTGTGTGATGTTTGTTACCAGGTATGACCGTCACTACTGAACGGATTTTGATGAAATTTAGAATAAAGATAGTTTAAGTACTGAATTGAAACATAGGCTATGTTATTTTTTAAAAATCAACCCCCAAGGGGGTGAAAGGGGGTGGTAAAGTTTGTATGGAGCATTTTTATTCCTTGGTTCAATTCGCTCAAAACTCGGTACAAATAAACTTTAAACTAAATCATGAAATACGTATCTTTATTTTTTCAAAACTACCCCTAGGAAGGGTGCATGGAAGTTTTAAAGTTTGTACGGTTTTTTTCAGTGTATGCTTTATTCCATGCATCGATTCACTCACAACTCAGAACAAATAAACTTTAACATAAATTTTAAAACACGTGCTTTTTATTTTTTCGAAACTACCTACCTAACTAAAGAAAGTGTAAGGGCGTTTTAAAGTTTGTATGTTTTTTTTTTAATTTTAGTTTTATTCATTCAAATTCAGTACAAATGAACTTTAAACTAAATAATGAAACACGTATTTTTTATTTTTTCAAAACTACCCCTAGGAAGGGTGCATGAGAGTTTTAAAGTTTGTACGGTTTTTTTTCAGTGTATGTTTTATTCCGTGGTTGAATTCACTTACAACTCAGAAGAAATAAACTTTAACATAAATTTTAAAACACGAGTTTTTTATTTTTTTGAAACTACCCCTAAATAAAGCGTAAGAGCGTTTTAAAGTTTGTATGTTTTTTTTAATTTTAGTTTTATTCATTCAAATTCGGTACAAATAAACTTTAAACTAAATAATTAATTACGGATTTTTTATTTTTTCAATACTACCCCTTGGAAGGGTGCATGAGAGTACCTTTAAGAAGTGTGCAAAGGAGTTATAAAGTTTGTATGTATTTCATTTTAGTTCGATTCACTCAAAACTCGGTTATAAAATGTAATATAATACATAATGCCATATATGATATAATACATAATGTAATATATGATATAATACATAATGTAATATATAAAAAAAAATTGCCGCTCGCCTGATGGCAAGCACAACGCCTGACCACAATTAACAAACTTATACCATTAAAATCACTGCGGAGAGCTGCACCCCGAGACATCATATATTGTCACGTGTATGTGTATTCCCTACCTCCTAACTACCCTGTGTATTTGGGAGTTTAAGTGAGAAGGCAGAGTTCGTGCAACAAATTTATTAAGGCGGTAAGCTCGGCCAGAGGGGTCACAAGTGTGGGTTTCGAGCGACATACATTAGGTACGCTGATTCTATTTTCCTTCACTGGTCCAGTACTATCCTGAAGGCGGCCGCAGATGTAGGTGGGCGCTCGTCGTGAAGACCAGGATCAGGGTTGCAGCTTCTGCTTGCTGTACAGTCCAGATGGAAGCAAAGCAGGATGGTGATGGTGGGTTCGGTTATGTAACCAATAATTTCGGAGTCCGATCTTTGAACCCTGGAACGCGCCATTAAAAAAAGTGTTAAGGCCTGTCCCAGTACTTCTGTGAGCGCCCACGGCAACCGCAGATGGAAAGCACTAGGAAAGTAGTGGTGTTGCCGTGGATGTTCACAATCAGAAACGGAGATTACAATAATGATTGTGAGATAAAAACAAAAGGAAATGCTACATTAAATTATTTTGTGAAAATGCGAGGGTGGAAATAAAATGAAGTGAAAAGAAATGAAGAGAGTGAATAAGCCACTTGCATAGAAAACCATTATCTACTGTAGCAATAATATGTAAATGATGGATTTAAATGGTTACTACGAAATGGTTATTACTTTATAAAGAATTGCTAAAAAATCCCAAGCAAAGAAAAGAAACTACGTTAAGTCACACAATCTACCTATCATTTAGAAAAATGTGCACCACTTACCCAATCTGGGGTTGAAAATCACACCTACCACATATATTTAGGTTTCGAGGAACGCTAAGTGACGACAACTAATAAATTTCGGTTACGAACACAATAAAAAAAGGTATTGCGAACGTATTAGAGACCGAGCATCAAAGTGACGTGCGTTCGAAATGAAAGATATCGGGCGTCTGTGGGCCGGGCGGCGACCAATGCGGCGCCGGCGCACGGCCGGTGTGCCTGCGCAGCGTACTATACATTAAACTGTGACTCCACCGATGACGCAAGATCGCGCGATGCGGAGAACAATAGATTCGTCCATTGGACGTTTTAAAATGCTACTTTCAATATATAACGTGTTGATGATGTATTAAATTATTATTTAGTAAGTAGTTTTTAAGTTTAATTGTAAATATTTAGTTAAATGTAAATAATTTCGTAGGTATTTAAGCTTCTAATTTAAGATTAATATACCTTACGATGACTTAGAAATATACATGTACGTATAAAACGTTACATTACCCCCCTCGTCACGAAAAGGGTTTTATTCTTAAAAAAAACCCGTCTAAAAACTTTCGACAGCAATTAACATTACCCATTCATATTATCACCTAACATTCAACCTTTCAAAATTCACCTAATAATCATACAAGCAACGAGATCATAACAATATGATGATCTCGACGCATTCTTTCGTAGACAGGGCACCTGTGATATATTGCACAGTTGACCAATATTAATTGCAAGATGGTAAAAAAAACTAGTGGGATATTGACATTCTATCTACGTACATGAAACAAAACAATGAAAACAACAAACAATGAAAACAATATCTATCGAAAATTATTATTATTGACAAGTTTTAAGTCATAATAATAATTTAATGTCGTCACAATAATAATTTAGTTTTAATGTCGTAATATACACCTCTAATCCGAACTTCATATTCCAATTCCGATTTTTGAAGAGACAGATACCTAATAGATAACATGGTGACCTTTGAGAATAAACCAGTTGGACAAGTGGTGACAAGTAAAAGTTAAAAAACACACGTTCTCCGCTCTGTTACAAATTTAATTACTGAACGTATGGTTTTTTTTTAATATTAGTAAAATCAGCAAAAATGAAGACAAGTTAGTAACAAAAGATGAAAAACAATTGCTACTAATGTGTACAGCTTCGGTATAACAAGAACAAAAAAATTAAAATTGAAATTTAAAAAAAATTACTAAAATTTTTCAAGCGCCATTTTAGGCACCAAAAATAAAAATTATAAAATTCTGCGATTAAGTGATAACAATAAGTAATAGGACTGATAACGATTATGAATTACAAAATATATTAATTTTTAGACTTACGTACACTTTAGTAACTGTAAAACCAAAAAAATAAAAATTACGTTTTACAAAAAAAACCACAAACACACACTAACTACAACCAAGAAGAAAGATAGAATCAGGTATGTATGTTTACCACGTATAGGGGCGCCAGTGTCACGGTATGTATTTACGGAGGGGTCACAAGAGTGGGTTTCGAGCGACATACATTAGGTACGCTGATTCTATTTTCCTTCACTGGTCCAGTACTATCCTGAAGGCGGCCGCAGATGTAGGTGGGCGCTCGTCGTGAAGACCAGGATCAGGGTTGCAGCTTCTGCTTGCTGTATTGTCCAGTCGGAAGCGAAGCAGGATGGTGATGGTGGGTTCGGTTATGTAACCCAAGTTTCGGAGTCCGATCTTTGAACCCTGGAACGCGCCATTAAAAAAAGTGTTAAGGCCTGTCCCAGTACTTCTGTGAGCGCCCACGGCAACCGCAGATGGAAAGCACTAGGAAAGTAGTGGTGTTGCCGTGGATGTTCACAATCAGAAACGGAGATTACAATAATGATTGTGAGATAAAAACAAAAGGAAATGCTACATTAAATTATTTTGTGAAAATGCGAGGGTGGAAATAAAATGAAGTGAAAAGAAATGAAGAGAGTGAATAAGCCACTTGCATAGAAAACCATTATCTACTGTAGCAATAATATGTAAATGATGGATTTAAATGGTTACTACGAAATGGTTATTACTTTATAAAGAATTGCTAAAAAATCCCAAGCAAAGAAAAGAAACTACGTTAAGTCACACAATCTACCTATCATTTAGAAAAATGTGCACCACTTACCCAATCTGGGGTTGAAAATCACACCTACCACATATATTTAGGTTTCGAGGAACGCTAAGTGACGACAACTAATAAATTTCGGTTACGAACACAATAAAAAAAGGTATTGCGAACGTATTAGAGACCGAGCATCAAAGTGACGTGCGTTCGAAATGAAAGATATCGGGCGTCTGTGGGCCGGGCGGCGACCAATGCGGCGCCGGCGCACGGCCGGTGTGCCTGCGCAGCGTACTATACATTAAACTGTGACTCCACCGATGACGCAAGATCGCGCGATGCGGAGAACAATAGATTCGTCCATTGGACGTTTTAAAATGCTACTTTCAATATATAACGTGTTGATGATGTATTAAATTATTATTTAGTAAGTAGTTTTTAAGTTTAATTGTAAATATTTAGTTAAATGTAAATAATTTCGTAGGTATTTAAGCTTCTAATTTAAGATTAATATACCTTACGATGACTTAGAAATATACATGTACGTATAAAACGTTACAATATTAAGTCTCATATACCCAGTAATTTTGCTGGCCACTATGCCTTTCAAAACGGAACGCAGTAATGCTTGCGCACTACTGCTTGGTGGCAGAATATATGGGTAGGTAGGTCGCCTTCATGCTTAGAATTTTATTTATGTCAATGTTTGATGAGCGTGTTTGAGCGATATATAGTAGGTGGTATATTTAGGCTATATAGCCTCTTATAATTTTGTTTTAATACACCTAGTAGTATTTTAAAATAAAAGAAAAGAAAATACATAACTTAATCCTATTAAACATTCAAATTTATCCAGGAACTTATCTAATATGTTATGAGTTGTGTTGTATCTCCAGTGTAGTGGTTCTTTCCCGATACGGTGGTAGAGTCATGCTGATAATTTGATGTTCATAAATGCCTCTGTGATGCCAAAAACGAATAAAGAGATTTTGATTTGATTTGATTCTCTGTGAGAATGGTGAGGGTGTATGTGTGTGTGAAAGGGTGTCACATTTGAGCGTACAGTATTATTAATTTTAAATTGTATCTAAAAGATCTTTCATTGCTACAAAATGTCGCAGGCGCATTACATACAAACAGACATGCATAAAAAACTTCTATTAAAGAACACGAATTGTGTCATGTCAAAAATTAAGGCAGATAAAATAAAATACAATTTTGTGCTATTATCCAATTATTTTTAGGTTTAACATGAACTGCCTGTCCACAAAACACCGGATATAGCATTATGTGTTATTTTGGTCGGATGCCCATTAACTACCTGCTACATTTCACCTGACTAATGACATTTCATTAGGTGGGTACATAGAAACAGACAAATTCTTATGGTTCATTAATTCCCATGGACACATTAGTCAGTATTTGTAATAGCTTAAAAATAACATGATATATTATAGGCATGTCGCATCCGGGGCCTTATTGTCTCAACTATCGCGATAGGTACCTTTTAATTTCAATCTGATGGATATTTACAAACTTCAGATCGACACTGGCGATTGGATTGCGAATTAACAATTGTAAATGTAAGAAGAAAAAAGACATTGTGTCTTTGTATGTTGAACAGTCTATAGAGTTACGAGTATCATGTGTTGAGCTCGACCAGCATATAATTGTATGTGTATACAGACCTCCATCGGGTGACTTTAGTGGTTTTGAGTCTGTAATGGAACAAGTATTAGGATATTTTTATTGTATTGTATTTTTTTTAATGCTTTATGTCGTATCACAAAATGACATTTCATTAACATTACAATCTAGCCTAATAAGGCTAATAAGTAATTTGAATTTAACTTAAACTACTAAATAGAGTAAATTTAAGAATGTGTCTATCAACACTTTTCTTATTGTCTCTATTAAGGCGAAGACACTATTTCCTTTTGTTCTTTACAAGTAGCACTAACTTTAGTACGACACACTGTCACTGCACTAAATTAACTCAAATAGTTTTGTCCTTTTGAGTCTTCTCACTAGGTCTGTGTTGTCGAGGAGCTGGGTAGCCTTGACGTTCACGTGATGGTGAAGTATACGTTCGTGAGCTTCGGCGAACTTATTAATTACACTATTAACGAGGTTATGATAATTGATAAAAAATATATTCACCACGTGTTTAGTTTCCATTAGCTTTTACACGCTGCTTCGCCTGCGTGGTTCTAAAGAAAAATAGATGTTTATGTGTGGCTAGAGTAAACTATATGATTTAGTGTTTACAGGACACTATTGTATGATAGAATTTGATTTAGAAACGGGATATTTACCATGTATTTGTTTTGTTTTGAGTTCTCGATATTTCGGCACTGTTACAAGCACCGTGATCACGACGATAATAAAGTTAATAAATACCCCGTTTCTAAATTAAATTCTAGTGTCAGTGACCATGTTAGTTTAAAAACGTATATCTATAATGATGTTCAGGATTCTTTATTTCTAGAATTCTGCTTCTGTTAAGCTATAGCAGCTATTTAGACAACTTCGAAAAAATAACCTTTAGCACATGTCACCAAATTATTACACACTACCCTTGCGAGCCACTTGCCGCCAAGCGAATCTAGTCGCTACACATCACTCGCTCTCGCAAGCGCCTAAAGACCTAGTCCAGCAAACCTCGCAATCTCGAAAACAAACAACAGCTACCTTAAGTCTTCGTTATTATACACTCGCCCCAACAACACAACCTCTAAAATAGCAACTGGCAGATAGTAGGTACGGTGACCTTGGCCAAATAGAGCACCGGGAAAACTCACGAACTTCCTTAGGGAAAAACTATAAACCGAGTTCTAGGCGGACGGAGTTGCTAATGCTAATAATAATATAATTGGCCTGGAAGCCTTTTGTCGTCACAGACGCACTTATGAAAGTCAATTATTACAATGACTCTACTACCGTATCGGAAAATATAATGATTATGACCATATATAATGACCATATATATATGAAATATTGCTGGGTATATTTTTATTAACTATAATTTGTTTGTGGCGTTAACATTTATTCCGAAAATGTTTCGTGCGCCAAATGCTGGCGTGATGCTATCCGCTGTCTGTCTGATTCTGTGGTCGGAATATGAAACGGGTCTCACCGAGAGGGTAAGGTCATATTATACTTAACAATAAACTGCTAATTAAATAAATCTGCCTATATAAATAACATTCCACAACCAAATGCTGTCAGCATTTGGATCACCGAAGGTATAATTTTCCTTTTTCCCTTCCCTTTTTGGTCCTTTTTGGCACCACAAACTTTATCTATTCATGTATTTCGTATTGTTTTTTTTGTTATAAGTATTCTTTCTCTATGTTTTTGTATTTTATCCTACGTGTGTCTTTTCCATTTATTTCTTTGTCGTTGTCAAATAAATGTTTTTTCTTTCTTTTAACATGACGTGTTAGACCAGGGTAGAAGCCTTTAAAAATAATAAAAAGTGAAACAAAATAAAAGTAGGATGAAACCCATTAGAAAAGGAGGGGAGTATTATAAAAATGAAAGGAAAAATAATTTACGGGCGATCTGAGGTCGGGAAGGGGATGGGGGTGAGTTTTTAAGGGTAAAGAACGGTTTTTCTCGATTTCCGGCAAAACTAAAAGTCCTATGGAAAAAAGTCTAATGGAGAAGTTGTAGGTAATAAAAAGATCTAAAACTTAGGTAATAAAAATACACTTTTTTCACATAACCTCAAAATTTAGGTGAAAAATTCAAAAAATCAAGTTCTTGGTTTTTTATTTTTATCTTTTACAAAAATTCTTTTTTTTTTCACGAAATTTGGTGAAGACTTACCTTTTTATGTCCCAAATACGCTGTAATTTATTTGATTAGAAATAATTATTTTTTCGCCTTATTTTGAATTAATAACGAAAAAGCACCCTAATTTTCAGTCGAAAATTCACCCGTCAAAAATATCAGCTTTTTTCAAAAAATTGGTATGTTTTCTGTCCGTTGAAATCTTTACTTTCCGATGGTGAAAAAAAATAAATATGTTACTATAGTAAATATTCTCAGAAAATGCAGAAAATTTAAAAAAAACTCGAAAATCGAAATGTTTTTTTTAATCATTATAAAATATATTTTATAAATATATTTATATATTTTTATAGATTTTTAATATATTTTTTATGTATTTTGAAATATACAATACAATAACACTTTATTGCACACCAAATTACATAATAATATACACAATTATATAAAACAAAACAAAAAAATATACACAAAATACATCGTAGTTTTGACGTACAATGGGCGGTCTTATCGCTTACAGCGATTTCTTCCAGACAACCTTTGGATGGATAGAACAGGTATAAGATCTAATGCGGTTTGGTGGTGTACATAATAAACAAATATAATAGTCACAAGTAACTTATATAAATAATACGTGCAAAAAGATTTTTTTTTTCATGGGAGTAACTAAATTTGTTTGTGCAAAATTAAGGAGATTATTACATATTATATATTATAATATCATTCCATTTTAACCTTTAGGTTATGTTACGTTAAGCATACTATTTTTTAAAGAAAATATTACTATTTTTATGTTTGAGTTGATTGATATAGATAAAAATTGAGATTGTATTTACCTTCCTATGCAGATTCGAAAAGTTTTTTTTTAAAGTAAACTTATCACAATTATCTTAAAGAAACTCAGCGTGCACGTGTATTTATATAAACGATGTTGTATACTGTACTGTACTGCTACCCGCATGACTAAATATAGACGAGCATCTCTCGAATAATAGTTTGCTGAAAATCAGCCTTGCGTAAGCTATTACGATAACGAAGTTCAGTGCCGAGCCTACCTATTGCTGCTGTTTTTGTGCTAATAAATATTGTGACTCTAAATTCTATGTATACAGTTTGGCAATAAATAATTTCTTACTTTCTTTCTTCTTCAAGTATATCTTATTTTAATACGTCATTTCATTTTCAGGTTACCTACTTCAGCACTGAACATCCAGAAATAACTTATTATAATAAAAAATACATAAATTTCCTTAATATTTCTTCTCGTCGCCCTGGCAGGAGCAGTTTGATTCATTTCGTTAACATACATATTACAACGTTGTTTGAAGCAAATAATTCTCTTAATGTAAGTAATATTATTAGGTATTTTTCAAAATAATATATAAAAGTGAGTTTTTACGTGGGACTCTGAGGCTAAAATCTACATTAGGGAAATTTGAAACTATGGGCTCGATTAAAAAAAAACGGACAAGTTCGAGTAATAATCGCGCACCGAGGGTTAGTCCAAACTTGCTTCACTTAACATTGCTCTAATGAAAATTAACATTGTGTTTGAAAAAATTTCTTCCATACATCGATGTAAGTCACGGTCAATCCTCCAACTGCAAATGTAAGTTTGCAATGGCAGAATATTTTTTTAAATAACATCCCGAACTAACTTTCCCGAAGTTTTGTAAATAACATGTGTTGTACATAATCTTCAAAAAGTCTTTAGATTAGCGTTAAACTATAGGTAGTCCACGCGAAAGAAGTCGCGGGCAACAGCTAGTATGTATTATTTTTGGGCAGAGAGATGGAACGACCCATACACGACTACAGTGTACGGTGGGGGTGTTGTGTGTTTCAGTACAGTCTGAAAGTGATGTTACTAACGGTGTTTCAGTGGGACATCTACTTCTACGAGTTCTTGAGCAACACTTACCGACGCTCCTTCGTCGAGATGCATCTCGTGACTTGCGATCTCATTCTAAAGGACATCATCTTCGGCACTGCTCTTAGACAGACAATAAAGGAATGTCCGGTTCCACCGGTAATGTAAATCTATTTATTATTTTATTGATCGCAACCGCCGCCATACCGGCTGGAAGCTGCGCGATTGTGGCGTGGAGTTTCGAAATACTCAGTCAAAAGCTCTAAAAAAAAATGATGTCCAAGAACAACTTGGTTTATGTTAGTACAGTATTCATCGGCTAGAAATCGATTGTGGTGGCGAATGAAGCGAGCCGTTGTCTGCGCCGGCGAGAGTGTCGAGTGTGGCGATGGGACAACGTCGGACGAGACGTCTGGTGAATGATCTGAAGGATGAATCGGATTAAAAGGCGTTTTTTTTTAATGAATTATTTGATCAAGATAACTATTTACTGCGATATAAATGCCATTTTCAAAAATATCTAATTTCATATATATTTTTAGTTAAAATCTGTTTAAAATGTTTTTAATTTATATATTTCAGGGTACGTATCGGATAACAAATTGTAGCATCCCGATAGATGCCGTGCCGGAAGGGTTTCCTTTTAGGCAAGGGCGAATTTACCTCAACGCTTCGTTTGTCAGCACCCAGGAGTTAGTAATATCGGGTCAAATTGACATGGAACTAAAAGAGTTCACTCGAAAGGCACGTACTTGAAGATGCGGAGCAGTGAAAGTGTAAAGCCCGACTCATGACCACACAACCATTCTCTCAAAACCTCATTCACACACTCATACTTAACAGAACACAGCCGCACTTTATACCTGAACACGGAATATAAGGAATATCAATTTGACTACTATTGTAATTATTACTAGTAATTATTAAGCCCACGACGGACGGGCAGATATTGCCCCTGATGTGATGTTCCACCGAGCGCTGCTGCAAGAATGAGGAGACGATCCCATCGATCCACCGACCTACGCCCTACCATCCTACATCCCCCCACTCTGTTGAGTCGGGGCTGCCTTAGAGACCACGTGCGTAGACAACGTGCTGTCGGAGATGCCATGTTTAAAAATAAGTATTAAATAAATAAAATCAAACTAAGTAGATAACTAGGTATTCACTATGAGCATATACGGTACTGTCTAAGAACCTAAATAGATCTGTTAACTAGTGACGAGAAACGGCCATGGCTACCTAGTCCAGGAACCGTCACCCGAACATCATGTTAGTTCATAATTAGCGCAGGCTAAATTGAATTTAACGCGCCTTAGTATAAGCACATAATACTAAGGGACAGAGGCATGACATCATTTGGTCATCAAGTACCTATCAGTAGGCGTCGGATTGAATAAACGTTTTGAGTAGGTAATGAAAAAGTGGTTACCTACCTAATTCTTTGTTATATAAGTTTATATGATAGATAGAACACTCCTTATTGCACTTAAAAGAATTTAAAAATAGATATATAACTTTCTTAAGACGGTGTAGTTACATTTACTTGCCTTTCGATGTACTTCGAAACTGAAAAAAAAAGAGAGATTCCGGTGCTGGAGTCCTAACAGACCGAGGGCGACCACTTCTTGACCTGTCATCTACACTAGAGTCTTCATTGTATCGTTTGATGGTACGATAAACGAATCCTTTGGTTATATTCAAATTTTTCAGTATATCAAAAATTTGAATTGGCGCGTAACCGCAACGATGCAACGCAATAACTGCAACACGGTCTTCTTTAAGCGTCCACTCCATATTTAAAAATGAGTAGAATTCTAAAACGTATACATTTTTATTTTCATGAACAATTCAAAATTCGAATTCAATAAAGTTTTTTGGGCCAGCATTCTAAAAGAAAAGTTTTTACTGTGTGACAATACTTACGACCTGACTGTGTATATACATGTAGGTAAGTATTTATTTAATGATTGTAAAATACCAAAAAGTACCTACATACATTTGTTTAATGGACGTTTGAAGTAGGTATATGTACCTATGTATGTCATGTTCTTTGTTCATTTTATAAAATAACTTTAGGTAAAGATTATTATAGGTAAATAAGAATACAACTTAGGTACCAAAGAGTTAGAAAAAAAAACATTACTTGAAGATACTGTACAATGTGAGCTCTTATCGCTTAATCCTTTTATCAAGTTTGAGTAAAAACAACATTTATACCTAGACACCTACTTAAAACACAATACAATTAGGTACCTGTACTACCTACATCGCAACACATTCCAAACTGTTATAAGAAATTAGAGCCAAAAAGAGATGCGTCCGGCCAGGACCGAACCACACATCCGACGACGTACGAGTATACTACCACAGTTTACAATTAAATTCACATATTACCTAAGTAGAAGAAAGTAAGAAGAAAGAGCGAGTGTGGCTCAGTGAGAGCTCGTGCGACTTTCGATCTGACGCACCCGATTTCGAATCCCACTGGCCCCGCACCACTGACTGTCTTAAGTTATGTCCGGATTTAACACTCGCTCTAAAAACGGTGAAGGAAAGGACATGTGACATCCACCAACCCGCACTGGGCCAGCGTGGTGGATATGGTCCATTCTCTCTCTATGAGTGAAGGCCCGTGTCCCAGCAGTGGGAACGTGATGGGCTGATGATGATGATGATTACCTAAGTTGTCACTTAAAAAGTCACTCACACGGTAGTATGCCTTGTACACAACTTATGAAGCTGGAATTTTCGGAAGAGGTTCCCGGTAGGGTGTCGGCATACGCTGAGAAAGGACAGTTTCACAGGGTCGGATCGAGGGGGCGAAACAGGGGCTTGAAAGTTAAATTTAAATTTTATATTTTTTAAAAGAAAAGTATTAACTGGAATTATATTATTATTAAAGAATTATTTTATTATTTTTAGTATTATCTGGAATCTAGTAGCACCTCTACTAACCACGATCGACTCATTCATGCCGACCCGCTAGAGCGTCGCCGAATGGCCGAAAATTCGATTTGAAAGCGTGGCAAAAAACACAATATTTTACCGAAACACCCCCGGGGCGTCTTACGTTTTGTTTTTTTTATTTTTTATACTCCAGGATACTAGCAAAATTTCTGTACCGAAAAAAACGATTACGGCGAAATAGCTTAAACGAACCGATCGTCCAAAGTAGAGTCCGGAAATATTCAAAATTTGGAGATGAAACTTTCGGCAGCCATCTTGAATTTAGAAATAGTTTTTGTTAGGGCCCCTTTTCAAAAATCTATATCTCGCAAAGTCACCGACCGACAAAGATGAAAATGATCAAATGTCATTTTTACCAACGTTAACTACCCCGTAGCATGAAATTTCATTTCAAAATATCATTATTTCTTCTTATATATGTTTTCGGGGTAAATCTCTGGGGATTTTTTTATACAAGGCAACACCTCTCGCCGTCCTCCACGACCGCCCCGTACGAGTTAAGCCGCTTCGATGTAGGCTTCTGCCTCTAAAATAGTCCGCCATGTTATTTTTATTTTTTATTATATAATTTTTTTACTAACATTAGTGACATATGTGTATTAAAAAAGTATCAGAATCGCGAAATCGCTCGAAAAAACAAATTTTTCGAAGCAAGGTCTCGTCGTACACGTTTTTGGAGTCGAAATTTTTGGCAGACATATTGGTTCTTTTGAAAAAAATATTTGAAAATCGAAATGAGCAAAGACGGTTTACTCGAAAACGACACCCGTATTGCCATTTTGCTTACATTTTCTTTTAGATAATAACATCGTGTCGGCAGCCATTTTGAATTTTTGAAAATTTTCTATTTTTCCCTCGGGTTGATTTTATTTCTCAATACGCAAATACAAACATATATTACACTATAGCATGAAGGCGATTAGGTAGGTCGCCTTCATGCTTAGAATTTTATTTATGTCAATGTTTGATGAGCGTGTTTGAGAGATATATAGTAGGTGGTATATTTAGGCTATATAGCCTCTTATAATTTTGTTTTAATACACCTAGTAGTATTTTAAAATAAAAGAAAAGAAAATACATAACTTAATCCTATTAAACATTCAAATTTATCCAGGAACTTATCTAATATGTTATGAGTTGTGTTGTATCTCCAGAGTAGTGGTTCTTTCCCGATACGGTGGTAGAGTCATGCTGATAATTTGATGTTCATAAATGCCTCTGTGATGCCAAAAACGAATAAAGAGATTTTGATTTGATTTGATTCTCTGTGAGAATGGTGAGGGTGTATGTGTGTGTGAAAGGGTGTCACATTTGAGCGTACAGTATTATTAATTTTAAATTGTATCTAAAAGATCTTTCATTGCTACAAAATGTCGCAGGCGCATTACATACAAACAGACATGCATAAAAAACTTCTATTAAAGAACACGAATTGTGCCATGTCAAAAATTAAGGCAGATAAAATAAAATACAATTTTGTGCTATTATCCAATTATTTTTAGGTTTAACATGAACTGCCTGTCCACAAAACACCGGATATAGCATTATGTGTTATTTTGGTCTGATGCCCATTAACTACCTGCTACATTTCACCTGACTAATGACATTTCATTAGGTGGGTACATAGAAACAGACAAATTCTTATGGTTCATTAATTCCCATGGACACATTAGTCAGTATTTGTAATAGCTTAAAAATAACATGATATATTATAGGCATGTCGCATCCGGGGCCTTATTGTCTCAACTATCGCGATAGGTACCTTTTAATTTCAATCTGATGGATATTTACAAACTTCAGATCGACACTGGCGATTGGATTGCGAATTAACAATTGTAAATGTAAGAAGAAAAAAGACATTGTGTCTTTGTATGTTGAACAGTCTATAGAGTTACGAGTATCATGTGTTGAGCTCGACCAGCATATAATTGTATGTGTATACAGACCTCCATCGGGTGACTTTAGTGGTTTTGAGTCTGTAATGGAACAAGTATTAGGATATTTTTATTGTATTGTATTTTTTTTAATGCTTTATGTCGTATCACAAAATGACATTTCATTAACATTACAATCTAGCCTAATAAGGCTAATAAGTAATTTGAATTTAACTTAAACTACTAAATAGAGTAAATTTAAGATTGTGTCTATCAACACTTTTCTTATTGTCTCTATTAAGGCGAAGACACTATTTCCTTTTGTTCTTTACAAGTCGCACTAACTTTAGTACGACACACTGTCACTGCACTAAATTAACTCAAAAGGTTTTGTCCTTTTGAGTCTTCTCACTAGGTCTGTGTTGTCGAGGAGCTGGGTAGCCTCGACGTTCACGTGATGGTGAAGTATACGTTCGTGAGCTTTGGCGAACTTATTAATTACACTATTAACGAGGTTATGATAATTGATAAAAAATATATTCACCACGTGTTTAGTTTCCATTAGCTTTTACACGCTGCTTCGCCTGCGTGGTTCTAAAGAAAAATAGATGTTTATGTGTGGCTAGAGTAAACTATATGATTTAGTGTTTACAGGACACTATTGTATGATAGAATTTGATTTAGAAACGGGATATTTACCATGTATTTGTTTTGTTTTGAGTTCTCGATATTTCGGCACTGTTACAAGCACCGTGATCACGACGATAATAAAGTTAATAAATACCCCGTTTCTAAATTAAATTCTAGTGTCAGTGACCATGTTAGTTTAAAAACGTATATCTATTATGATGTTCAGGATTCTTTATTTCTAGAATTCTGCTTCTGTTAAGCTATAGCAGCTATTTAGACAACTTCGAAAAAATAACCTTTAGCACATGTCACCAAATTATTACACACTACCCTCGCGAGCCACTTGCCTCCAAGCGAATCTAGTCGCTACACATCACTCGCTCTCGCAAGCGCCTAAAGACCTAGTCCAGCAAACCTCGCAATCTCGAAAACAAACAACAGCTACCTTAAGTCTTCGTTATTATACACTCGCCCCAACAACACAACCTCTAAAATAGCAACTGGCAGATAGTAGGTACGGTGACCTTGGCCAAATAGAGCACCGGGAAAACTCACGAACTTCCTTAGGGAAAAACTATAAACCGAGTTCTAGGCGGACGGAGTCGCGGGTACATGCTAATAATAATATAATTGGCCTGGAATTAAAAACAAATTACGCAACTCTACTACTATTCAATTCAATTCAAAAGTTCTTTATTTCAATTTTGTCGTCACAGACGCACTTATGAAAGTCAATTATTACAATGACTCTACTACCGTATCGGAAAATATAATGATTATGACCATATATAATGACCATATATATATGAAATATTGCTGGGTATATTTTTATTAACTATAATTTGTTTGTGGCGTTAACATTTATTCCGAAAATGTTTCGCGCGCCAAATGCTGGCGTGATGCTATCCGCTGTCTGTCTGATTCTGTGGTCGGAATATGAAACGGGTCTCACCGAGAGGGTAAGGTGGTTATATTATACTTAACAATAAACTGCTAATTATATAAATCTACCTATATAATAGTACATTGTTCACCGACTTTAAAACACCCGAGATCGGGAATCGCACTTTCTCTCGAGTGATACATAGTGCTTTATACTACACCTACGAGGAAAATAAAAAACCAAATCTTTACTAATTGAAATTTATATTGAAATTGTTGCAGTTAGTGAAGCTTAATGTAACACTTTTTCCATTAATGTTTGTTTGAGATGTTTGCGATGTTCTTTTTTTCAAATTGTTTGACACCATCCAACACACAGCTAGTGGCCAGTGTCATTTTGAGAACTTGGAGATAAAAACTCACTGTAAAAACTTTTTGGCTTTTGATATTTAGGTTACCAGCGCATAGTCTTACCCAAAATTAAAAAAGAAAAACCACGTAAGAAATGGATTTTCAAACACTTTTCTCTCCCGCTCAGATGCGTTTTCTCGCCGCATATTTGTTCGATATGCAATGACGTACTTTCTACCGTAAATTTGATAAAGTATCAAGGTACTTTCCGAGCAGGTGTAGTATAAATAACATTCCACAACCGAATTTACCAAATGCTGTCAGCATTTGGATCACCGAAGGTATAATTTTCCTTTTTCCCTTCCCTTTTTGGTCCTTTTTGGCACCACAAACTTTATCTATTCATGTATTTCGTATTGTTTTTTTTGTTATAAGTATTCTTTCTCTATGTTTTTGTATTTTATCCTACGTGTGTCTTTTCCATTTATTTCTTTGTCGTTGTCAAATAAATGTTTTTTCTTTCTTTTAACATGACGTGTTAGACCAGGGTAGAAGCCTTTAAAAATAATAAAAAGTGAAACAAAATAAAAGTAGGATGAAACCCATTAGAAAAGGAGGGGAGTATTATAAAAATGAAAGGAAAAATAATTTACGGGCGATCTGAGGTCGGGAAGGGGATGGGGGTGAGTTTTTAAGGGTAAAGAACGGTTTTTCTCGATTTCCGGCAAAACTAAAAGTCCTATGGAAAAAAGTCTAATGGAGAAGTTGTAGGTAATAAAAAGATCTAAAACTTAGGTAATAAAAATACACTTTTTTCACATAACCTCAAAATTTAGGTGAAAAATTCAAAAAATCAAGTTCTTGGTTTTTTATTTTTATCTTTTACAAAAATCCTTTTTCTTCACGAAATTTGGTGAAAACTTACCTTTTTATGTCCCAAATACGCTGTAATTTATTTGATTAGAAATAATTATTTTTTCGCCTTATTTTGAATTATTTACGAAAAAGCACCCTAATTTTCAATTGAAAATTCACCCGTCAAAATATCAGCTTTTTTCAAAAAGTTGGTATGTTTTCTGTCCGTTGAAATCTTTACTTTCCGATGGTGAAAAAAAATAAATATGTTACTGTAGTAAATATTCTCAGAAAATGCAGAAAATCGAAAAAAAACTCGAAAATCGAAATGTTTTTTTTTAATCATTATAAAATATATTTATATGTTTTTATAGATTTTTAATATATTTTTTATGTATTTTGAAATATACAATACAATAACACTTTATTGCACACCAAATTACATAATAATATACACAATTATATAAAACAAAACAAAAAAATATACACAAAATACATCGTAGTTTTGACGTACAATGGGCGGTCTTATCGCTTACAGCGATTTCTTCCAGACAACCTTTGGATGGATAGAACAGGTATAAGATCTAATGCGGTTTGGTGGTGTACATAATAAACAAATATAATAGTCACAAGAAACTTATATAAATAATACGTGCAAAAAGATATTTTTTTTTCATGGGAGTAACTAAATTTGTTTGTGCAAAATTAAGGAGATTATTACATATTATATATTATAATATCATTCCATTTTAACCTTTAGGTTATTTTACGTTAAGCATACTAGTTTTTAAAGAAAATATTACTATTTTTATGTTTGAGTTGATTGATACAGATAATAAATTATTTTTCAAAAAAAACTAAACCGACTTCAAAACCACAAATAGGCACTCAAAAGTGAAAAATAAATTAATATAATTATCATAAGCGCTGCCCACTCATATATTTGAAGTCGGTGCCAGCCAAGTCTATTAGGTAGCAGATAAATACTATGTATATAGTAACTATTGTACTACTGTATTGTACTGTATTGTATTGTACTACTTGTAGGTAGTATCTATCTACTACCTTTTAGACTTGGCTGGCACCGACTTCAAATATATGAGTGGGCAGCGCTTATGATAATTATATTAATTTATTTTTCACTTTTGAGTGCCTATTTGTGGTTTTGAAGTCGGTTTAGTTTTTTTTGAAAAATAATTTATTTTAACCTTTTTAGTGCAAAACAAGTTTTAATTAAATTAATTTAAAAAGTTTTTAAAGACAAGCCTTTATGATCTAGCAGCCACATCATGACGAAGTTTAAAACGGGCTATCATAATTAAATGCATGTACAAAAAAAATTCATGTCTGTCCTATATCTCTGTTGAAGAGTTCCCTCGCCGGAAGTCATTCCTGGGTGTATCAGCCATGTCATGGTGGAATTTAGAACAGGCTATTATGGTTAAATCCATTTACAAAATTTTGTGTCTGTACTATTCACCGTTGAGGAGTTCCCTCGCCGGAAGTCAACCCTGGGTGAAGCATGTGAAGCAGTCGAATACAAACCTCCACCTTTAGAAAGTCGGTTACAACAAAAACAAGAACCGACTTGAAGATTAAACTTATATTTTTTTTTGTTTTCGCTATTTTTTTCAAGAAGTGCTGAATGAATTTCAATAAAATTTATATGGGACCACCTCTGAAGTATGACCTACCAATCAAAAAAAGAATCATCGAAATCCATTCATAATTAACGGAGTAATCGAGTAACAAACACACAAAAAAATAAATAAAAAAATAAATAAAAAAAAACATAACGTCGAATTGTAAACCTCCTCCTTTTTGAAGTCGGTTAAAAATAGAGATTGTATTTACCTTCCTATGCAGATTCAAAAAGTTTTTTTTTTAAGTAAACTTTTCACAATTATCTTAAAGAAACTCAGCGTGCACGTGTATTTATATAAACGATGTTGTATACTGTACTGTACTGCTACCCGCATGACTAAATATAGACGAGCATCTCTCGAATAATAGTTTGCTGAAAATCAGCCTTGCGTAAGCTATTACGATAACGAAGTTCAGTGCTGAGCCTACCTATTGCTGCTGTTTTTGTACTAATAAATATTGTGACTCTAAATTCTATGTATACAGTTTGGCAATAAATAATTTCTTACTTTCTTTCTTCTTCATATATCTTATTTTAATACGTCATTTCATTTTCAGGTTACCTACTTCAGCACTGAACATCCAGAAATAACTTATTATAATAAAAAATACATAAATTTCCTTAATTTTTCTTCTCGTCGCCCTGGCAGGAGCAGTTTGATTCATTTCGTTAACATACATATTACAACGTTGTTTGAAGCAAATAATTCTCTTAATGTAAGTAATATTATTAGGTATTTTTCAAAATAATATATAAAAGTGAGTTTTTACGTGGGACTCTGAGGCTAAAATCTACATTAGGGAAATTTGAAACTACGGGCTCGATTAAAAAAAACGGACAAGTTCGAGTCCGAATCGCGCACCGAGGGTTAGTCCAAACTTGCTTCACTTAACATTGCTCTAATGAAAATTAACATTGTGTTTGAAAAAATTTCTTCCATACATCGATATAAGTCACGGTCAATCCTCCAACTGCAAATGTAAGTTTGCAATGGCAGAATATTTTTTTAAATAACATCCCGAACTAACTTTCCCGAAGTTTTGTAAATAACATGTGTTGTACATAATCTTCAAAAAGTCTTTAGATTAGCGTTAAACTATAGGTAGTCCACGCGAAAGAAGTCGCGGGCAACAGCTAGTATGTATTATTTTTGGGCAGAGAGATGGAACGACCCATACACGACTACAGTGTACGGTGGGGGTGTTGTGTGTTTCAGTACAGTCTGAAAGTGATGTTACTAACGGTGTTTCAGTGGGACATCTACTTCTACGAGTTCTTGAGCAACACTTACCGACGCTCCTTCGTCGAGATGCATCTCGTGACTTGCGATCTCATTCTAAAGGACATCATCTTCGGCACTGCTATTAGACAGTCAATAAAGGAATGTCCGGTTCCACCGGTAATGTACCTAAATCTATTTATTATTTTATTGATCGTACCGGCTGGAGGCTGCGCGATTGTGGCGTGGAGTTTCGTAATACTCAGTCAAAAGCTCTAAAGAAAAAAGATGATGGATGGATGATGAAAGATGCTGGCAGTATTGCCCCGTTGGATTGCAATACTGATACGATACTGTACAATACTTGTACTTAATGTTTATGTTTAAGGTGAATAATAAAGTGTTTATCTATTTTCTATCTATAAAGCTAACGAAACATTAACATGTTTTTAATTCCTATACAAAATAAAAACTTCTGACTGATGACTGGATGAAACATCAACGGAATTTTACGAACTTCTTACTTACCTCAGTTTTGCCTTGTAACGTGTTGGACATAGTCTGTAAGTTGCATGTGTTGTATAAATAAATAAATAAATGATGATCGGGTAAGCTTGATTATAATTGCGCTATTTTCATTGAGCTATTATTACTAAGTATAGAGAAGCTATCATAAGCAAAGATCATGCTCCAGTTTGTTAAGTGTTTAAACTTAAGTTCGCTGCAGCGCTGAAACAATAAATAACCGTCGAACCTAACAGTATAAACACGCAGCAATAGAGCGCTTTTATGTTATAGTTTTCTATCGAAGGAAAGGTCGTAAGCGCCGTGATTTTTTATAGCACATATACGTTTTGTCCAACGTTTTGCAACAGCTTGTCGTTCCTATAGACTAAACTGTTGGTTGATTGACTACA
Organism: Petrophora chlorosata; assembly: GCA_951640565.1. Classification (NCBI taxonomy): domain Eukaryota; kingdom Metazoa; phylum Arthropoda; class Insecta; order Lepidoptera; family Geometridae; genus Petrophora; species Petrophora chlorosata. Next base: position 13,994,173 of record OX621208.1, read on the forward strand.
GCACTGAAATAGCTTTGCTTCTACCTAACAAGCTTCATTACAATCCAGGTTTCGTTTTCTTATTAATCATAAATCAAATTAATTAAACAGCAAAAATATTAAAAAATGAAATTAAGTTTAATTTATTTATTTAAGTAATTTATGTGTACCATTGTTCGACTATTTTTTTATGTGCGATGTGCGGCGTCTTCTCTATACGTAGTAATAATAGCTCAATGTGTAAGGACGACAAAAATTATAGTGTAGGCATTATAATAAACTTAGATTTGAATTCTGAACGGCACCTGCCAATTAAAGTCAAAGTCAAAGACAAAATTAATTAATTAAATAGGCACACGTCATAAACACATAATACAAATCAAATTAATATAATTATGTTAAAAATTGTTAAAACCTTAACATGACTGAAAAAGAGGTAAGCATGTCTACCTGTCTCTTTCCCATTGAAGGCCGGGCCCAGAAAAGAAATACGAAAACTGAGTGCTCCGGAAATACACCCAGAGAAGGGACGTTCCCAGTTGTCACCACCTTCAATTAAAAAAAAACTGAAACGCAATGAAAACATGTGTGTGTAACTCCGCTGAATATTATGTAAGTTGCTGTTAGAATAATGTAATATGTATGGGGGTAGATAGCAAATGTAAAATGAATTATAATTGAAATATATACGAGGAGGGATCAAAAAGCAGTAAGAATGAGATAGAATATAATGACTATTAATAACTTAATAATTTATTTTTCTACATAGTCTCCGAGTCTCTCTACACACCGAGTCCAGCGCTTTTCCAAGCCTTCAATCCCTTATAAAAAAAAGGTTTTGTCTTGGTCCTGCAAAAAGCTCTCCACGGCATCCATCACCTCGTTATCGTCTTCGTACCTGTTTCCCCTTAAGTATTCTTTCAATTTGGGGAACACATAAAAATCGCTAGGCGCCAGATCTGGTGAATAAGGGGGGGTGGTCAACCAATTCGAAGCCAGCTTGCTGAATGGCAGCCATCGCAACTGCCAACCTGTGCGCGGGTGCATTGTCGTGATGAAACAGCACGCCCCTTCGAAGTTTCCCTCTCCTTTTCTGTAATAGTGGTTCCACGCTCCAGATAATCAATCAACAATATCCCTTCTGAGTCCCAAAATATTGAGGCCATAACCTTGCCAGCCGATGCCACGGCACAGCACATATATGCTGCGTATTGGCGAACTAAAGTGACACTTTTAAGCCCTAGAACGTCAATCGGATTCATAGTTTTGAAGTACTAGTGAAATTTAACAATTATTAAAATTCCACGCCATGTTATTTGCGCTTTTCATTTCGGAATTAAACATTCGACAACTATTGAAAAACCAAGATGGCGGCAGTTCGACGACATATTAAGTGGGCATTTGTTTTCATTGCATAATTCAACAGACTAATAGAAAAAACAAGATGGCGGCTGTTCGACGCCATATTGGCATCCTCTGTGGTGCAGTGGTTGGGCAGGTTGGTTCAAATCTCATACACCACTGAGGTTGCGGGTTCGATTCCCGCGACGCGACGGGACAAATGTTTGTGCACAGAAAAAAAAGCGCAAGTATTTGTTTCGTGTCTGGGTGTTGTGGGACCATGGTCCTCATAGTTTCCTGGTTCCCTAGATACAGGGAATCCTAGTTAGGGGTCAGGATCTATGTATGTGATCGTTGGGCGTTTATTTATTTAGCATATAAGAAAATACCTTTCATTTTCCCAGTTTCTAGAATGCGTTTGGTGTTGAATGACACTTAATACTGGTGACAAATGGGAATGCAATTCTTAGCATTAGTGGTAAGTAGAAATATCCGTAATTCATTCAAGCAACTCTGTAGGAACGTCTATTTTTTTAACTGTTTTAAAATGTCTCAATATATAACAATAAACAATAAGGTACAAATTAAAATTAACAAAATATCAAACTAGAAGTGCGAGTGAGATGTCATAGTATCAGTAATAGAAAAATATGAATAATATAATTATATGAATACATGTAGGTATGACAGTAGCAGTTACAGTGACCAGACCACGATCCAATCACACAATTTAATCCCCCCATCGCCATTCCCCCATCGGACAACAAGACGATCGGCACAACGCCACCCCTACATGGTAGAAGTCCCAGTAATTCCAGTAATGGAAGTATTTTTACGAAGCGTTTGGCTCCACCTTTTTAATACGTACAGTGAAGGAGTGGAATGCCCTGTCATCGTCTGTGTTTCCTGTTAAATTAAACCTGGGCGTGTCCAAATCATGAGTGAATAGTCATTTACTAGGCAAGCGTGCTGTGTGTGCGTGTGCTCAGATATAAAGTGCGGCTGTGTTCTGTTGGGTCTAAGTGCGTGAGTGAGGTTTTGAGAGAATAGTTGTACATATGTTCGTGCTTGTCGGGCTTTACACTTTCACTGCTCTGCATCTTCAAGTACGTGCCTTTCGAGTGAACTCTTTTAGTTCCATGTCAATATGACCCGATACAACTAACTCCTGGGTGCTGACAAACGAAGCGTTGACGTAGATTCGCCCTTTCCTAAAAGGAAACCCTTCCGGCACGGCTTCTATCGGGATGCTACAATTTGTTATCCGATACGTACCCTGAAATGTATAAATTAAAAACATTTAAAACAGATTTCAACTAAAAATATAAATGAAATTAGATATTTTTGGAAATGGCATTCATATCGCAGTAAATAGTTATCTTGATCAAATAATTCATTAAAAAAAAACCGCCTTTTAATCCGATTCATCCTTTAGATCATTCACCAGACGTCTCGTCAGACGTTGTCCCATCGCCACACTCGATACTCTCGCCGGCGCAGACAACGGCTCGCTTCATTCGCCACCACAATCGATTTTTAGCCGATGAATACTGTACTAACATAAACCAAGTTGTTCTTGGACATCATTTTTTCTTTAGAGCTTTTGACTATTACGAAACTCCACGCCACAATCGCGCAGCCTCCAGCCGGTGCGATCAATAAAATAATAAATAGATTTAGGTACATTACCGGTGGAACCGGACATTCCTTCATTGACTGTCTAATAGCAGTGCCGAAGATGATGTCCTTTAGAATGAGATCTCAAGTCCGGTAATGCATCTCGCCGAAGGAGCGTCGGTAAGTGTTGCTCAAGAACTCGTAGAAGTAGGCGTCCCACTGAAACACCGTTAGTCTTCGATCATATACTGATCGAAGCCGTTAGTAACATCACTTACAGACTGTACTGCCGTCACTGTAGTCTTGTATGGGATGTTCCATCTCTCTGCCCAAGAATAATACATATTATGTAATATTATATATAATATAATATAATACATAATGTAATATATAATATATAAAAAAATATAAGGACCACTGACTGACTGACATATAATTGACAGAAATAGAAGTGGTACTTGCCGTTATGGTGGGGGGTAGTGTTTGGTACGGTGGTATAGAGGATGTTTTGAAACCAACCAGAAAAATCCGAAATCCATGGAAAGGTGTCTCCGAGATGGAACTGCTCAGGGGATCTCGGAAACTATAAATCGGATGGGGGTACCGCTTGAACTAAATATGCCCCAAACCTTGGGCCATTTTTGAAAATTTGAAAAAAAGATGGCCGCCATACAAAAAAACATGGCCGCCATACAAAATAAAAATGTAAATAACTTTTGAATGGTTAGAGATAGGTATAGAGTGCTCGACCAAATGTCATAGAGGACGACGGGGGAAATTTGGAAAAGTTGGAAAAATGAAAAAAAAAGAAAAAGAAATGGCGGCCATTTTGAAAGTTGCTCCGATCCGACTGAAATTTTGCATCGGGGGGTTTTCTGGGTCGAAGATTACGATTATGAAAAAAAATTTTGGATTCCGCCATTTTTCAAGATGGCTGCCATACAAAAGTATTTTTTTCAGAACAAGTGAACTTAAATAACTTTAGAACCGTAATCGATAGGGAGCTTTTATAGAAAAAAGCAACACCCCCCACGCGAGCTGCTTTAGCAGCTCGCGCACGCCACACAATCACTTGAAATCCAGCTTTTTTTCAAGATGGCCGCCATACAAAAGTTTGTTTTCAGAACAAAAAGGGTAAACAAAACTTTAGAACCGTAATCGATAGGGAGCTTTTAAAAAAAACAGCAACCACCCTGGGAGGCGTGGGAGGGTGGTGTGTCGCAATGTGTCGCACTTGTACCTACCGACCCTGTGTGTCGCAATGTGTCGCACTTGTACCGACCTTTCCTTCGATAGAAAACTATAACATAAAAGCGCTCTATTGCTGCGTGTTTATACTGTTAGGTTCGACGGTTATTTATTGTTTCAGCGCTGCAGCGAACTTAAGTTTAAACACTTAACAAACTGGAGCATGATCTTTGCTTATGATAGCTTCTCTATACTTAGTAATAATAGCTCAATGAAAATAGCGCAATTATAATCAAGCTTACCCGATCATCATTTATTTATTTATTTATACAACACATGCAACTTACAGACTATGTCCAACACGTTACAAGGCAAAACTGAGGTAAGTAAGAAGTTCGTAAAATTCCGTTGATGTTTCATCCAGTCATCAGTCAGAAGTTTTTATTTTGTATAGGAATTAAAAACATGTTAATGTTTCGTTAGCTTTATAGATAGACTAGTATTTCGCCGCGTGCGCGAGCTGCTAAAGCAGCTCGCGTGGGGGGGTGGCTGCTGTTTTTTTTTTAAGCTTCATATCGATTACGGTTCTAAAGTTTTGTTTACCCTTTTTGTTTGAAATCAAACTTTTGTATGGCGGCCATCTTGAAAAAAAGCTGGATTTCAAGTGATTGTGTGGCGTGCGCGAGCTGCTAAAGCAGCTCGCGTGGGGGGGTTTTGCTTTTTTTTATAAAAGCTCCCTATCGATTACGGTTCTAAAGTTATTTAAGTTCAGTTGTTCTGAAAAAATGACTTTTGTATGGCGGCCATCTTGAAAAATGGCGAAATCCAAGTGATTTTGTGGCGTGCGCGAGCTGCTAAAGCAGCTCGCGTGGGGGGGTGTTGCTTTTTTTTTATAGACGCTTCCTATCGACTACGGTTCAAAAGTTTTGTTTGGCTTATTTTTCCGGAAAAAAAACTTTTGTATGGCAGCCATCTTGAAAAATGGCGGAATCCAAAATTTTTTTTCATAATTGTAATCTTCGATCCAGAAAACCCCCCGATGCAAAATTTCAGTCGGATCGGAGCAACTTTCAAAATGGCCGCCATTTTTTTTTCTTTTTTTTTAATTTTTCCAACTTTATCAAATTTCCCCCATCGCCCTCTATGACATTTGGTCGAGCACCCTATACCTATCTCTTACCGTTTAAAAGTTATTTGCATTTTTATTTTGTGTGGCGGCCATGTTTTTTTGTATGGCGGCCATCTTTTTTTTCAAATTTTCAAAAATGGCCCAGGTTTTGGGGCATATTTAGTTCAAGCGGTACCCCCATCCGATTTATAGTTTCCGAGATGCCCTGAGCAGTTCCATCTCGGAGACACCTTTCCATGGATTTCGGATTTTTCTGGTTGGTTTCAAAACATCCTCTATCCAACGGTACCAAACACTACCCCCCACCATAACGGCAAATACCACTTCTATTTCTGTCAATTATATGTCAGTCAGTCAGTCAGTGAGTGGTCTTTTAATTGTATATAATATAACTAGTATTTCGCCGCGTGCGCGAGCTGCTAAAGCAGCTCGCGTGGTGGTGGTGTTATTTTTTTTTTATAGAAACTTCCTATCGATTACGGTTCTAAAGTTATCTAAGCCTTTATGTTCTAAAAACAAACTTTTGTATGGCGGCCATATTGGAAAATGGCGCAATCCAAGTGATTTTGTGGCGTGCGCGAGCTGCTAAAGCAGCTCGCGTGGGGTGGTGTTGTTTTTTTTTTATAGAAGCTCCCTATCGATTACGGTTTTAAAGTTATTCTCTTTGTTCGGAAAAAAATCTTTTGTATGGCGGCCATCTTGAAAAATGGCGGAATCCAAATTATTTTTTCATAATCGTAATCTACGACCTAAACAGCCCCCCGATGCAAAATTTCAGTCGAATCGGAGCATTTTTCAAAATGGCCGCCATTTTTCTTTCTTATTTTTAAATATTTCCATCTTTTCCAAATTTCCCCTATGGTCCTCTATGATATTTGTTCGAGCACCCTATACCTATCTGTAACCGTTTAAAAGTTATTTGCATATTATTTTCACCTATTTTGTCATGAAAAAAAACGTTTGTATGGCAGCCATCTTGAAAAATGGCGGAATCCAAATTTTTTTTTCATAATCGTAATCTACGATCCAGAAAACCCCCTGATGCAAAATTTCAGTCGGATCGGAGCAACTTTCAAAATGGCCGCCATTTTTTTTTCCTTTTTTTTTAATTTTTTCAACTTTTTCAAATTTTCCCCATCGTCCTCTATGACATTTGGTCGAGCACCCTATACCTATCTCTTACCATTCAAAAGTTATTAACATTTTCATTTTGTATGGCGGCCATGTTTTTTTGTATGGCGGCCATCTTTTTTTTCAAATTTTCAAAATTGGCCCAAGGTTTGGGGCATATTTAGTTCAAGCGGTACCCCCATCCGATTTATAGTTTCCGAGATCCCCTGAGCAGTTCCATCTTGGAAACCACTTTCTGGTGATTTCGGATTTTTCTGGTTGGTTTCAAAACACCCTCTATACAACCGTACCAAACACTCCCCCCCACCATAACGGCAAGTCGGAGATCAATTCTGTCAATATGTCAGTCAGTCAGTCAGTCAGTCAGTCAGTGAGTGGTCTTCCAGTTTTATATAATATAACTAGTATTTCGCCGCGTGCGCGAGCTGCTAAAGCAGCTCGCGTGGTGGTGGTGTTATTTTTTTTTATAGAAACTTCCTATCGATTACGGTTCTAAAGTTATCTAAGCCTTTATGTTCTAAAAACAAAGTTTTGTATGGCGGCCATATTGGAAAATGGCGCAATCCAAGTGATTTTGTGGCGTGCGCGAGCTGCTAAAGCAGCTCGCGTGGGGTGGTGTTGTTTTTTTTTATAGAAGCTCCCTATCGATTACGGTTTTAAAAATATTCTCTTTGTTCGGAATAAAATCTTTTGTATGGCGGCCATCTTGAAAAATGGCGGAATCCAAATTATTTTTTCATAATCGTAATCTACGACCTAAAAAACCCCCCGATGCAAAATTTCAGTCGAATCGGAGCATTTTTCAAAATGGCCGCCATTTTTCTTTCTTTTTTTTTATTTTTTCCAACTTTTCCAAATTTTCCCCGTCGTCCTCTATGATATTTGGTCGAGCACCCTAAACCTATCTGTAACCGTTTAAAAGTTATTTGCATATTATTTTCACCTATTTTGTCATGAAAAAAAACATTTGTATGGCAGCCATCTTGAAAAATGGCGGAATCTAATTTTTTTTTCATAATCGTAATATACGCCCCAGAAAACCTCCCTATGCAAAATTTCAGTCGGATCGGAGCAACTTTCAAAATGGCCGCCATTTTTTTTTCTTTTTTTTTAATTTTTCCAACTTTTTCAAATTTACCCCATCGCCCTCTATGACATTTGGTCAAACACCCTATACCTATCTCTAACCATTCAAAAGTTATTTACATTTTTATTTTGTATGGCGGCCATGTTTTTTTGTATGGCGGCCATCTTTTTTTTCAAATTTTCAAAATTGGCCCAAGGTTTGGGGCATATTTTGTTCAAGCGGTACCCCCATCCGATTTATAGTTTCCGAGATCCCCTGAGCAGTTCCATCACGGAAACCACTTTCTGGTGATTTCGGATTTTTCTGGTTAGTTTCAAAATATCCTCTATCCAACCATACCAAAAACTTCCACCCACCATAACGGCATCTGGGAGAACAATTCTGTCAATATGTCAGTCAGTCAGTCAGTCAGTCAGTCAGTCAGTCAGTCAGTCAGTCAGTCAGTCAGTGATGGTCTTTCACTTTTATATAATATAACTAGTATTTCGCCGCGTGCGCGAGCTGCTAAAGCAGCTCGCGTGGTGGTGGTGTTATTTTTTTTTTATAGAAACTTCCTATCGATTACGGTTCTAAAGTTATCTAAGCTTTTATGTTCTAAAAACAAACTTTTGTATGGCGGCCATATTGGAAAATGGCGCAATCCACGTGATTTTGTGGCGTGCGCGAGCTGCTAAAGCAGCTCGCGTGGGGTGGTGTTGTTTTTTTTTTATAGAAGCTCCCTATCTATTACGGTATTAAAGTTATTCTCTTTGTTCGGAAAAAAATCTTTTGTATGGCGGCCATCTTGAAAAATGGCGGAATCCAAATTATTTTTTCATAATCGTAATCTACGACCCCAAAAACCCCCCGATGCAAAATTTCAGTCGAATCGGAGCATTTTTCAAAATGGCCGCCATTATTCTTTCTTTTTTTTTAATTTTTCCAACTTTTCCAAATTTCCCCTATGGTCCTCTATGATATTTGGTCGAGCACCCTATACCTATCTGTAACTGTTTAAAAGTTATTTGCATATTATTTTCACCTATTTTGTCATGAAAAAAAACATTTGTATGGCAGCCATCTTGAAAAATGGCGGAATCGAAATTTTTTTTTCATAATCGTAATCTACGCCCCAGAAAACCTCCCTATGCAAAATTTTAGTTGGTTCGGAGCAACTTTCAAAATGGCCGCAATTTTTTTTTCTTTTTTTTTAATTTTTCCAACTTTTTCACATTTTCCTCATCGCCCTCTATGACATTTGGTCAAGCACCCTATACCTATCTCTAACCATTCAACAGATATTTTCATTTTTATTTTGTATGGCGGCCATGTTTTTTTCTATGGCAGCCATCTTTTTTTTTAAATTTTTAAATTGGCCCAAGGTTTGGGGCATATTTAGTTCAAGCGGTACCCCCATCCGATTTATAGTTTCCGTGATCTCCTGAGCAGTTCCATCATGGAAACCACATTTTCAGAGTTTCGAGTAAGATTTAAACTTCGCGTATATATTTCTGTACACATATGGTGTTTTCCTTAAAGAATTTCAATTGAATGTAAAATTGCAAAATGTTCGAAAAGAAACTTTTGCATGGCAGCCATCATGACAAATGGCAGAATCCAATTTTTTTTTTCATAATCCTAATGTCCGACCCAGAAAACACCCCGATGCAAAATTTCAGTCGGATCGGAGCAACTTTCAAAATGGCCACCATTTTTTTTTCTTTTTTTTAATTTTTCCAACTTTTTCAAATATCCCCAATCCCCTTCTATAACATTTGGTCGAGCACCCTATACCTATCTCTAACCATTCAAAAGTTATTTACATTTTTATTTTGTATGGCGGCCATGTTTTTTTGTATGGCGGCCATCTTTTTTTTCAAATTTCCAAAATTGGCCCAAGGTTTGCGGCATATTTAGTTCAAGCGGTACCCCCATCCGATTTATAGTTTCCGTGATCCCCTGAGCAGTTCCATCATGGAAACCACATTTTCAGAGTTTTGAATAAGATTTAAACTTCGCGTATATAATTCTATACACATATGGAGTGTTTTTCGAAGAATTTCAATTGAATGTAAAATTGAAAAATGTTCGAAAAGAATCTTTTGAATGGCAGCCATCTTGAAATATAACGGAATCCAAATTTTTTTTCATAATCCTAATGTCCGACCCAGAAAACCCCCCGATGCAAAATTTCAGTCGGATCGGAGCAACTTACAATATGGCCGCCATATTTTTTCTTTTTTTTTAATTTTTCCAACTTTTCCAAATTTCCCCCGTCGCCCTCTATGACATTTGCTCGAGCACCCACCCTATACCTATCTCTAACCGTTTAAATGTTATTTGCATATTATTTTCACCTATTTTGTCCTGAAAAAAACTTTTGTATGGGAGCCATCTTGAAAAATGGCGGTATCCAAAATTTTTTTTCATAATAATAATGTACGACCCAGAAAACCCCCCGATGCAAAATTTCAGTCGGATCGGTGCAACTTTCAAAATGGCCGCCATTTGTTTTTCTTTTTTTTTAATTTTTCCAACTTTTCCAAATTTCTCTTATCGTCCTCTATGACATTTGTTCGAGCACCCTAAACCTATCTGTAACCGTTTAAGAGTTATTTGCATATTATTTTCACCTATTTTGTCATGAAAAAAAACATTTGTATGGCGGCCATCTTGAAAAATGGCGGAATCCAAATTATTTTTTCATAATCGTAATCTACGACCTAAAAAACCCCCAGATGCAAAATTTCAGTCGAATCGGAGCATTTTTCAAAATGGCCGCCATTTTTCTTTCTTTTTTTTTAATTTTTCCAACTTTTCCAAATTTCCCCTATGGTCCTCTATGATATTTGGTCGAGCACCCTATACCTATCTGTAACCGTTTAAAAGTTATTTGCATATTATTTTCACTTATTTCGTCATGAAAAAAAACATTTGTATGGCAGCCATCTTGAAAAATGGCGGAATCTAATTTTTTTTTTCATAATCGTAATCTACGCCCCAGAAAACCTCCCTATGCAAAATTTCAGTTAGATCGGAGCAACTTTCAAAATGGCCGCCATTGTTTTTTTCTTTTTTTTTAATTTTTCCAACTTTTTCAAATTTCCCCTATCGCCCTCTATGACATTTGGTCGAGCACCCTATACCTATCTGTAACCGTTTAAAAGTTATTTGCATATTATTTTCACCTATTTTGTCATGAAAAAAAACATTTGTATGGCAGCCATCTTGAAAAATGGCGGAATCTTAATTTTTTTTTCATAATCGTAATCTACGTCCCAGAAAACCCCCCGATGCAAAATTTCAGTCGGATCGGAGCAACTTTCAAAATGGCCGCCATTTTTTTTTCTTTTTTTTTAATTTTTCCAACTTTTTCAAATTTCCCCCATCGCCCTCTATGACATTTGGTCGAGCACCCTATACCTATCTCTTACCGTTTAAAAGTTATTTACATTTTTATTTTGTATGGCGGCCATGTTTTTTTGTATGGCGGCCATCTTTTTTTTAAAATTTTCAAAATTGGCCCAAGGTTTGGGGCATATTTAGTTCAAGCTGTACCCCCATCCGATTTATAGTTTCCGAGATCCCCTGAGCAGTTCCATCGAGGAAACCAGTTTTTGGTGATATCGGATTTTTCTGGTTGGTTTTAAAACACCCTCTATCCAACGGTACCAACCACTCCCCCCCACCATAACGGCAAGTCGGAGATCAATTCTGTCAATATGTCAGTCAGTCAGTCAGTGAGTGGTCTTTCACTTTTATATAATAACTAGTATTTCGCCGCGTGCGCGAGCTGCTAAAGCAGCTCGCGTGGTGGTGGTGTTATTTTTTTTTTATAGAAACTTCCTATCGATTACGGTTCTAAAGTTATCTAAGCTTTTATGTTCTAAAAACAAACTTTTGTATGGCGGCCATATTGGAAAACTGCGCAATCCAAGTGATTTTGTGGCGTGCGCGAGCTGCTAAAGCAGCTCGCGTGGGGTGGTGTTGTTTTTTTTTATAGAAGCTCCCTATCGATTACGTTTTTAAAGTTATTCTCTTTGTTCGGAAAAAAAACTTTAGTATGGCGGCCATCTTGAAAAATGGCGGAATCCAAATTATTTTTTCAAAATCGTAATCTACGACCTAAAAAACCCCCCTATGCAAAATTTCAGTCGGATCGGAGCAACTTTCAAAATGGCCGCCATTTTTTTTTTCTTTTTTTTTAATTTTTCCAACTTTTTCAAATTTCCCCAATCGCCTTCTATAACATTTGGTCGAGCACCCCATACCTATCTCTAACCATTCAAAAGTTATTTACATTTTTATTTTGTATGGCGGCCATGTTTTTTTGTATGGCGGCCATCTTTTTTTTCAAATTTCCAAAATTGGCCCAAGGTTTGCGGCATATTTAGTTCAAGCGGTACCCCCATCCGATTTATAGTTTCCGTGATCCCCTGAGCAGTTCCATCATGGAAACCACATTTTCAGAGTTTCGAATAAGATTTAAACTTCGCGTATATAATTCTATACACATATGGAGTGTTTTTCGAAGAATTTCAATTGAATGTAAAATTGCAAAATGTTCGAAAAGAAACTTTTGAATGGCAGCCATCTTGAAATATGGCGGAATCCAAATTTTTTTTTCATAATCCTAAGGTCCGACCCAGAAAACCCCCTGATGCAAAATTTCAGTCGGATCGGTGCAACTTTCAAAATGGCCGCCATTTGTTTTTCTTTTTTTTTTTAATTTTTCCAACTTTTCCAAATTTCTCTTATCGTCCTCTGTGACATTTGATCGAGCACCCTAAACCTATCTCTAACCGTTTAAAAGTTATTTCTATATTATTTTCACCTATTTTGTCCTGAAAAAACACCTTTGTATGGCAGCCATCTTGAAAAATGGCGGAATCTAATTTTTTTTTTCATAATCGTAATCTACGACCCAGAAAACCCCCCGATGCAAAATTTCAGTCGGATCGGAGCAACTTTCAAAATGGCCGCCATTTTTTTTCTTTTTTTTTAATTTTTCCAACTTTTTCAAATTTCCCCCATCGCCCTCTATGACATTTGGTCGAGCACCCCATACCTATCTCTAACCATTCAAAAGTTATTTACATTTTTATTTTGTATGGCGGCCATGTTTTTTTGTATGGCGGCCATCTTTTTTTTCAAATTTCCAAAATTGGCCCAAGGTTTGCGGCATATTTAGTTCAAGCGGTACCCCCATCCGATTTATAGTTTCCGTGATCCCCTGAGCAGTTCCATCATGGAAACCACATTTTCAGAGTTTCGAATAAGATTTAAACTTCGCGTATATAATTCTATACACATATGGAGTGTTTTTCGAAGAATTTCAATTGAATGTAAAATTGCAAAATGTTCGAAAAGAAACTTTTGAATGGCAGCCATCTTGAAATATGGCGGAATCCAAATTTTTTTTTCATAATCCTAAGGTCCGACCCAGAAAACCCCCCGATGCAAAATTTCAGTCGGATCGGTGCAACTTTCAAAATGGCCGCCATTTGTTTTTCTTTTTTTTTTTAATTTTTCCAACTTTTCCAAATTTCTCTTATCGTCCTCTGTGACATTTGATCGAGCACCCTAAACCTATCTCTAACCGTTTAAAAGTTATTTCTATATTATTTTCACCTATTTTGTCCTGAAAAAACACCTTTGTATGGCAGCCATCTTGAAAAATGGCGGAATCTAATTTTTTTTTTCATAATCGTAATCTACGACCCAGAAAACCCCCCGATGCAAAATTTCAGTCGGATCGGAGCAACTTTCAAAATGGCCGCCATTTTTTTTCTTTTTTTTTAATTTTTCCAACTTTTTCAAATTTCCCCCATCGCCCTCTATGACATTTGGTCGAGCACCCCATACCTATCTCTAACCATTCAAAAGTTATTTACATTTTTATTTTGTATGGCGGCCATGTTTTTTTGTATGGCGGCCATCTTTTTTTTCAAATTTCCAAAATTGGCCCAAGGTTTGCGGCATATTTAGTTCAAGCGGTACCCCCATCCGATTTATAGTTTCCGTGATCCCCTGAGCAGTTCCATCATGGAAACCACATTTTCAGAGTTTCGAATAAGATTTAAACTTCGCGTATATAATTCTATACACATATGGAGTGTTTTTCGAAGAATTTCAATTGAATGTAAAATTGCAAAATGTTCGAAAAGAAACTTTTGAATGGCAGCCATCTTGAAATATGGCGGAATCTAATTTTTTTTTTCATAATCGTAATCTACGACCCAGAAAACCCCCCGATGCAAAATTTCAGTCGGATCGGAGCAACTTTCAAAATGGCCGCCATTTTTTTTTCTTTTTTTTTAATTTTTCCAACTTTTTCAAATTTCCCCCATCGCCCTCTATGACATTTGGTCGAGCACCCTATACCTATCTCTTACCATTCAAAAGTTATTAACATTTTCATTTTGTATGGCGGCCATGTTTTTTTGTATGGCGGCCATCTTTTTTTTTTAATTTTCAAAATTGGCCCAAGGTTTGGGGCATATTTAGTTCAAGCGGTACCCCCATCCGATTTATAGTTTCCGAGATCCCCTGAGCAGTTCCATCGAGGAAACCAGTTTTTGGTGATATCGGATTTTTCTGGTTGGTTTCAAAACACCCTCTATACAACCGTACCAAACACTGCCCCCCACCATAACGGCAAGTGGGAGATCAATTCTGTCAATATGTCAGTCAGTCAGTCAGTCAGTCAGTCAGTCAGTCAGTCAGTGATGGTCTTCCAGTTTTATATAATATAACTAGTATTTCGCCGCGTGCGCGAGCTGCTAAAGCAGCTCGCGTGGGGGGGTGGCTGCTGTTTTTTTTTAAAAGCTTCCTATCGATTACGGTTTTAAAGTTTTGTTTACCCTTTTTGTTTTGAAATCAACTTTTGTATGGCGGCCATATTGAAAAAAAGCTGGATTTCAAGTGATTGTGTGGCGTGCGCGAGCTGCTAAAGCAGCTCGCGTGGTGGGGTTTTGCTTTTTTTTATAAAAGCTCCCTATCGATTACGGTTCTAAAAATATTTAAGTTCAGTTTTCGAAAAAAAGACTTTTGTATGGCGGCCATCTTGAAAAATGGCGGAATCCAAGTGATTTTGTGGCGTGCGCGAGCTGCTAAAGCAGCTCGCGTGGGGGGGTGTTGCTTTTTTTTTATAGACGCTTCCTATCGACTACGGTTCAAAAGTTTTGTTTGGCTTATTTTTCCGGAAAAAAAACTTTTGTATGGCAGCCATCTTGAAAAATGGCGGAATCCAAAATTTTTTTTCATAATTGTAATCTTCGACCCAGAAAACCTTCCGATGCAAAATTTCAGTCGGATCGGAGCAACTTTCAAAATGGCCGCCATTTTTTTTTCTTTTTTTTTAATTTTTTTAACTTTTCCAAATTTCCGCCATCGTCCTCTATGACATTTGGTCGAGCACTCTATATCTATCTCTTACCGTTTAAAAGTTATTTGCATTTTTATTTTGTATGGCGGCCATGTTTTTTTGTATGGCGGCCATCTTTTTTTTCAAATTTTCAAAAATGGCCCAGGTTTTGGGGCATATTTAGTTCAAGCGGTACCCCCATCCGATTTATAGTTTCCGAGATCCCTTGAGCAGTTCCATCTCGGAGACACCTTTCCATGGATTTCGGATTTTTCTGGTTGGTTTCAAAACATCCTCTATCCAACGGTACCAAACACTACCCCCCACCATAACGGCAAGTCGGAGATCAATTCTGTCAATATGTCAGTCAGTCAGTCAGTCAGTGAGTGGTCTTCCAGTTTTATATTATATTAACTAGTATTTCGCCGCGTGCGCGAGCTGCTAAAGCAGCTCGCGTCAGTTTGTTCTGAAAACAAACTTTTGTATGGCGGCCATCTTGAAAAATGGTGGAATCCAAGTGATTATGTGATGTGCGCGAGCTGCAAAAGCAGCTCGCGTGGGGGGGGGGGGGGTGGCTGCTTTACTGACATAACTGTATTTTTATTTTATTTTGACATTATCGAGGTACTGACAATAACTAATAAATAATCACATGTGTTAAATTAAATTATGACATAATGAATTTAATCATTATCATAAATATTTGTACACCGAAAGGTAGAACATGATGTAACCTATACCTAACAAATCTCAACATCTTTATCTGTACCCATGTTTCAGACAAATAAATTTATTTCATTTCATTTCATATTATTCCAGGGAACAGTAACATTCTTTAAATGTGCAGTTGGTAAGTTCCTATTTTTATTCGTACTTACATTTTGTAAATCTATTCATGAAATAAAAGTTAGTAGGTATGAATGTCAATGAAACATATAATATTTTAATATAACGATTTTACTACATATCAAAACTTATATATTAAATTATATACAATTTTAAGATAAGTGTAAGCACTACAAACTTAGAAAATTTGCCCTAATTTTATTGAATTTTTATATATCAATACATTTTCTAACTACAGGGTAATTTCTTTATATTCTAACAACCTTATTATAACTACAAACTATAGGTATCTAACTACTTAAAATTAGCATTGTACATGTAATATTCATAATATAAGAGCCAATTCCGCAAGATGCCGCCAATCTGTAATGAAAAATCCTGTTTTAGATATGTAATTGTTGCATGGATATAATAAGTGTGGATGCAAGTTATGGAGGATCATCACATGATGACAATCACCCACTGAAGACCCACATAGAAGAACTAAGCAACAATGAGACTGTGTGGCTTCTTGGTAGGTACTTACACATTTTCATCAATTATTTAAAATTATCACACATTTTACTTTAACCGATTAATTTAATTTTATATACTTTTAGGTGACTCCGGCTATGCACTAAGGAAGTATATGATGACGCCTATTATTGATGCTAACCCTGGATCTCCTGAAGCCTATTTTACTGAAGTGCATGTGAAAGCACACAATACAATAGAACGCACAATTGGGCTCCTTAAAGCGCGTTTTAGGTGTTTGCTTGTGCACAGAGTTTTACATTATGAGCCACTTATGGCTGCTGCAATTGTAAATACTTGTGTGATACTACACAACATTTGCAATAGTGCAAATATACCTGTGCAAGATCTTACATCTGAGGAAACCATACAATGAGCTACTTGTATGGTTTCCTCAGATGTAAGATCTTGCACAGGTATATTTGCACTATTGCAAATGTTGTGTAGTATCACACAAGTATTTACAATTGCAGCAGCCATAAGTGGCTCATAATGTAAATTGCAACAGTTAACTCACCAAGCAAGCACGTTTGTAGAGGCACAAACATCCATCAACTCAAATCTTCAGGAAGGTATGGCAGTCAGGCGTAACCTTATATGCCAGCTGTGGACAAGACGTCAGGCAACCTAGAACAATATGTAGTGTTTTAATATAGGTATAAGTATAACAATAATGAAGTTAAAAATATAGTTTTAGATTAAGATAGTAAATACTTTATCATGTAGTTAATTTTTTGTATAATAATATAATGTATGTGTTAAATTTACTATAGAGAGCATCTTATTTAAATGTTAAGTAAAATTAATAACAAATACTAAACCAAAAAATATTAGTCAATTATTTACCTTCTCTCCATTCTTTCTAGTGTTTCTGCAATACGAGTAAGGACTCGTTCAATTCCCCTCAATGTTTGGGAATTAATGGTCTCATTTTGTACCCACTGCTGGCTGGAATTAACTAAGGCCTGTCGAGCAGCCACTTTGATAAACGGCAGAGTGCGTCTTTGCCGCCTTCTACAAGTAGGTCCAGTTTCAACCACCACCCGAGATTCTGTATTAACAGTCCCAGTTATTCGAGGTTCTGAAGTAGGGACGGGTATCTCTGATTCCTTTCCACCATCAACATCCACTTGTTGGATTTGAATTTCAATAGGAGATGGTGCCAATATTATTGAAGGAGAACCTTCTGTTGGTGCCTGTAATTAAAATCAATTTTATTGTTATAATTTCTATTTGTAGTAATGATAGTTTCTATGAGTAAAGATAATATTACTACTATCTCATGAATCAAAATATTCATATTATGCATTTACTTTTAGATACATAATAAAAATATATACTTCGAAGAGCTTATAAAACTTACATTAGTGTCAGATTGGGGGAAAGGATCTATTTGTACTTACCAGGCAAACCAGCTCCAAAGTCCTCGCCTAAAATAATCATGTATTTATTTTCTATATCTGTAAGCTCTGGAACGTCAGAAGGCCTATCACCCGTCCGATATTGAGAATTTCGTAGGGCCGCACATTTCCCTTTTAATTTGCCCTTATAATAGACCCAATCCTAAAAAATTAAAAATCAGAATAAATTACAGAGTCTATAGATACGCACTTACAAATATATCATAGTTAAGCTTTATTATTTACTTACTGCAGACCAACCTTTCCAATCTTTGTATGCACTTTCTCCAAAAGCATTTAAAGTTTCCGTCACTTGGATCCATACCTTCTCATATTTTCACTCGCTTGGACACTTTTATTATAACCCATAGCTATGTCCCTATGAGTGTGCGTAAGTAGGTAACACAACGGCGAGATGTAGACGTGGACTTTATTCGAACTTGAATGAATAAGAATTCTGATTTGGAATGCACTTTCAAACTATTCACCCTCATACTTAGAGCGTAGTTTTATATTATAAGTGCACTTAAGATATGCTCATACACATTTAAGATCCGATAAGCTTAAAAACTAATAAAGTTTGTGATTTATGTACGGTTTGTTTTGTGTTTACAAAAGTTGTTAAAGTTCACTTGATCTGTCATCAGCTGGATGATAAGATTTGATGCGTTCAAAAACAGTTTAAAAATATTTACGTATTGTGTACGATATTATATCACTGAATTCTAAAGATGTACAATAAATTAAACTAAAATGTATAATGTAATGTGTTAAAATTTGTTGATTCCACATAATAGTATCGTTAGAGCTTCCAACAATGCCGCAACTGCTTCTTAGATCGTGAAATATATTGCAAATAAATAATGAAACGATTAGAAAAAACCGAACACTTGCCGATTATTAAGTTTATGATGTTTTAGAACGTAACTTAAGCAAACAAAATATGAAGGAGACGGAGCAATACGAAAGTCTTATAGCACCATCCCTTACGCACAACCGGTCAGAGACAATGATTTTTTTTTCACTTTCTGAGGAGTTTGCCAGACAATGATTTACGGCCCTTCCTAACCCTTAACAGGTCAAATACATGTCAGCAAAACTATGTTCATGGTACCATTTTTTGCAGGTTAATTCCAAATCCAAATCCTCTAATTGAAGTGCTCGGAACATGGCAGGTATTTTAAAAGTTTATGGTAGGCCTGCTGGTCAGTTTCAAAGCACCCTCTACACAACGGTGCTAAACATATTCCCACACCATATAACCTTGTGAAACCATTATGTCAATAAAAATGATTTGAATTTGAAATATGAACCTGTTCATTGTAGTAGACCATACTTTGTAGTTATGGAACGCGTAATAAAGTTCCAATCCTCTACAGTCATGTATGTATGTATGTATGTGGTAGGAACGTAAGTGCCATCCGAACGTCTTTTCTCGTTGGCCAACCACAGTTTAAATGAAAGCCGCGATAGCCTAGATCCAGAGCGGCTATCAAAAATATTAATTTTACGTACCTTACCACTCAAAGATTGGCTAATGTAAAAAAATATGTTTTTGTTTCTCTATTAAAATAAATTTTGTTAACATAAAGACAATATGTTTTATTATAAAATCGATCCAATAAGTTGTATCGAATCAGTAGGATCGATACAGCTTATTACGATCCGTTCAAACCACCTGGATCGAGCACTCCTAGATCTCCGGAACGTATCAGGCGTATATTAACTTTCACATACAAAGTACATTGTGACCGCGGAGAATCTTACCACCGCGAGCTAACTCGATGCAAACGCCATCTAGTTAATATCGGTGTAATAAAAAACGTATGATTTACGAGATCGACGCTAGATGGACAGCATTTAAAATTTAGTTCATATTGACTTTACTCTAAACTAAATCATATCATGACAATTATGACAATAACAGTTATATATAGACAGTTTATATAGAACAATTTATAATAGTTATGTACCGCAATGTCAGAAAAATAAAGCAGTGAGCCGCTACACGTCGCATGTGGTTGCGTTATGCGGTTACGTTTCGTTTTTCCAATATGCAATAGAGAAACATTGATATAAACAACTACGCCAATACTAATCTAACTACAGCTAAATATTTACAGGGAGTAAGCAATTCCATTCAATTATCTATCAAAAAGTCATTTCCAGGTATTTCAACAACACACGCGTCATGTGTCATGTGAATATGATGGCTATCTAACGGATTTTGCGCTTCCAGACACGTCGAGTTAATATATGATATAATAATATTTTTTGAGTGAATCCACTTTTCGACTATATAAATTATGCAAATCTAATATCTGTAAAAATAAACTCTGTTTTTTTTCTTATTTATTTATATCTGATATTTTGTTGACTGCCGTTTGATGGTTGACGTTTGACTCAGACGGAATTAAAAAAATATACACTGGTCTATGGTGCATTTTCCCGCTTAAAGCATAGGATTTTTCACAAGAACATTACATTTGAAGAGAGTATATGTTCCTTGATTTGAAGTCAATACAACAGAGATGAATCCAACATTCAACATACATGTTATGAATGTGTAGTAAGTGAAGTGATAATTTTATTTACTTAATAATAATTAATATCTAGCCGTAAGTGTGTTTCGAACCACCAGTAATATTATGTTGCTACCACCTATTAATTACTGCGATATTAAAGACACCTGCGTCCCTGCCAATGGTGGTGATTGTGACGAAACGTTCGAGAGTTCGAGCCTCTGTCCAGCTCTGCTGTGAGATCAATTCAAATAAAATAAATAAATATGTTGGTCTGAAACATGGGTGCAGATAAAGATGTTAAGATTTATAGATTCCATCATGTTCTTTCGGTTGCAGATATATTTTGTTATGATAATGAGCTTTAATTTTATCTCTTATAAGCTTTAATTTTATAATTATGTAGATTCATTTTATTCACACAGTAGATATAATCATGAGTCATTAATTCAACATGTCCCCAAACCTCCTCTTCCTTGCGTTGATTTCTAAATGATGGTGTCGCGACTACGTCATGTTATCACCTCCCTTATGATAGGTATTGTACCACCTGTATCTGCTATTCACAATTTTATGTTTAGTGTGGTATGGATTTGGTCCGACCAGCGCATGAGGCTTCTCGCTATTGGTCTGGGGCGTTAAACAGAGAGAATTTATTCAATCAATCAATCAAATCATTTATTTCAGAATATCCATATATGGTTAGTAAAGAACTTATAAAAAATATGTTAGTAGGTAACTTATACAACATATTATCAATAATTTTAATTTCATTATATAAATCTTATTATTAATTATTGATCATCAAAATTACAATTGTTATTACTCTATTGGTCTTTTCCCTTCTACTCATCTGGCTATTATAAGTTTTTAGAGATTATCTCTGGACTTGTGTTTTGTGTCTAAAGAACTCAAAATTCCTCCGAAGGCAGACGTTGAAGTCTTAGTTTATTCTCTGTTTTGAGTTCCTTTAGCACCAATTTGTTGGTTCTGTGCGCTGCCATGGTATGCGCAGTTCTGCTGATCTTAATGTCCATGTCTCCGCTCCATAGAGGAATATAGAGAACACCAGAAAATGCCCCAAAACAGCGATTGTTACTTACCTATTAAAATATTTATAAATTAAATTGCTTGTTCAACTAAAAACGTCATTACAACAGTTATTTATTTATTTATTTATCATCAAAATACTATATATAACATTACAGCTTAGACTAATTTGTTATATCAGTTCCTTATATACACTTAACATCACATAAAAATAAAATACAAACTAACAAACATATCAATTAAAATTAAAATAAAAAACCTTTAACAACATTCTACTATTAATGACTATTACATATTTATTATTATTGGTGCTTCACAATACTTAAGACACATTCTTTCGATCACCACCCATCCATCTGCAAAGACGTTGATCTGAGGAAAAGCTTTGACCAGTTCATTAGGGTGTCTCTGTGTTATTATATTTTATTATATTCATGTGATATTATATTCATGTGATATTATATTTTATTCATAATATATTAGTTAATGTCATAAGTAATTTTATTATAATGAATAGTCACAAAACAGTACATATTATGCTAAACCGATTAAACAAATTGAAATTATAATATTTGTTTTATCAATTCAGTTACGGCGCAACGAGAGGGAGGCGCGGGCGTCGGCAACGTCGCCGTCTCCGCGGCGGTCGCGGCGGCCAAGCTCCTCTGGCGGCGCCGCAGCCGCCGCCGCCCCCGCCCCCGCCCCCGCCGCCCCGTCAGCAGCCGCTGCAGACGCCGACGCCGCCGCAGCCGCCGCCCCCGCCCCCGTCCCCGTCGCCCCCCCCCGCCCCCGCCCCCGAAGCCCCCCCCGCCCCCGCCCCCGAAGCCCCCCCCCCGCCCCCGCTACCGCAGCGGCAGCCGCCGTCGCCGCCGCTGCAGACGCCGACGCCGACGCTGCCGGAGTCGGTGGATGATGACCAATTTCTCCATATTAAATATGATTTTTAACAAAATCATATTTAATATGGAGAAATTGGTAAAAAAAAATTAAAACATTTTAACAATCATGAAATCTCTTATTGAAATCCTCATGAATTTTGACTCTCGGTCTATAGCGGAACGAGTGGGAAGTAAAAAGTTCCAATCATCACCACTGGGGACGAACGAAACTTTATTTTCCCACTCGTACCCAGTGGGGACGACCGGGAATAAACCCAGATTTTCTAGTCTAGAAGTGGTACCAATATTTGCTACTTTTACCAATTAACGCAATTCTTGAATATACACTCGGTGCCAGACCAGCCGTTCTGACGATAACCCTCTTTAACCCTATTTGTGATTTTTTTACTATTTATAGGCTTGCGTTTGACCGCTATCTCACCTGTTGTTAAGTGACGATGCGGTCGAAGATGTAGCACGCTCGCCTAGAAGAAACCTGTTCACTCTTGTCTTAAAGACACCCAGATTGTAGCTATCCGGAAACACAGAAGCCGGCAGAGTTCCACTCCTTGGCTGTTCGCATTATGAAGGTCGAAGCAAAGCGCTTAGTGCGAGCAGGAGGGATGTCAACCATGAATTGATGACGGCTTGCCGTACGTCTGGTCGTCCGGTGATAGAAGGGGGATGGCGGAATAAGTTCATGTAATTCCGTCGCACACTCTCCGAAATGTATCCGGTAAAAGACCGATAGACTGGAAACTTTGCGCCGATGTTCAAGACTCTGAAGCTTAGTCTTAACCAGCGCATCGTCACCAATGAGCTTTTTGGCTCTTTTTTCAATGGTCTCCAAGGCTTCGAGCTGGTATTTGGCAGAGCCGTCCCACAGGTGAGAACAGTACTCCATACACGACCGGATTTGTGCTTGATACAAAGGTTAGCTGTCCTGGTGTGAAATACCGTCTCACCTTGGCCAATATACCCAGCTTTTTTGCTGCTACTTTAGCCTTGGACTCTATGAAGCTGCCAAAGTTTAAGTTAGATGACAGGGTGACACCTAATAGCTCAAGGTGGTCTGTTATCGGTACAGATACATTACGGAAAGTGGGAGCCAAATGGAATTGACTCTTCTTTGCGGAGAAAAGACACGCCTGGGTTTTTGCTGCATTGAACTTACTTGATCTTACCGTTGCAGCGAAATGTCTTCCAAACAACCATAGACTATAAAGAAACAAAACTTTAATTATACTAATAGGTGCCTGAAGCCATTGGTTGTCAGTTTTTCGTTATGGGCAGACGGCTCTCTTATTTATTTAAATAAAAATCCTTGAGGTCAGAAAATCTTTATTATGATTATATTATAATAAAAATACAATAATGTTGTAGAAAAAATTCGCCAATGCAGCTTTTCAGATTTGTTTCTCCTTTTTGGAACAAAGCGAATCCTTCAATTACTATCTTCCACCTGAAATAAGATGAAAATTATGAAAATATTAATAATTTCCATTGCTATTAACCATTGGTAATTGAAAGATGAATCATACATAACAATAAATAATTATCTTCTTTGTCATTGCACGTGAAGAGAATGCGCCTTCATCGTTTAAATGAAAGTCAATCTGATGAAAACAAGCGCTTAAACTCTTCTAAACACAATTTAATATTCAGAGAACGCTATAGAACATGAAATTCGTCTTTCAGAACATATAATAAGGAATCGTTTTTGATTATAGTATCACATTTTGATGGCTTGAGGTGACTTACTCCGATAGAAGCTAGTAGCTGAAAACCACTAACACTGCTCCTTCGCGTCGATAGCCACACGCTACAGAAACCTCAGTGCGTCTCGGTCATCGGTCTGATTCTTGTGACCTGCATACAAACAACACAATCATATTTATTAATATAATATAAAACTGGAAGACCACTCACTGACTGACTGACTGACTGACATATTGACAGAATTGATCTCCCACTTGCCGTTATGGTGGGGGGTAGTGTTTGGTACCGTTGGATAGAGGATGTTTTGAAACCAACCAGAAAAATCCGAAATCCATGGAAAGGTGTCTCCGAGATGGAACTGCTCAGGGGATCTCGGAAACTATAAATCGGATGGGGGTACCGCTTGAACTAAATATGCCCCAAACCTTGGGCCATTTTTGAAAATTTGAAAAAAAAGATGGCCGCCGTACAAAAAAACATGGCCGCCATACAAAATAAAAATGAAAATATCTTTTGAATGGTTAGAGATAGGTATAGGGTGCTCGACCAAATGTCATAGAGGGCGATGGGGGAAATTTGGAAAAGTTGGAAAAATTAAAAAAAAAGAAAAAAAAATGGCGGCCATTTTGAAAGTTGCTCCGATCCGACTGAAATTTTGCATCGGGGGGTTTTCTGGGTCGTACATTACGATTTAAAAAAAAAAATTGGATTCCGCCATTTTTCAAGATGGCTGCCATACAAAAGTTTTTTTCCGGAAAAATAAGCCAAACAAAACTTTTGAACCGTAGTCGATAGGAAGCATATATAAAAAAAAAGCAACACCCCCCCACGCGAGCTGCTTTAGCAGCTCGCGCACGCCACAAAATCACTTGGATTCCGCCATTTTTCAAGATGGCCGCCATACAAAAGTAATTTTTTCAGAACAACTGAACTTAAATAACTTTAGAACCGTAATCGATGGGGAGCTTTTATTAAAAAGCAAAACACCCCCCCACGCGAGCTGCTTTAGCAGCTCGCGCACGCCACACAATCACTTGAAATCCAGCTTTTTTTCAAGATGGCCGCCATACAAAAGTTTGTTTTCAGAACAAAAAGGGTAAACAAAACTTTAGAACCGTAATCGATAGGAAGCTTTTAAAAAAACAGCAGCCACCCCCCCACGCGAGCTGCTTTAGCAGCTCGCGCACGCGGCGAAATACTAGTTATTATATATATCTGCAGAATTGAAAGTGATTGTAGAAAGTCTCCCATACGTTCCCTCAGCCGTGATTATAAAGGAACTGGGTGATGATGTCTTAAAGTTTTTTATAAATTACTCACACCGTTGTGATGATCGATGGAAACACCTTCGACGATGCAGTGCTGCTTAGCTTCATGGACAACAACAGCGCCTGGAAATAAAATGTCAGCACCAGTTAGCATATCATTTCGTGAGGAAAGAAAACTATATTTATTATATTATAAGTTGACTTTTGCTTCATATATAAATCCTTATTCATTAAGTTTGTGTAAATTTTTTCAAGGGAATAACTACTTACCAAGTTAAATAGCAGCGCCGCAATCACGATGCGTCGGTCTCGGAAGCTAGCGTGCGTGTGCGCGCGGCTCGCCTCACCTCGCCTCGGTTTTTCTTACGTTCCGGTTTCGTACGCTGTGGGCCATAAAAAGGTTCCGTTTATACACATTTTGCCAACGAAGATGAAACATTGATGTGGGTTAGTTTCCGCACCACCCTAGAACATGCACATAAGCAGAATATTGTTATTAGCCCATATCCATCCCGTATAATATTACCCGGTAACAAATTTTATTTAATAAATAATAAGGCATTTATATTTCTCTGGCATATTCATGGGGTATAACCCTCGGCGCGCTTTTTTTTACGTGGTGTCACAGTATTGTATTCTAGGTAATTTTACTGATGCCTAAAAATCAATACCGTCCTAATCCACGTTAATTCACATGCACATTAAGAATTAAATATATTATATGCAGCTACAATGAATATGATTATTATGTAGATACAATGTGTCAGTAGGTAGTAAATTATTTTTCTGAATTGGCTTTAGCAAAAACAACGCGCACACATCTGTGGGCGCTCTACATCTGACTTGTATATATATATATATATAATTATTATAAAAATTTATATGTAGGTACATTGTGCACATTATTATTTTATTGAAGATATACCGGCTTTATAAAAGAATTCACAACCACAACGCAAATTTAAGAATGCTCCCAGCAACATAATATCGTTATAGACTCATGGCGAGGCATCGACTTGAAAAATGCGATTGAATGTGGGAATCCGTCATTGGGCCGATAATTAAGCAGTAAAACATTTCTTATAAATAATATGCCGTACACAATCGTCTCTACATTATATCACTGACATAATAATATAAATTAACATATATAATCATGTAGAAAAGTAGTTGCAATAATTCTTTGGGCCAACAGATAGTACATAATTATATATACATCCAACACATCATTTACTTACTTGCACATCTGAAGTTGCAATAATATATCAAACATGCATGAAAAATACAATATAGTGAATAGCACTTATACCATAAACCAGTTAAAACATTGACTATGAAGTTTACCTGTTTTATGTAGATAAAAGATA
Organism: Petrophora chlorosata; assembly: GCA_951640565.1. NCBI lineage: Eukaryota > Metazoa > Arthropoda > Insecta > Lepidoptera > Geometridae > Petrophora > Petrophora chlorosata. The sequence goes on from OX621208.1 coordinate 14,020,553, forward strand.
TACATTATATTTTTATAAAGCATCGTACGACTGTATTTCTGTATGGTAGAATCTGATGTCATACAGGCAGCGAAATCATCAGTTATGCAGAGCCGCGCCGTTTTAAACCTGCAATTATTCATCAGAACAGTATAATGTATGAGTAGGTATAGTTATTTAAATATTTCACATTAAGTTACTGTCGTTTATCAATTCTCGAATAACAACATTATTTACTAAAGGTACCCCATCATATCGGATGCGCTGACTCTGCACTAATATTCTGATATTATTACTGTCGCGCACGCGGCCGAGGGCTACGTACAGTTGTCCGTGACTAAAGCAGTCGGAACGCAAATCTACTCCGACTCGCTCGATAGTCTGTCCCTGGCTCTTGTGCACGGTCATTGCATAGCACACTTGCAGTGGGAATTGCCGTCTGTGCATTTCTATAGGGCTATTCGGTTCTATTGGAGTTTTGAATGAGATCCGCGGGATCAAGTATTTTGTCGATTCACGCGGTTTGCGTACGGTTATTATTCTCGTCGACGCGTCTACGACTATTACTTTTGTGCCATTCACAAGGCTGTCGACAAAACTGAGATTTCTCATTATCATACAGACACAACCTTTCTTCAATTTAAGTTCATGGTCGGGCACTCCTGCCGCCTGCACCCTGTTCAAAGTGTCGACGCCGAGATAAAAATTGTCTTCCAGCTCTTTATCAACTTCATCGACTGAGTAGCATGTTATATATTCGCCACTCGCACGTTCCAAGATGCTTTTATTTATTTCTGTTACGTTGGCGTTATGCGTCGACAGTATAGCTCTCGTGGCACAAACATTTGAATCTTGCAAAATGTCTTCAGGGAAAACAAAGTCGATCAATTCTTGAAGTTCTGTGACATAACTGAGACCCACCAATGGCGTGAGAATTTGTCTGGTCTTCCCGGCAACGTCTGATGTGTAATATTCACACTCACCGGAACCTAATTTCAAAAGAAATTCAGAGTATTCAGCGTCACTTCTTGTTCGTTGTGCCACTGTCAATGAAAATTTTTTCAAGCTATGCCACAAAGGAGATGTTTTCAATGATGCTTGCACAATATCATTAGGGCATCTGGCTCTCGGTACTACTGGTGGAATCTGCCTAAAATCACCAGAAAATATTATCACCTTCCCGCCAAACGGTCTCGAAGATTGCATCAGATCACGTAGTGACCTGTCTAGAATACCTAATAGATACTTGTGAGACATGGGAGCTTCATCGTATACGATGAGCGCAGCGTTGCGAATTAGTTCTGCACGTTGCGAGCCGTTGGTTATGTTCCAGTAACTTGTGTCGTCTAAGATGTTTATAGGCAGCCGGAACATACTGTGCGCAGTACAACCTCCGGGGTAATTTTGCGCAGCGATGCCGGAACTGGCGGTGCAAATAGCTACCTTCTGCAATACACCGCGAACGTAAGCCACGATGACATTCAATAACAAGGTTTTTCCTGTACCGGAGGGCCCATCGAGAAAGATTGCATTTTGAATGTCCGCAGAGTTTTGGTAACATTGCAGACGTTGAATATAGTCAAATACAGCTCTCTGTCCAGGAGACAATAGCTCCAACCAATGTTCAACGTATTCATTCAAATGTTCCACCCTGTTTATGTATTCTTCCCTTTCTCTAGTCAGCTCTGTGGTGTTATCTTGAACAGACGGCAGACCATGTTCTGCGAGACGACTTCCATGGTTGCGTAACAATCTATCTATTTGAAGCAACGCCTCTTTGTACATTTGTTGCTGTTGATTGGGATTTCGTTCCAATAAATCCTCACATATTACGTCTCTAAATTTCTCCCACAGAATCAAACCTGGACCTCCGTTGGTGATCAACAGAACAAAGAACCTACGTAATCTGTTTCCAGTGAGGAAGGTCGAGGCTTCTTCAAATGTACTGCAATATTCATTTTCGTCATTTGCGATTCCGAGATTCCGAGCGGCCTCTTGAAAAGTTTTACATTCCGACCCGCCCAGAGCCAAAAGATCCGCATAACCACGACACGGGAACTGCGCTAGTAGCAAGCGGAGATAGAACTGTTCACCTCTACTCGGAGACACCCAGAATAATCGTGCTATCATTTCTTTTCGTTGTCTCTTCACTACAAAGTGTTTGCCGTCAGATGTAGTGTACACGGGCACATTTTTCGTTTTTGGTCGTGATTTATGAACCAAATATTGTTCATAAAAATCTTGGTACGTCAAGTTCTCAAACTCTAATTCTGTCGGTCGGTTGAAATAAATCAAGAGGTTCGATGTCGAGTTTTCGACTGCCTCAGATTCCCGTCCGGCTTTAAAATAAACATTATGCTGTCCTTCCAGATGCACTGTTATTTGTTTCACAGTCGGCTCTCGTGCTACAATATCGAATTCTAACATGCGCCAAATCGCATCGCACGATCCTACATATCGTTTCGTGACATACTGCTCAATTTCGTCATTTGGAATTTGTTCCGGTACACGGACGGCTACACGCGCTTCGTCGGGCCCTTTTGTCATATATTTAAATAAATATTTTATTATTTTGCGCGTTGATGCAATCTCTAAATTTAAATGACAATCATATTTTAACAACAGGGCAGCGTTGTATGGAACGACCCATACGTCACTTACAGTTATCTGTCTGTTTCTGTAAGTTGTAACAGCTGTGTTGTTTTCATTTCGTTTATGATGCACAAACCCTTTCTCATCGACATATGTCACTTCTATGCTTTCCTTGGGGAAATATTTCATGCATTTCTTTTTTTCTGAATTCCAGCAGGGTAGATCAGTCCTATGACCTTCACCGCAGGGTCCATGAATCATATGTTTGATAACTGCCTCTCGCAGTTTACCGCCAGCTTCTTCAACCGAAGGAATATCAGCTCTGACTACTTTATCTATATCGACATTCTGAACGGGTACATTGCCTTTAACTTTAAAACATATATGAGCATGAGGCAGACCTCTTTTCTGAAACTCTATTACATGCATTATATAAACAAGTTCGCCAAAGAAAGCTCCGCTGCGCAAGTCACGTAATAGCTCAGTCAATTTAAGATTGAATACTCTGGCGCATACAAGTGGAGATGCCTTCGCATTTGGTGAAGTCATAGACTGTTGAATTTCTGTCCATTTCGGATTACATGTAATCGTTAAAAAGTACGAAGGGTGGCCGAGCCTATTTACCGTACATATACCGTCCATATACTTGGTTTGCATATATCGCGCTCCGCCTGTAAAAGTGTTCGGCAAATAAATTCGACCAGCTACTACACCACCTTCGCCTTGTACTGTTTCATCTTCTGCAACTTGGCGTGTCACTTCCTCAAGAGGAGCAGACCGTAATGCAGTGTTTGTATTTTGCTTCTGCATATTTGATATGTATCGCAAACGCTCCTCTTCGATTCTAGAGTACATGTCGACCTCCCATTCTTCGGACAATCGTCCCAATTGAGAAAATCTATCATCGGACAGTAACAGACATCTATAATATTTCAATTGCGATAATTTACCTCCGTTATTGTCTAATGCGTTCAAACCCCATCCCGTACCGCCTTTCGGATAGAGTAAGGGATATTGTAGACTTTCATACAGAGGGTGCAAAATATCAACGGTGTGAGGTCTTCCTTCTCCGACTTTCCAAACGACGATACTTCGAGGTTGGTATGTTTCTTGTTCGGTATTAATAATCGCTGCGACTTCGTTTCCACGAGGCATATCGCCTAAAATATTGCCATGAGTTCGTCTTGATGTTGTTTCGAATACCAGATGAGCTTGATGTGATGGTTCATCATTCAACCGTTTGAAACAATCTATGAATGGATTCACTCTTGTGATAAAATTTGCGATGTCCACGAGAACATCTTGACGTAGACTTAAATTCTGTGCTTGCCTTCTACGTTCTTCGCCATCGTCTATGTACATGCCAATTGGATTTCTAAGTCCAATGTACGACAGATCGTATATCTGATGGTACGTTTTGCCTTGTATTTTAATAAAGCTAAAACCGGTTCTAGCATGTTGAAAGCCTTGTGTCGCACTCAAAGCGGTAAAAGCGAATAAATTGTTATAGGCACGGGCGTATTTTATGAAATAACTATCATGATAAAAACTTTCATTTAACTGAGATAATTTTAAAATATTGTATTTCCCTTGTCCGCAACACCACTGTGTACGCGATTTCTCCTCATCAAACAACTTTGCCGAACAATGTGGACATATATAAGTGTTTGGCGAATTGAGAGAGGAATTTTTCAAGCAATACAAAGGCACTTTGTTTAAGTCATGGCCAGATTTTTCTCCAATTAATCCATTTCTTCTTAATTGTGGTGGAATGCCTCTGACGACTTTATATTTCTGATATTTCTGTTTATCTTTTGTAGTGTGAGAATCTTTGTTACGTTGTACAACCTCTGCGTTTGCATTAGGATCTTTTTCATTAAAAAGATTCACCGATTTTTGTTTAACACGAGGATTTTTATCAGCATATTTCTTAACAGCTTTTTTAAGCACTTCTGGATGCGATTTGTTATATTTAGTACTCGCATCTAAGTGGGCGTTTTCTTTAATCTTTGGTCTCCCTACTTTTTTTTTTATTGGGCGTCCTCTCTTATGTGACTGTTGTGGTGCGAATTTATTGCATGCTTCTATATCTGTTCTACTTATGCAAACAACAGGTTGCATAGATGACAATATGTCAATGATTTCATTCATTTGAAAGGTTATTACTTTTAAATAATGAATGGAATATTCCTTACCATCATTAACACATGCAGCGCTGATCAACAGCAACCTGGAAAGTTCTTTTTCAGTAGATAACTGAAAGATTCGAGCTTTATTCTTGGTCACGTCGTTATCGTATTTACCGTGTGGACCAACCGCATGAGAGTTGAATAAATAAAAACGCCCATGTGCATTGTCTTTCCAAAACGACACTGTTGCGTTTTGACCCGTAAATAGAAATCCTATATTCGGGGCATCATGCATTCCGAAAAGATTTTTTAGTTTTATCTCTAATTCAACAATAGACTTATCCAAGTCAGCGCTACTCTGTGGGTATAGCCCCTGAGCTGCCCATTCAGGAACTGTAACAGTTATGTTGTAATTAGAGATTGTCAAACGAGAAGGCAACATTTCAGGTTCCAAGAGCCTTGGATGGCCACCTTTGATGACGTCATTTATATATATATCGTTGCCACATCTTAGAACCTCATTGATGTCTTCAGTTTCTAAAATGGAAGGCTTTTTGATATGTGAATATGCAAAGCCACATGCGGATAATACAACACACTGCAGACCGCTGCCACCTTTTATTTGCCCTTGGTGGATAGAACCTGTTGCCACACAAAGTATTTTATTTGACTCACCTCGATTTCGAATAGGGTTATGATGATAACCGAGGGTCTCAAATACCTCTACTGGATCCTTTCCCAATTGTTCTGCATTCTCAGGCAACGAACGCAGCTCCACACACTGAAAAATATTTAAGTAGGTATTATTATTTTGATTAAAAATATTCATTAATTCAATATGCAGTAATTCCAATTAATTGATGTTATTTTTACTTATTATTTTTACCCAGACTTTCAGATTTCATATGAAAATCTTAACATTCATGTAAACATCTATCGACCTACCAATGTAAATATATCCTACTGCTATTTTTTTATTGTGATAAAATTGAATTATCCGCTTTTAATGAATTCATTAAAGTTATTTGGAGGATTTTTGGGGGAGACCTTTGCCCAGCAGTGGGACAGTATAGGCTAGTTAAAAAAAAGTTATTTATGCTGTTATTAAGTATATTATGTAGTACCTATCTATACATGCATTACATTTTTTTAATTTGAAGGGCATTATAAGTTATAGATTTATCTTCTGGGAAAAACAGTCAAAATACAAATAATTTTTAAGGCTCAAAAGAAGTGCATGAGGGCAATATGTAAACTTAAACCTATTGAAAGCTGTAAACTGTCTTTCATTAGTCTGAAACTCTTGACATTGCCCTGTATTTACATCTATGAGATCTGTGTAGTTATGAGACTACATAAAACTATGTTTGAGCAGTTAAAAGGTTCAACTGAAGCTGCTTTTGTTGGGTAAGGCATACTATATAATTTTAATGAAAATCTTAATGACAAATTGTTGAAATTATATAATTGAATAGTTTCCCAATGAATAATATCTAGTGACATTTTTATTTGAATTTGATGTGTATTATAATTATAGATTTGATTTAGATTAGAGCGAGTGTGGCACAGCGGGAACTTGTGCGCCTCTCGATTCGACGCACCCGGATTCGAATCCCGACTCGGCCCTGCACCAATGACTTATAGTTAAGTGCAGATTTTCATGTTCGCTCTAAAAACTGTGAACGAAAATATCGTGATCAAACCCGCTTTCGCGCTTTGGAGTGGTAGGCTCTGGCCGTGGTTGTAATACCACCCACCGAACAAAGCCATGCCGGCAAGCGACCTAGTCGTGTTTCGGGATGATGTTCGGTGAACCATCAGGGAGACGGGTCTGAACAGCCGCTCAACTGCCGACTCTCTCACCTGCCGTCTATCTATGGGCTCCATCTTAGGCCACATAATCACCATCATACATTAAGCATAAAAAAGAATTATTAGAATTGTTTGACGTAGTTTATAATATTTAAATGCCTCCTGGTAGAATATGGTTGAACTTAATAATTATGTAACATCATCTTTTCACAATAAAATTATGTGAATTTGAAGTGTTTATATATTATGTTGATGATGTTACGAATTTGAGACTTAACAACTGATATTACCCCTAATAAAATTACAAAACTCTTTATTGCATACCAGTTACAACACAACATAAATAGTAACACAAAATTCCTTACAGTGGTAGTACAATGGGCGGTCTTATCGCTTAAAGCGCTCTCTTTCAGACAACCTAATAAGTAGTTATTACAAAGACTGCTATTTTTATTTTTAAAGGCAGGAAAGGTGCTACATAAATCTGCCACCCTCTTCCAATTCTTCCTATAGGTATTTAATTACTTATGTTGCATATAAAAAAATTGATTACCTTCACAATTGGAATATTATTATTAAATGCAGTACTGTTAGGGTTTTCAGGGAGAAATAATTCAACTTCTTGAGAAGGAAAATCTTCAACCTCGTAACAAATTCTTATTTTCTTGGCTGGAATCTGTTCGCTCTGTAATAAAATACATATTATATAATTGTAACTGTCAGGAAGACTCCACTCACAAAATGTCCAACTCTTTTTTAAACTTGCACACATAGGTAGGTAGGTAGGTACATTTCCAGTGGGTATAAATAAACACACACCCATATATAAGTGCCTACATGCAGAACACAAAATTGTAGGTGAACATAATCATAACTTTCTATTTTTTACAAATGCACAATCAAACGCTAAGTCTGTATGAGTAGGTAAAAATATGAATTACCTGCATGTTTAGTTTCTCCGGCCAGCTGTCATCGTATGAGCCCATGCCGAATTGATTGCCATTTGAATCCTCCACTCGAGGCATATCCTTTGAAATAAGAATATATTTTATTACAAATATATTATCACGGGCAGTTTCAGAGATGTGTTTCATCATCATCATCAGCCCATCACATTCCCACTGCTGGGACATGGGCCTTCTCTCATAGAGAGAGTAAGGGCCATAGTCCACCACTCTAGCCCAGTGCAGGTTGGTTGATGTCACATGTCCTTGTTTTTTGTAATAAATTCTTGGATATGCCGGTCTCCTCTTGCAGAATCTCTCTAATTTATTAGCTAAACTGTTTTCAGATGCTCACAGGGACTCTTGACTTTTGATTTAGTTCCATGTCAATACCTCATGACATGGAATTATCACATACCATGACACTAATTTAGCATGTTTAAGTAGATAACAACATGAAACTGACACATAGCTTTAATTAAGTTAAAACTCTACATTATAAAATTATGATTTATGATGACTTACAAGACAAATCATTACACTCATATAATTACTGAAGTATATATGAATGTATACATAGGTACCTAAATAGGTTTTTGTTTCAGTTCTTTAATATACCTACTTACTATAAACCTAATTCACCAACCTAAGTCAACTCGATCGACGCCTACCCAAGAATCGAATGCTATTTATGACATACATACATAAGTACCTACTTAAATAATAATCAAAGGCAATGAATGTAATCGATGCGCCTAGAATATAAAATCTATGTTATTAGATGACAAAAAGTTTCTTATGTCGTTACCTAGGAGAATATATACCTATCTAGGTACCTACTTAATATTTGAATATGATTCTTACATTAAAATTGTCTATAACTTACCTACCTGAATCACGTACGAATTTTGGGGACTATAATTAACGACATGTAATATTTAATACCACGATACTATATTTAATATCATAAATACCTAGGTACATAATTTTTTCTTAAACGTCAAATATGGTCGCTTATGCAACTTATGTAAAATTAGCTTACCGGGAATAAGTTTTGGATAAAGATCACTTTTCTAAATCTTATCGCCTCGACTCCAAAAACACTCTATAAGTTTACTAAACTACCACTCCTATATTGTAACAAAATGAATTTTGTACACGCGAGCCGGACGACACCTTTGCTTTTTCGCTTGCTCTAATAAGTACTTAAGCATCTAACGTTTACCTACTTAAAATTGAAAGCAAATGCTGAAAATTGTATGTGACCTCACGAAATATTTTAAAAATATAACAAAAATTATAGACACATTAACTTTAATCTTTAATAACAATATTTCTATAAATGTGATTTTAAAGTTGTATATATTGACTACTCATTTTCCGTTATCCGTCGTCAGCACAGCCGGAGTAATAGCATAGAATAATTAATTATACAAATACAGAAGGCTCATATGTGAGTGTCTCTAAAACAGTTAAATAAATAGCGACGCAATAATGTGCAATAGGGGATCGGACAGTAAGTGTTTAAAATTAGCCATAATGTATAAAAATAATAATTTAATTAAATAAAGTCTTAAAAGTAGGTACCTAAGTTCAAATATTTTGTTTCAAATATTGCCGCGCAAAATGTCACCTCAGTCGTATGACGTCACACGCAGGCGAACGAAACGACAAGCTCTACGAGAGCAAACTTGCAAAGTGATATATATTGTGAAGTTTAAAGACTTGAGGGTCGTCATGGCATGAAAAACATAAAATATAAAATAAACACGTACAATACGAATTAAATAGATATTATGTTGGAGGAAAACTCTGCATCGGCTTTTATAGCGTAAAAAAGCGCCCTCTCGCTGTTTCTCGACGAACTTCCTGGTCCGCCAGTCTTCCACGTCGATTCAAGGCGCCAAGCTACGGTCGATATTAACGCTTGCTCGATCCCGTAGATGGCGCGACACTCCGTACGCGTAAACACTGTGAATGTCGAAGCCACACAAGTAGAGTAGGGTGTACGGATTGCAGTACAGTTCAGTCTAACACAGTAAGTAATCTATAATTCAATAATCTAGTAGTATACATTATGGTTCCGGATTTATTCTGAGGTTCCGGTACAGATTAATAAATAGTTACATTCCATTTTGAAGGACATTGCAGCCAGCGAACTTACAGTAGATTAGTAGATACCTACCTATTCTAGTCTATTAAACATCGAAAACTAATTTTTAACCGACTAATTAACCGAATAATGATGCAGTACCTACTTATGTAGGTACTGCATCATTTATCTAATGATATAAATTACCTAAGAAGATACACCATATATATACAAATATACATTTGTATATGTCACATCATACGTTTGCTTCCGTAAACCTATGTATTAATTAATTACCATTACTTCTTCTGTGTAACTAAAATGCAATCAAAATAATTCCACTTATAAAAAGTCCAAAAAGAGATTCTCGCTCAAGTGAATTCGAACCCGGCTATATCGTCCTTCGTAACCGTGTTTCAAACCGCTAGGCCAACTGACTGTTAAAGAAACTGTCGAAAATTGTCTATATATAATTATAGTCTCGAAAACCGTTCATTTATTAAGTAAATCTCGGAAATTACTGGTTCGATTTGCAAAATTCTTGAAGTAATAAAAAGCTAGTTTATCCTTGATAAATAAATATTATTTATAGTAATAAATATAATTGTAATTAAACACGAAATGACCGTATCTATGAATTTCAAATAAGCATATTTTATATATATCGGCGTGCGCTGCCAAAACGCCTTAAAATTCATGTTTATAATGTGTAGCAAATTATTTGTTTTAAAGTGCTCTATAAAAAAGTCCGCGACACGATATATCTATCTAACATATTTGAGCAAGAATAAAGGTATTTATGTTTAAAGAAAAGAAGAAATTCAAAGCCGTTTTTTTCGATGTAATTATTAGATACAACATATTAATCCTTATTAAATTAAATACAATAATCGTAAAGGAAATTTTGTATAGATGAAGTTTGTCCTTTGAACCATATAAATCGAAACTATAGTTTAGGAGATAACGTGAAATGAATGAATGCCTATCTATAGTAACGGCACAGTTTATTTAATAGTTTGTATGAAGCTGTAACCATTTCCCGGTTTTCTATGTATTTTAACCAAATCTCGTAAACTACACAACTTATGAAGCTGAAATTTTCAGAGGAGGTTCCCGGTAGGGTGCCCGTATGCGCCGAGAAAGGACAAATTCACAGGGCCGGATCGAGGTGGTGAAACGGGGGTTCGAAGGTTAAATATATGAAATTTTCATGTTTTTTCAAAGAAAAGTATTAACTCTATATCTAGTATCGAGTAGCACTTGTGATTACCCGTGATCGACTCATACACGCCGACCCGCTAGAGCGTCGACGAATGGCTGAAAACTCGATTTGAAAGTGTGGCAAAAAACACAATATTTTACCGAAACGCCCACGGGGCGTTCAAATTTTTGTTTTTTTTATTTTTTTTATTTTTTTTATACACTGCAGGATACTGAAAAAATTTTTGTACTGCAAAAAGACGGGTACGGCAAAATCGCTCGAACAAACCGATCGTCCAAATTAGGGTCCGACAATTTCAAAATTTTGTGTTGTAATTTGCGGCGGCCATCTTGAATTTTACGCCATTTTTTTTTCAAAAATCGTAATCGGCGCCCCCGTTTTACTCGAAAATGAACCCCATATTGTCACGTGACATGGACATTTTCGAAGATACGACCGCCATGATGGCCGCCATTTTGTTTTTTTAACATTTTCGATTTTATTGCTGAAAAAAAGGACATTTTCTATACGAATACGTATAAAACGTTATCCCACCGGTACTCCTTCATAGAAATACTTAACGTTAGGCGCCTGTTTTCAAAAATCGATATCTCGCAAAGTAGCCGGCCGACAGAGATGAAAATGATCAAATGTCATTTTCACTAACGTCAACTACCCGGTTGTGTGAAATTTCTATTCAAAATACTATTATTTCTACTTTTCATGTTTTCGGGGTAAATCTCCAAAATTACCCTAAAAATGGGGAAAATTTTTGAAAAGGGCAATACCTCTCGCCGTCTTCTACGACCGTCTCATACAAGTCGAGCAGCTCCGATGTGAGCTTCTGCCTCGAAAATAGGTTTGAAAATGTGCAAATTTCAATCGTTTTCCAAAATGGCCCCCGCGGCGTCCGCCATGTTGTTTTTATTTTTTGATATATTTTTTTTTACATACGTCAGGACATGACTGACGTTTCTGTATCAAAAACGTATCAGAATCGCGAAATCGCTTGAACAAACTAATTTTTCAAAGTAGGGTCTCGTGGTGCCCGTTTTTCGAGTTGAAATATTCGGCGGCCATCTTGGTTTTTTTGAAAAAAAAAGTTAAGAAATCGAAATGAGCGTAGACGGTTTACTCGAAAACGACCCCCATATTGCCACTTTTGATACATTTTTTTTGAGATACCACCATGGTGTCGGCCGCCATTTTGTTTTTTTGGAAATTTTCGATTTTTCTGTCGGGTCGATTTTGATTCTCTATACGAATATATATAACACTATATCGCACCTCTTCTCCTTCATGCTTAGAATTTCTGTCAATGTGTTCGTTTTGTGGTGGTAATTGAGCTTTATATATAAGGGATCGGACTAGTATTTCGCCGCGTGCGCGAGCTGCTAAAGCAGCTCGCGTGGTGGTGGTGTTATTTTTTTTTATAGAAACTTCCTATCGATTACGGTTCTAAAGTTATTTAAACTTTATTGTTCTGAAAAAATAAAACGTTTGTATGTCGGCCATCTTGGAAAATGGCGCAATTAAAGTGATTTTGTGGCGTGCGCGAGCTGCTAAAGCAGCTCGCGTGGGGGGGTGTTGCTTTTTTTTTATAGAAGCTCCCTATCGATTACGGTTTTAAAGTTATTCTCTTTGTTCGGAAAAAAATCTTTTGTATGGCGGCCATCTTGAAAAATGGCGGAATCCAAATTATTTTTTCATAATCGTAATCTACGACCTAAAAAACCCCCTGATGCAAAGTTTCAGTCGAATCGGAGCATTTTTCAAAATGGCCGCCATTTTTCTTTCTTTTTTTTTAATTTTTCCTACTTTTCCAAATTTCCCCTATGGTCCTCTATGATATTTGGGCGAGCACCCTTTACCTATCTGTAATCGTTTAAAAGTTATTTGCATATTATTTTCACCTATTTTGTCATGAAAAAAAACATTTGTATGGCAGCCATCTTGAAAAATGGCGGAATCTAAATTTTTTTTTCATAATCGTAATCTACGCTCCAGAAAACCTCCCTATGCAAAATTTCAGTCGGATCGGAGCAACTTTCAAAATGGCCGCCATTTTTTTTCTTTTTTTTTTTAATTTTTTTTATCTTTTCCAAATTTTCCTCATGGTCCTCTATGATATTTGGTCAAGCACCCTATACCTATCTCTAACCGTTTCAATGTTATTTGCATATTATTTTCACCTATTTTGTCATGAAAAAAAACGTTTGTATGGCAGCCATCTTGAAAAATGGCGGAATCTAATTTTTTTTTTCATAATTGTAATCTAAGACCCAGAAAACCCCCTTATGCAAAATTTCAGTCGGATCGGAGCAACTTTCAAAATGGCCGCCATTTTTTTTTCTTTTTTTTTAATTTTTCCAACTTTTCCAAATTTCCCCCGTCGTCCTCTATGACATTTGGTCGAGCACCCTATACCTATCTCTAACCATTCAAAAGTTATTTACATTTTTATTTTGTATGGCGGCCATGTTTTTTTGTATGGCGGCCATCTTTTTTTTTAAATTTTCAAAATTGGCCCAAGGTTTGGGGCATATTTAGTTCAAGCGGTACCCCCATCCGATTTATAGTTTCCGAGATCCCCTGAGCAGTTCCATCGAGGAAACCACTTTCTGGTGATTTCGGATTTTTCTGGTTGGTTCCAAAACACCCTCTATACAACCGTACCAAACACTCCCCCCCACCATAACGGCAAGTCGGAGATCAATTCTGTCAATATGTCAGTCAGTCAGTCAGTCAGTCAGTCAGTCAGTCAGTGAGTGGTCTTTCACTTTTATATAATATAACTAGTATTTCGCCGCGTGCGCGAGCTGCTAAAGCAGCTCGCGTGGTGGTGGTGTTATTTTTTTTTATAGAAACTTCCTATCGATTACGGTTCTAAAGTTATTTAAACTTTATTGTTCTGAAAAAATAAAACGTTTGTATGTCGGCCATCTTGGAAAATGGCGCAATCAAAGTGATTTTGTGGCGTGCGCGAGCTGCTAAAGCAGCTCGCGTGGGGGGGTGTTGCTTTTTTTTTATAGAAGCTCCCTATCGATTACGGTTTTAAAGTTATTCTCTTTGTTCGGAAAAAAATCTTTTGTATGGCGGCCATCTTGAAAAATGGCGGAATTAAATTTTTTTTTGCAAAATCGTAATCTACGGCCCAGAAAACCCCCCGATGCAAAATTTCAGTCGGATCGGAGCAACTTTCAAAATGGCCGCCATTTTTTTTTCTTTTTTTTTAATTTTTCCAACTTTTCCAAATTTCCCCCGTCGTCCTCTATGACATTTGGTCAAGCACCCTATACCTATCTCTAACCATTCAAAAGTTATTAACATTTTCATTTTGTATGGCGGCCATGTTTTTTTGTATGGCGGCCATCTTTTTTTTCAAATTTTTAAAATTGGCCCAAGGTTTGGGGCATATTTAGTTCAAGCGGTACCCCCATCCGATTTATAGTTTCCGAGATCCCCTGAGCAGTTCCATCAAGGAAACCATTTTCTGGTGATTTCGGATTTTTCTGGTTGGTTTCAAAACACCCTCTATACAACCGTACCAAACACTCCCCCCCACCATAACGGCAAGTCGGAGATCAATTCTGTCAATATGTCAGTCAGTCAGTCAGTCAGTCAGTGATGGTATTTAACTTTTATATAATATAACTAGTATTTCGCCGCGTGCGCGAGCTGCTAAAGCAGCTCGCGTGGGGGGGTGGCTGCTGTTTTTTTTTAAAAGCTTCGTATCGATTACGGTTCTAAAGTTTTGTTTACCCATTTTGTTTTGAAATCAAACTTTTGTATGGCGGCTATCTTGAAAAAAAGCTGGATTTCAAGTGATTGTGTGGCGTGCGCGAGCTGCTAAAGCAGCTCGCGTGGGGGGGTGTTTTGCTTTTTAATCAAAGCTCCCTATCGATTACGGTTCTAAAGTTATTTAAGTTCAGTTGTTCTCAAATAAGACTTTTGTATGGCGGCCATCTTGAAAAATGGCGGAATCCAAGTGATTTTGTGGCGTGCGCGAGCTGCTAAAGCAGCTCGCGTGGGGGAGTGTTGCTTTTTTTTTATAGACACTTCCTATCGACTACGGTTCAAAAGTTTTGTTTGGCTTATTTTTCCGGAAAAAAAACTTTTGTATGGCAGCCATCTTGAAAAATGGCGGAATCCAAAATTTTTTTTCATAATTATAATTTTCGACCCAGAAAAGCCCCCGATGCAAAATTTCAGTCAGATCGGAGCAACTTTCAAAATGGCCGCCATTTTTTTTTCTTTTTTTTTAATTTTTCCAACTTTACCAAATTTCCCCCATCGCCCTCTATGACATTTGGTCGAGCACCCTATACCTATCTCTGACCATTCAAAAGTTATTTACATTTTCATTTTGTATGGCGGCCATGTTTTTTTGTATGGCGGCCATCTTTTTTTTCAAATTTTCAAAAATGGCCCAGGTTTTGGGGCATATTTAGTTCAAGCGGTACCCCCATCCGATTTATAGTTTCTGAGATCCCCTGAGCAGTTCCATCATGGAAACCACTTTCTGGTGATTTCGGATTTTTCTGGTTGGTTTCAAAACACCCTCTATCCAACGGTACCAAACACTCCCCCCCACCATATCGGCAAGTACCACTTCTATTTCTGTCAATTGTCAGTTATGGTCTTTAAGTTTTATATAATATAACTAGTATTTCGCCGCGTGCGCGAGCTGCTAAAGCAGCTCGCGTGGGGGGGTGGCTGCTGTTTTTTTTTTAAAAGCTTCCTATCGATTACGGTTCTAAAGTTTTGTTTACCCTTTTTGTTCTGAAAACAAACTTTTGTATGGCGGCCATCTTGAAAATAAGCTGGATTTCATGTGATTGTGTGGCGTGCGCGAGCTGCTAAAGCAGCTCGCGTGGGGGGGGTGTTGCTTTTTTTATAAAAGCTCCCTATCGCTTACGGTTCTAAAGTTATTTAAGTTCAGTTGTTCTGAAAACAAGACTTTTGTATGGCGGCCATCTTGAAAAATGGCGAAATCCAAGTGATTTTGTGGCGTGCGCGAGCTGCTAAAGCAGCTCGCGTGGGGGGGTGTTGCTTTTTTTTTTATAGACACTCCCTATCGACTACGGTTCAAAAGTTTTGTTTGGCTTATTTTTCCGGAAAAAAAACTTTTGTATGGCAGCCATCTTGAAAAATGGCGGAATCCAAAATTTTTTTTCATAATCGTAATCTACGACCCAGAAAACCCCCGGATGCATAATTTCAGTCGGATCGGAGCAACTTTCAAAATGGCCGCCATTTTTTTTTCTTTTTTTTTAATTTTTCCAACTTTACCAAATTTCCCCCATCGCCCTCTATGACATTTGGTCGAGCACCCTATACCTATCTCTAACCATTCAAAAGTTATTTACATTTTTATTTTGTATGGCAGCCATGTTTTTTTGTATGGCGGCCATCTTTTTTTTCAAATTTTCAAAAATGGCCCAGGTTTTGGGGCATATTTAGTTCAAGCGGTACCCACATCCGATTTATAGTTTCCGAGATCCCCTGAGCAGTTCCATCTCGGAGACACCTTTCCATGGATTTCGGATTTTTCTGGTTGGTTTCAAAACATCCTCTATCCAACGGTACCAAACACTACCCCCCACCATATCGGCAAGTACCACTTCTATTTCTGTCAATTGTCAGTGAGTGGTCTTTAAGTTTTATATAATATAACTAGTATTTCGCCGCGTGCGCGAGCTGCTAAAGCAGCTCGCGTGGGGGGGTGGCTGCTGTTTTTTTTTAAAGCTTCCTATCGATTACGGTTCTAAAGTTTTGTTTACCCTTTTTGTTTTGAAATCAAACTTTTGTATGGCGGCCATCTTGAAAAAAAGCTGGATTTCAAGTGATTGTGTGGCGTGCGCGTGCGGATTGTGTGGGGGGGGTGTTGCTTTTTTTATAAAAGCTCCCTATCGATTATGGTTCTAAAGTTATTTAAGTTCAGTTGTTCTGAAAAAAAGACTTTTGTATGGCGGCCATCTTGAAATATGGCGGAATCCAAGTGATTTTGTGGCGTGCGCGAGCTGCTAAAGCAGCTCGCGTGGGGGGTGTTGCTTTTTTTTTAATAGACGCTTCCTATCGACCACGGTTCAAAAGTTTTGTTTGGCTTATTTTTCCGGAAAAAAAACTTTTGTATGGCAGCCATCTTGAAAAATGGCGGAATCCAAAATTTTTTTTCATAATCGTAATCTACGACCCAGAAAACCCCCGGATGCAAAATTTCAGTCGGATCGGAGCAACTTTCAAAATGGCCGCCATTTTTTTTTCTTTTTTTTTAATTTTTCCAACTTTACCAAATTTCCCCCATCGCCCTCTATGACATTTGGTCGAGCACCCTATACCTATCTCTAACCATTCAAAAGTTATTTACATTTTTATTTTGTATGGCGGCCATGTTTTTTTGTATGGCGGCCATCTTTTTTTTCAAATTTTCAAAAATGGCCCAGGTTTTGGGGCATATTTAGTTCAAGCGGTACCCCCATCCGATTTATAGTTTCCGAGATCCCCTGAGCAGTTCCATCTCGGAGACACCTTTCCATGGATTTCGGATTTTTCTGGTTGGTTTCAAAACACCCTCTATCCAACGGTACCAAACACTACCCCCCACCATATCGGCAAGTACCACTTCTATTTCTGTCAATTGTCAGTGAGTGGTCTTTAAGTTTTATATAATATAATAACTAGTATTTCGCCGCGTGCGCGAGCTGCTAAAGCAGCTCGCGTGGTGGTGGTGTTATTTTTTTTTTATAGAAACTTCCTATCGATTACGGTTCTAAAGTTATCTAAGCCTTTATGTTCTAAAAACAAACTTTTGTATGGCGGCCATATTGGAAAATGGCGCAATCCAAGTGATTTTGTGGCGTGCGCGAGCTGCTAAAGCAGCTCGCGTGGGGTGGTGTTGTTTTTTTTTATAGAAGCTCCCTATCGATTACGGTTTTAAAGTTATTCTCTTTGTTCGGAAAAAAATCTTTTGTGTGGCGGCCATCTTGAAAAATGGCGGAATCCAAATTATTTTTTCATAATCGTAATCTACGATCTAAAAAACCCCCCGATGCAAAATTTCAGTCGAATCGGAGCATTTTTCAAAATGGCCGCCATTTTTTTTTCTTTTTTTTTAATTTTTCCAACTTTTCCAAATTTCCCTCATGGTCCTCTATGATATTTGGTCGAGCACCCTATACCTATCTCTAACCGTTTAAATGTTAGTTGCATATTATTTTCACCTATTTTGTCATGAAAAAAAACGTTTGTATGGCAGCCATCTTGAAAAATGGCGGAATCCAAATTTTTTTTTCATAATCGTAATCTATGATCCAGAAAACCCCCCGATGCAAAATTTCAGTCGGATCGGAGCAACTTTCAAAATGGCCGCCATTTTTTTTTCTTTTTTTTTAATTTTTTCTACTTTTTCAAATTTCCCCCATCTTCCTCTATGACATTTGGTCGAGCACCCTATACCTATCTCTTACCATTCAAAAGTTATTAACATTTTCATTTTGTATGGCGGCCATGTTTTTTTGTATGGCGGCCATCTTTTTTTTCAAATTTTCAAAATTGGCCCAAGGTTTGGGGCATATTTAGTTCGAGCGGTACCCCCATCCGATTTATAGTTTCCGAGATCCCCTGAGCAGTTCCATCACGGAAACCACTTTCTGGTGATTTCGGATTTTTCTGGTTGGTTTCAAAACACCCTCTATACAACCGTACCAAACACTCCCCCCCACCATAACGGCAAGTCGGAGATCAATTCTGTCAATATGTCAGTCAGTCAGTCAGTCAGTCAGTCAGTCAGTGAGTGGTCTTTCACTTTTATATAATATAACTAGTATTTCGCCGCGTGCGCGAGCTGCTAAAGCAGCTCGCGTCAATTATTTTTTTAAGCTAAATTTAAAAAAAAAGCGCAAAGAGCTAAAGCAGCTCGCGCTAAAGCAGCTCAAGCAGCTCGCTTCTTGTACCTAGTACAAGAAGTTTTTTCTTGCAAAACAAGTTTTAATTAAATTAATTTAAAAAGTTTTTAAAGACAAGCTTTTATGATCTAGCAGCCACATCATGACAAAGTTTAAAACGGGCTATCACAATTCAATGCATGTACAAATGTCATGTCTGTCCTATTCTCTGTTGAGGAGTTCCCTCGCCGGAAGTCAATCCTGGGTGTATCAGCCATTTAGAACAGGCTATTATGGTTAAATCCATTTACAAAATGTTGTGTCTGTACTATTCACCGTTGAGGAGTTCCCTCGCCGGAAGTCAACCCTGGGTGAAGCAAGTGAAGCAGTCGAATACAAACCTCCACCTTTAGAAAGTCGGTTACAAACAAAACAAGAACCGACTTGAAGATTAAACTTATATATTTTGTATTTGCTATGTTGTTCAAAAAGTGCTGAATTAATTTCGATTAAGTTTATATGGGACCACCTCTGAAGTATGACCTACCAATCAAAAAAAGAATCATCGAAATCAATTCATAATTGGCAGAGTAATAGCGTAACAAACACAAAACAAAATTTCATACCGTGGAATTGTACTCCTTTTTGAAGTCGGTTAAAAATCTATAAAACGTATAAAACGGCTGAACCGATTTAGATAAAACATGTTTATGTATATCGGTTCACCCGTATAAGAGCTACGGTGCCACAGAGAGACACATAGTAGTCAAACGTACCCTCCTTTTTGCGTCGGGGGTTATTTTTTTTTCACAATATACCTCGTTACATATGGTACGTCACCATAATTTTTACACTTGTATTCATGAACAATACAACAATCTTGGATTTTTATGGCGTAAGCGAGCTGCAAGCCATTATAACAAAATTATCCTAAAAATGGGGAAATTAGTTATATTGGCAACACTGCTCTTCATCATCTACATTCGATCCATAAAAATCACCCCACTCAGACTGCCAACTGTCCCTAAACTAATTTTACGCGCGGCCACACACAGAATTACAAACAAAGAATACACATTTCCCGCCCTTTTTATTGAGTACAGTATCGATATTTTTGTTTCGATACCATATCCCTAGTAATGTCTTGTAATTTGTAATCTGATGTTTACAATCAATGTACAAAAGTCCCAAAAACCCCCCGAAATCAAACAAGATATCAGGTATACAAATGGGTCTTTACATTCCAAACCTAGGCTAACCTCCCGCGCAGCCTCGAATATATCCTGTGCGTGTTTTAAGGCTTGCCAGCGCCATCTAGTTACGCGTTTTGAACTAAAACATAATTTTACTCTAAACAATCAACGATATATATATATGTACCTAAGGACATGCTTTTAGTTTAATGTTTTACGTACCTACAATAAATCATCTATCTATTTTATGTATTATAATGACAGAATATGAAGGTGCGATATGACTCCGTAAAGAAATTTAATCAATTAGCGACTTTTGCTACGACGCAATAAAGTTCAATTCAGCTCGCGTAGCGCTGCATACCTACCAGTACTGGGCAGGTTGCGGGTTGATTCCCACGACAGGAAAAATGTTTATGCACAGAAAAAAAAAGCGCTAGCATTAGTTTCGTGTCTGGGTGTTGTGGGACTGGGGGTGGTGTGATTACAAATTTACTCTATGTGCGTCCAGTGGTCGCCGCGATCTCGCACTGGCAGTGTAAACTCGCCCCTTATGAAGAGCATATGTCCAGCATTGGATCGCAATAGGCTGATGATGGTGACAAAGGTGCAGTTGTCAATTGCGTCACAGAATAATTAAGAGTAGTTGCAAGAAGATATCCTATCTATTATATCCTACTTAGGATAGTAGGTATTTAGGCAAGAAGTGTAAACATATACAACACTAAACATTTACCTACCTGGAAGAGATAGCTTTAAGCGATAAGACCGCCCTTTCATCATCAGCCCATCACGTTTCCACTGCTGGGACACGGACCTTCTCTCTTACAGAGAGTATGGGCCATAATCCACCACGCTGGCCCAGTGTGGATTGGTAAATAAATGTCACATTTCCTTGAATTTTTGTGATAAATTCATGGACATGTCGGTTTCCTCACGATGTTTTCCATCACCGTTTTTAGAGCGAGCGTTAAAATCCACACAATAACTTAAGGTAGTCAGTAGAACTCGGGTGCGTCTGATCGAATGTCCCACGTGGCACGTGCTCCCACTGAGCCACCCTTTGCGACACTTATATTGTTAATTTTGTCTTTATAATTTTGTCCTAACATAGCCTATGTACATAAGTACATGTACTTTTAGTTCAAAACCTACAGGCCTAGCGCACTCCGCACTGTAGGTACGAAGCTACAAGTACATAGCCGGACAGCGACGGCGGGTCGCGCGTCGTTACACGTGCCGCGTCAGAAGAGATAAGAGCGGCGCGATAGAAAGAGAGGCGCTCTGTAGGTTAATATGACTGGTAGGTATGCAGCGCTACGCGAGCTAAATTGAATTTTATAGCGTCTCCGGCTCTTGTGACGACGCAATAAAGTTCAATTCAGCTCGCGAAGCGCTGCATACCTACCAATGGACATAAATAAACCTGGGTTTGAATCCCGACTTTGCCCTGCACCAATGACTGATGGTTAGTAAGTGTAAGTTTGTAAGTGCAGATTTTGCACGCTCGCTCTAAAACGGTGAAGGAAAATATCGTGATGAAACCCGCTTACGAACTTTGGAGTGGTAGGCTCTGGCCGTGGTTGTAATACCACCCACCGAACAAAACCATGCCGTCAAGCGACCTAGTTGTGTTTCGGGATGATGTTCGGTGAACCATCGGGGAGACGGGTCTGAGCAGCCGCTCAACTGCCGTCTCTCTCTAGATCTATGTGCTCCATCTTAGGCCACATCATGGCTTCACATCAGGCGAGATAGTGGCCAAACAGATCTATGAAGCGTAAAAAAAATTATGACCGTTATGACCTAGACAATAAGGGTTATTATAAGTTTGAGTATCTCCGGCTATATATTTTTTACGCTTTCGATCATTTTGATTCATTCCCAATTCCCATTCGTTCGCTTACGTATGTTATATTAAACTCTTATTAGTCTAAGTAATAATAATTAATGCTTGAGGTTTCTAAATAAAGTTTTTATCACAGAAAACTAAGGGACATAAGCATCACTCCGCAAAGAAATTTAAACAAATAGCGACTCTTGCTATGACGCAATAAAATTCAATTTGAACCCCCCGCCGTAATATTATCTTGTTGTACCAATTACAACCGTAGTTTCAAGCATTTTAGGTTGAATTTAGATTGTTACTAAATAAGTAGCTTCACCGTTAATTCGTCGGCGCTGCTGCTAAGTTTTCTTAAATACCTATTTTAACGTTCCACGTTACTTTCTTAATTATTTCTTCTCTTACTTCATAAGATCCTTCTCCGGACAATAACAAACACAAGAAAAAAAAGAATTGGCGAAATTGGTCCAGCCGTTCACGCATGTGACCGCATGATGCCGTTACCAATGGAAATAAGTACCTATTCATTTAATACAGGATGTGATATTAGGTTAAACGAGAGACTTGTTGAAGGAGGGTATTCAGTATTCGATTCTCGTCCTAAATATCCAGATCGCTTTACACCGCCAAATAAATTAAAAACAATATTATACTGTTTCTTATTGAATTCCATTGTAAGACCTTTATAAACATTTATTATTTATATGACTGACTACCTACCTACTAAAAATAGGTACCTACTGAACAATTTGAGGTCATATCGCTAAATCAAGTTTGTGTAAAACGCTTTTTTTTCTGTGCACAAACATTTCTCCCGTCGCGGGAATCGAACCCCCAACCTCAGTGATGTATGAGACTTGACACCACTGAGGTTGAGAAGTTAAATCCGCACATAACTCAAGAGAGTCAGTGGTGCGGGGCCAACGGGATTCGAACTCGGGTGCGTTGGATTGAAAGTCGCACGTGCTCCCACTGAGCCACACTCGCTTTATAATGCCGGACTTGCGAAATACTAATCGACTGCGCTCGGAATGATTTATATTTTAAATTATTTTGCGGTTGGATGCCATGGAATGGAGTGTTGTTATGTTGCCTAATATACGACTGAACCAATGATGTCTTTTTTAGTTAATATAGGTACCTATGTCTCTTGGACGGGTACTCGTACGTATTTAAATGTCTAAAATTAAAAAACCTCACGTTAACACCTCCGTTCAAAATACCTTAAATCAAAATATCTTATGTTTTATCCTATAATATAATACCTAAGCAAATAGCAAATAAAATACCTACCTAAGTTCAAAATACCGATCGGACTAAATATCTAATGTTTAAAATGTCTATACCTACTTAGCTACACCAAAGTTAGATTCACACAAATTTTAAATACCAAATGGTCAAAATACCTAATATTGTGCATCACTTGCTAGCTATTTGTTTGAAATAATAGATCGAGCGGCAAAACAGTTACTTACCTAACTATTTATGTTTTCGGTATAGGTCATGAACGCTAAAGACCATTACCTATCCACGATGTCTGGAAGAGATCGCTTTAAGCGATACGACCGCCCTTTCATCATCAGCCCATCACGTTTCAACTGCTGGGACACGGGCCAATAAAGTTCAATTCAGCTCGCGTACCGCTGCATACCTACCAGTACTGGGATAGTATGAAACTCCATCTCTATATTCTACCATATATATCAATGTCTGATGTATTGTCTTGCAGTAGATAAGGAGGTACCTAGGTACCTAACTACATTAAATAGATTTTCCCGTGATGCGAGTCTATCTACATGTAGTAGGTAAGTAAGCATTTTTTTATCTAAACTCATATTATAAAGAGGAAGGATTTGATTGTTTGTTTGTTTGTTTGCATTGAATAGGCTCCGAAAGTACTGAACTGATTTAAAAAATTCTTTCACTGTTGGGAAGCTACACTAACCTAACTACCCGGGTGACATTGGCTATATTATATTTTAAAAAAAAAAGGGATCCTTACTAAAACCACACTAAAACTGAAAAAATGTAGCCCAAGGTGTAAAAACAATTTTTTAAATACCCGTGCGAAGCCGGGGCGGGCTGCTAGTCTATCGTTATTAAGATACCTAGAAGAAGGTACTACCTACACACATTTATTTAATGTAGGTTTTAAGTAGTTATACCTAGGCAGTAGGCACCTATGTCATGTTCCTGTCATGACCCTGGTGTCACATTAGGTTAATTTTTATTGGATCACTTTAGGCAAACGTGTCTTTACGTAGGTACGTAACGCCGCGCGCAGCCGGCGCGGGCGCCCGCCGCGCCGGCTCGTGTACCTACTCGTATTTGCATCGCTGGGCGGCACCGCGTTGTACCAATTACAACCGTACATGGAAGCGTTTAAGGTTGAATTTAGGTTGTTACTAAATAACTTGGTTCACAAATATTCATACATAGAAACAATTAAGACCTTCTTTTTTTGAAGTCGGTTAAAAAGGGATATCTTTCACATTTATTTATTTATTTATTCCTGCATTTTTTTATTGGAGAATTCAAGCGACCGAAACAGTTAACTAATTATTTCTTGTGGTTCTCAACCTCAGTGGTGTCACATCTCATACACCAATGAGGTTGCAGGTTCAATTCCCGTGACGGGAAAAATGCTTACAGAATACTTAATAGTACCATGGTTCTGTAAATAGGTATAGGTACCTACCTGGTCTGGAGGACAATTACCTAAATTGACAACACAACTTCAACAAAAGAAGAAGATTCAATTGTAGTTATTTTCGTTTTTTATTTATGTTTGTTACCTCAGAACTTCGTCATTTATAAACCGATTTGAAAATGTCATTTTGCGTTGAGATCAGTATAGCTACGAAGTAGTCCCATATAAGTTTCATCAATATTTGACCTAGGACTTTGAAGATATTTTGAAGTCGGTTTTTTTTGGTAAAGAAGTGTATACTTGTAAATATTAATTTTCTGTGATGTTTCGTAATTTGATGTTTGCGATACAATAAAGCGTTTATCTATCTATCAGTCTACATATCGGTAGGTATTAATCTTATTATATTAAGATGCCCAAGTAAGTAAGTTTTAAGTAGGTGTACCTACATATATGCCATGTTCATATGACCCTGTTATCAGTCGTATGACGTCACACGCAGGCGAACGAAACGACAAGCTCTACGAAAGCAAACTTGCAAAGTGATTTATACGTTTTTGTGAAGTGTAAAGACTTTAGGGTCGTCATGGCATGAAAAACATATCGTTTTGATATAGATAAAAATATAAAATATAAAATAAACACAAGCTTCGCACACAGTATTTACTTTGAAATGACATCATGCACTGTGTTGGTGTTCGGAACAGATGTAAAATGTCAGAATTATCAGATTTTATATAATGATTTGAAATTATTATTTTACAAAAAAATTATTAAATGGTCTTGCGGATTAGACAAACATTCGTTCTAACTACATTTTATATATAACTCATTGACCAGTGTATTTAAATATTATTTAGTTTATTAATGTTTCTTGATCAGCTAAATATTGTTACTGGTATTAGATATGTCTACAATAAAATGTATTTTATAATATGAAAGATATAATTATGCTAAATTCGAAATATTTTTTTTATTTATTTACTGAAAAATAAATCCTGTTTTACATTTTTACATATGTTTTATTTCTGTTGTTATACATTTCTAATTGTCAATTCTGTTCAGGAATACCATAAATTCATATTCTTTGGCCAAGCACTGAAAGATAGCTATCTCTTTTACTTACGTATTTATCATAATATATCTTATTTCGTACTCATTTAAGAAAATCGTGCAATTGTACAGTTTTACGCATATTTACGTAGAAATGAAGATTGAAAGCTAAATACGAAGAAACTGGCGCCATCTCTGTAATCGTCGCCACTTTTCTAAAGTTCACTGTAATAAAATCAATTATCCATTCATATTGACTCTTGAATAGGTCAGGTCATGATAGTTTCCTATAACTCCGCTAGATGGCATTATTAATTGTAGGAACATCGCGACCACTTTACAAACGTCAATCGAGTTAATTCGAAGTTGGGCTTAACTCGAACCAAAAGCTCAGGTCTAAAGCTCAGGTAAAGTATCCACGTCGGACCACGGAGAAATGGTCCTACCAATACCTACATGATTATACCGTCCGCCGGCGCCGGCTCTTGAGTCTCCCGCCGTAATTTATTTCGTTGTTCCAATTACAACCGTATATAGAAGCATTTTAGGTTGAATTTAGATTGTTACTAAATAACTTAGTTCACAAATATTCATACATACAAACATACGTGTCAAATTGAAACCTTCTTTTTTTGAAGTCTGTTAAAAAGGAATATTTTGCAACAAAAACAGTTTCCTAACTATTAATACTCCGCCCTATCCACGTCGTCTGGAAGAGATCGCTTTAAGCGATAAGACCGCCTTTTGTGACACTTACATTGTTAAGTTTGGTCCTCGTAGTTCCTGGTTCCCTAGATGCAGGGAATCCTATTTAAGGGCCGGGATCTATGTATGTACTATCACTGATCCTATAAAAAAAGTCTTCTATATGTACACATGTAGGTAGGTATTTATCCATTAACATATATACATACCTATATATATTTATTTCTGCTTTTATTTAGGGACTTTTACTGTAGCGGAGTATGTCAGTCCCATCATACCCTAATCTAAATATTCACAACACTGCATATAATAATATTTACATATACCTCTACCTATACAATCTATACAATTCCACTTATAAAAAAAGTCCAAAAAGAAATTCGTTCGGCCGATTTCGAACTCGCCCATATCGGCCTTCGAA
Source organism: Petrophora chlorosata (assembly GCA_951640565.1). Taxonomy (NCBI): domain Eukaryota; kingdom Metazoa; phylum Arthropoda; class Insecta; order Lepidoptera; family Geometridae; genus Petrophora; species Petrophora chlorosata. Next base: position 14,047,056 of record OX621208.1, read on the forward strand.
ACCGTGTTTCAAACCGCTGGGCCAATTGTCTGATTAAATGAACCGACGAAAATTATGTATATATAATTATAGTCTCGAAAACCGTTCATTTATTAAGTAAATCTCGGAAATTACTGGTTCGATTTGCAAAATTCTTGAAGTAATAAAAAGCTAGTTTATCCTTGAGAAATATATGCTATTTATAGTTATAAATTATTTATAATTAAACACGAAATGACCGTATCTATGAATTTCAAATAAGCATATTTTATATATATCGGCGTGCGCTGCCAAAACGGCTTGGTATTAAGGTTTAAAATGTTCAGCCAACTTATTTGTCTTAACGTGCTCTATAAAAAAGTCCGCGACACGATATATCTATCTAACATATTTGAGCAAGAATAAAGGTATTTATGTTTAAAGAAAAGAAGAAATTCAAAGCCGTCTAATTCGATGTAATTATTAGATACAACATATTAATCCTTATTAAATTAAATACGTTAATCGTAAAGGAAATTTTGTATAGATGAAATTTGTCCTTTGAACCATATAAATCGAAACTATAGTTTAGGAGATAACGTGAAATGAATGAATGCCTATCTATAGTAACGGCACAGTTTATTTAATAGTTTGTATGAAGTTGTAACCATTTGCCGGTTTTCTATGTATTTTAACCAAATCTCGTAAACTACACAACTCATGAAGCTGAAATTTTCAGAGGAGGTTCCCGGTAGGGTGTCCGTATGCGCCGAGAAAGGACAAATTCACAGGGCCGGATCGAGGTGGTGAAACGGGGGTTCGAAGGTTAAATATATGAAATTTTCATGTTTTTTCAAAGAAAAGTATTAACTCTATATCTAGTATCGAGTAGCACTTGTAATTACCCGTGATCGACTCATACACGCCGACCCGCTAGAGCGTCGACGAATGGCTGAAAACTCGATTTGAAAGTGTGGCAAAAAACACAATATTTTACCGAAACGCCCCCGGGGCGTTCATATTTTTGTTTTTTTTATTTATTTTATTTCTTTTATACACTGCAGGATACTGAAAAATTTTTTGTACTGCAAAAAGACGGGTACGGCAAAATCGCTCGAACAAACCGATCGTCCAAATTAGGGTCCGACAATTTCAAAATTTTGTGTTGTAATTTGCGGCGGCCATCTTGAATTTTATGCCATTTTTTTTTCAAAAATCGTAATCGTCGCCCCCGTTTTACTCGAAAATGAACCCCATATTGTCACGTGACATGGACATTTTCGAAGATACGACCGCCATGATGGCCGCCATTTTGTTTTTTTAACATTTTCGATTTTATTGCTGAGAAAAAGGACATTTTCTATACGAATACGTATAAAACGTTATCCCACCGGTACTCCTTCATAGAAATACTTAACGTTAGGCGCCTGTTTTCAAAAATCGATATCTCGCAAAGTAGCCGGCCGACAGAGATGAAAATGCTCAAATGTCATTTTCACTAACGTCAACTACCCGGTAGTGTGAAATTTCTATTCAAAATACTATTATTTCTACTTTTCATGTTTTCGGGGTAAATCTCCAAAATTAGCCTAAAAATGGGGAAAATTTTTGAAAAGGGCAATACCTCTCGCCGTCTTCCACGACCGTCTCATACAAGTCGAGCAGCTCCGATGTGAGCTTCTGCCTCGAAAATAGGTTTGAAAATGTGCAAATTTCAATCATTTTCCAAAATGGCCCCCGCGGCGTCCGCCATGTTGTTTTTATTTTTTGATATATTTTTTTTTACAAACGTCAGGACATGATTGATGTTTCTGTATCAAAAACGTATCAGAATCGCGAAATCGCTTGAACAAACTAATTTTTCAAAGTAGGGTCTCGTGGTGCCCGTTTTTCGAGTTGAAATATTCGGCAGCCATCTTGGTTTTTTTGAAAAAAAAAGTTAAAAAATCAAAATGAGCGTAGACGGTTTACTCGAAAACGACCCCCATATTGCCACTTTTGATACATTTTTTTTGAGATACCACCATGGTGTCGGCCGCCATTTTGATTTTTTGGAAATTTTCGATTTTTCTGTCGGGTCGATTTTGATTCTCTATACGAATATATATAACACTATATCGCACCTCTTCTCCTTCATGCTTAGAATTTCTGTCAATGTGTTCGTTTTGTGGTGGTAATTGAGCTTTATATATAGGGGATCGGACTAGTATTTCGCCGCGTGCGCGAGCTGCTAAAGCAGCTCGCGTGGGGGGGGTGGCTGCTGTTATTTTTTAAAAGCTTCCTATCGATTACGGTTCTAAAGTTTTGTTTACCCTTTTTGTTTTGAAATCAAACTTTTGTATGGCGGCCATATTGAAAAAAAGCTGGATTTCAAGTGATTGTGTGGCGTGCGCGAGCTGCTAAAGCAGCTCGCGTGGGGGGGTGTTTTGCTTTTTAATAAAAGCTCCCCATCGATTACGGTTCTAAAGTTATTTAAGTTCAGTTGTTCTGAAAAAATTACTTTTGTATGGCGGCCATCTTGAAAAATGGCGGAATCCAAGTGATTTTGTGGCGTGCGCGAGCTGCTAAAGCAGCTCGCGTGGGGGGGTGTTGCTTTTTTTTTATAGACGCTTCCTATCGACTACGGTTCAAAAGTTTTGTTTGGCTTATTTTTCCGGAAAAAAAACTTTTGTATGGCAGCCATCTTGAAAAATGGCGGATTCCAATTTTTTTTTTCATAATCGTAATCTACGACCCAGAAAACCCCCCGATGCAAAATTTCAGTCGGATCGGAGCAACTTTCAAAATGGCCGCCATTTTTTTTTCTTTTTTTTTATTTTTCTTAACTTTTCCAAATTTCTCCCATCGTCCTCTATGACATTTGGTCGAGCACCCTATACCTATCACTAACCGTACAAAAGTTATTTGCATTTATCTTTTGTATGGCGGCCATGTTTTTTTGTATGGCGGCCATCTTTTTTTTCAAATTTTCAAAAATGGCCTAGGGTTTTGAGCATATTTAGTTCAAGCGGTACCCCCATCCGATTTATAGTTTCCGAGATCCCCTGAGCAGTTCCATCTCGGAGACACCTTTCCATGGATTTCGGATTTTTCTGGTTGGTTTCAAAACATCCTCTATCCAACGGTACCAAACACTACCTCCCACCATAACGGCAAGTGGGAGATCAATTCTGTCAATATGTCAGTCAGTCAGTCAGTGAGTGGTCTTCCAGTTTTATATTATACTAGTATTTTGCCGCGTGCGCGAGCTGCTAAAGCAGCTCGCGTGGGGGGGTGGCTGCTGTTTTTTTTTAAAGCTTTCTATCGATTACGGTTCTAAAGTTTTGTTTACCCTTTTTGTTCTGAAAACAAACTTGTATGGCGGCCATCTTGAAAAAAAGCTGGATTTCAAGTGATTGTGTGGCGTGCGCGAGCTGCTAAAGCAGCTCGCGTGGGGGGGTTTTGCTTTTTTTATAAAAGCTCCCTATCGATTACGGTTCTAAAGTTATTTGAGTTGTTCTGAAAAAATGACTTTTGTATGGCGGCCATCTTGAAAAATGGCGGAATCCAAGTGATTTTGTGGCGTGCGCGAGCTGCTAAAGCAGCTCGCGTGGGGGGTGTTGCTTTTTTTTTAATAGACGCTTCCTATCGACCACGGTTCAAAAGTTTTGTTTGGCTTATTTTTCCGGAAAAAAAACTTTTGTATGGCAGCCATCTTGAAAAATGGCGGAATACAAAATTTTTTTTCATAATCGTAATCTACGACCCAGAAAACCCCCCGATGCAAAATTTCAGTCGGATCGGAGCAACTTTCAAAATGGCCGCCATTTTTTTTTCTTTTTTTTTAATTTTTCCAACTTTTCAAAATTTCCCCCATTGTCCTCTATGACATTTGGTCGAGCACTCTATATCTATCTCTTACCGTTCAAAAGTTATTTGCATTTTTATTTTGTATGGCGGCCATGTTTTTTTGTATGGCGGCCATCTTTTTTTTCAAATTTTCAAAGATGGCCCAAGTTTTGGAGCATATTTAGTTCAAGCGGTACCCCCATCCGATTTATAGTTTCCGAGATCCCTTGAGCAGTTCCATCTCGGAGACACCTTTCCATGGATTTCGGATTTTTCTGGTTGGTTTCAAAACATCCTCTATCCAACGGTACCAAACACTCCCCCCCACCATAACGGCAAGTCGGAGATCAATTCTGTCAATATGTCAGTCAGTCAGTCAGTGGTCTTTCAGTTTTATATTATATGAACTAGTATTTCGCCGCGTGCGCGAGCTGCTAAAGCAGCTCGCGTGGGGGGGTGGCTGCTGTTTTTTTTTAAAAGCTTCCTATCGATTACGGTTCTAAAGTTTTGTTTACCCTTTTTGTTCTGAAAACAAACTTTTGTATGGCGGCCATCTTGAAAAAAAGCTGGATTTCAAGTGATTGTGTGGCGTGCGCGAGCTGCTAAAGCAGCTCGCGTGGGGGGGTGTTTTGCTTTTTAATAAAAGCTCCCTATCGATTACGGTTCTAAAGTTATTTAAGTTCAGTTGTTCTGAAAAAAAGACTTTTGTATGGCGGCCATCTTGAAAAATGGCGGAATCCAAGTGATTTTGTGGCGTGCGCGAGCTGCTAAAGCAGCTCGCGTGGGGGGGTGTTGCTTTTTTTTTATAGACGCTTCCTATCGACTACGGTTCAAAAGTTTTGTTTGGCTTATTTTTCCGGAAAAAAAACTTTTGTATGGCAGCCATCTTGAAAAATGGCGGAATCCGAAATTTTTTTTCATAATCGTAATGTACGACCCAGAAAACCCCCCGATGCAAAATTTCAGTCGGATCGGAGCAACTTTCAAAATGGCCGCCATTTTTTTTTCTTTTTTTTTAATTTTTCCAACTTTCCCAAATTTCCGCCATCGTCCTCTATGACATTTGGTCGAGCACTCTATATCTATCTCTTACCGTTTAAAAGTTATTTGCATTTTTATTTTGTATGGCGGCCATGTTTTTTTGTATGGCGGCCATCTTTTTTTTCAAATTTTCAAAAATGGCCCAGGTTTTGGGGCATATTTAGTTCAAGCGGTACCCCCATCCGATTTATAGTTTCCGAGATCCCTTGAGCAGTTCCATCTCGGAGACACCTTTCCATGGATTTCGGATTTTTCTGGTTGGTTTCAAAACATCCTCTATCCAACGGTACCAAACACTCCCCCCCACCATAACGGCAAGTCGGAGATCAATTCTGTCAATATGTCAGTCAGTCAGTCAGTCAGTCAGTGGTCTTTCAGTTTTATATTATATGAACTAGTATTTCGCCGCGTGCGCGAGCTGCTAAAGCAGCTCGCGTGGGGGGGTGGCTGCTGTTTTTTTTTAAAAGCTTCCCATCGATTACGGTTCTAAAGTTTTGTTTACCCTTTTTGTTCTGAAAACAAACTTTTGTATGGCGGCCATCATGAAAAAAAGCTGGATTTCAAGTGATTGTGTGGCGTGCGCGAGCTGCTAAAGCAGCTCGCGTGGGGGGGTGTTTTGCTTTTTAATAAAAGCTCCCTATCGATTACGGTTCTAAAGTTATTTAAGTTCAGTTGTTCTGAAAAAAATACTTTTGTATGGCGGCCATCTTGAAAAATGGCGGAATCCAAGTGATTTTGTGGCGTGCGCGAGCTGCTAAAGCAGCTCGCGTGGAGGGGTGTTGCTTTTTTTTTATAGACGCTTCCTATCGACTACGGTTCAAAAGTTTTGTTTGGCTTATTGTTCCGGAAAAAAATCTTTTGTATGGCAGCCATCTTGAAAAATGGCGGTATCCAAAATATTTTTTCATAATCGTAATCTACGATCCAGAAAACCCCCCGATGCAAAATTTCAGTCGGATCGGAGCAACTTTCAAAATGGCCGCCATTTTTTTTCTTTTTTTTTAATTTTTCCAACTTTTCCAAATTTCCCCCATCGTCCTCTATGACATTTGGTCGAGCACCCTATACCTATCTCTAACCATTCAAAAGTTATTAACATTTTAATTTTGTATGGCGGCCATGTTTTTTTGTATGGCGGCCATCTTTTTTTTCAAATTTTCAAAAATGGCCCAGGTTTTGGGGCATATTTAGTTCAAGCGGTACCCCCATCCGATTTATAGTTTTCGAGATCCCCTGAGCAGTTCCATCAAGGAAACCACTTTCTGGTGATTTCGGATTTTTCTGGTTGGTTTCAAAACACCCTCTATCCAACGGTACCAAACACTCCCCCCCACCATATCGGCAAGTACCACTTCTATTTCTGTCAATTATATGTCAGTCAGTCAGTCAGTCAGTCAGTCAGTGGTCTTTCAGTTTTATATTATATTAATTAATTAATTAAATTAAAAATAGATTAAAAATAGATTAACACTTTATTATTCACCTTAAACATAAACATTAAGTACAAGTATTGTACAGTATCGTATCAGTATTGCAATCAAACGGGGCAATACTGCCAGCATCTTGGGTACGCTGCCTACTGGTAGGGGGTTGGAGCATTTGAGCTATCTATAGGCCTTTAATGGTCTATGGGTTATACACTATTATAATAGATAATAATTTATTGCAATCTAGATATTTTTCATCTTGATATGGTTATATATTTTTGTATTTATTTAATACTTATTTTTAAACATGGCATCTCCGACAGCACGTTGTCTACTCTATGGCAGCCCCGACTCGACAGAGTGGGGGGATGTAGGAAGGTAGGGCGTAGGTCGGTGGATCGATGGGATCGTCTCCTCATTCTTGCAGCAGCGCTCGGTGGAACATCACATCAGGGGCAATATCTGCCCGTCCGTCGTGGGCTTAATAATTACTAGTAATAATTACAATAGTAGTAAAATTGATATTCCTTATATTCCGTGTTCAGGTATAAAGTGCGGCTGTGTTCTGTTAAGTATGAGTGTGTGAGTGAGGTTTTGAGAGAATGGTTGTGTGGTCGTGAGTCGGGCTTTACACTTTCACTGCTCCGCATCTTCAAGTACGTGCCTTTCGAGTGAACTCTTTTAGTTCCATGTCAATATGAGCCGATATAACTAACTCCTTGGTCCTGACAAACGAAGCGTTGACGTAAATTCGCCCTTGCCTAAAAGGAAACCCTTCCGGCACGGCTTCTATCGGGATGCTACAATTTGTTACCCGATACGTACCCTGAAATGTATAAATTAAAAACATTTAAAACAGATTTTAACTAAAAATATAAATGAAATTAGATATTTTTGGAAATGGCATTTATATCGCAGTAAATAGTTATCTTGATCAAATAATTCATTATAAAAAACCGCCTTTTAATCCGATTCTTCCTTCAGATCATTCACCAGACGTCTCGTCCGACGTTGTCCCATCGCCACACTCGATACTCTCGCTGGCGCAGACAACGGCTCGCTTCATTCGCCACCACAATCGATTTTTAGCCGATTAATACTGTACTCACACAAACCAAGTTGTTCTTGGACATCATTTTTTCTTTAGAGCTTTTGACTATTACGAAACTCCACGCCACAATCGCGCAGCCTCCAGCCGGTGCGATCAATAAAATAATAAATAGATTTAGGTACATTACCGGTGGTACCGGACATTCATTTATTGTCTGTCTAATAGCAGTGCCGAAGATGATGTCCTTTAGAATGAGATCGCAAGTCACGAGATGCATCTCGACGAAGGAGCGTCGGTAAGTGTTGCTCAAGAACTCGTAGAAGTAGGCGTCCCACTGAAACACCGTTAGTAACATCACTTTCAGACTGTACTGAAACACACAACACCCCCACCGTACACTGTAGTCGTGTATGGGTCGTTCCATCTCTCTGCCCAAAAATAATACATACTAGCTGTTGCCCGCGACTTCTTTCGCGTGGACTACCTATAGTTTATCGCTAATCTAAAGACTTTTTGAAGATTATGTACAACACATGTTATTTACAAAACTTCGGGAAAGTTAGTTCGGGATGTTATTTAAAAAAATATTCTGCCATTGCAAACTTACATTTGCAGTTGGAGGATTGACCGTGACTTACATCGATGTATGGAAGAAATTTTTTCAAACACAATGTTAATTTTCATTAGAGCAATGTTAAGTGAAGCAAGTTTGGACTAACCCTCGGTGCGCGATTATTACTCGAACTTGTCCGTTTTTTTTTAATCGAGCCCATAGTTTCAAATTTCCCTAATGTAGATTTTAGCCTCAGAGTCCCACGTAAAAACTCACTTTTATATATTATTTTGAAAAATACCTAATAATATTACTTACATTAAGAGAATTATTTGCTTCAAACAACGTTGTAATATGTATGTTAACGAAATGAATCAAACTGCTCCTGCCAGGGCGACGAGAAGAAATATTAAGGAAATTTATGTATTTTTTATTATAATAAGTTATTTCTGGATGTTCAGTGCTGAAGTAGGTAACCTGAAAATGAAATGACGTATTAAAATAAGATATACTTGAAGAAGAAAGAAAGTAAGAAATTATTTATTGCCAAACTGTATACATAGAATTTAGAGTCACAATATTTATTAGCACAAAAACAGCAGCAATAGGTAGGCTCAGCACTGAACTTCGTTATTATTCGTTCTTGTTCTCTCTTTCTTCGTTATTATTTACACCACCAAACCGCATTAGATCTTATACCTGTTCTAACCATCCAAAGGTTGTCTGGAAGAAATCGCTGTAAGCGATAAGACCGCCCATTGTACGTCAAAACTACGATGTATTTTGTGTATATTTTTTTGTTTTGTTTTATATAATTGTGTATATTATTATGTAATTTGGTGTGCAATAAAGTGTTATTGTATTGTATATTTCAAAATACATAAAAAATATATTAAAAATCTATAAAAATATATAAATATATTTATAAAATATATTTTATAATGATTAAAAAAAACATTTCGATTTTCGAGTTTTTTTTAGATTTTCTGCATTTTCTGAGAATATTTACTACAGTAACATATTTATTTTTTTTCACCATCGGAAAGTAAAGATTTCAACGGACAAAAAACATACCAATTTTTTGAAAAAAGCTGATATTTTGACGGGTGAATTTTCGACTGAAAATTAAGGGTGCTTTTTCGTTATTAATTCAAAATAAGGCGAAAAAATAATTATTTCTAATCAAATAAATTACAGCGTATTTGGGACATAAAAAGGTAAGTTTTCACCAAATTTCGTGAAAAAAAAAAGAATTTTTGTAAAAGATAAAAATAAAAAACCAAGAACTTGATTTTTTGAATTTTTCACCTAAATTTTGAGGTTATGTGAAAAAAGTGTATTTTTATTACCTAAGTTTTAGATCTTTTTATTACCTACAACTTCTCCATTAGACTTTTTTCCATAGGACTTTTAGTTTTGCCGGAAATCGAGAAAAACCGTTCTTTACCCTTAAAAACTCACCCCCATCCCCTTCCCGACCTCAGATCGCCCGTAAATTATTTTTCCTTTCATTTTTATAATACTCCCCTCCTTTTCTAATGGGTTTCATCCTACTTTTATTTTGTTTCACTTTTTATTATTTTTAAAGGCTTCTACCCTGGTCTAACACGTCATGTTAAAAGAAAGAAAAAACATTTATTTGACAACGACAAAGAAATAAATGAAAAAGACACACGTAGGATAAAATACAAAAACATAGAGAAAGAATACTAATAACAAAAAAAACAATACGAAATACATGAATAGATAAAGGTTGTGGTGCCAAAAAGGACCAAAAAGGGAAGGGAAAAAGGAAAATTATACCTTCGGTGATCCAAATGCTGACAGCATTTGGTTGTGGAATGTTATTTATATAGGCAGATTTATTTAATTAGCAGTTTATTGTTAAGTATAATATGACCACCTTACCCTCTCGGTGAGACCCGTTTCATATTCCGACCACAGAATCAGACAGACAGCGGATAGCATCACGCCAGCATTTGGCGCGCGAAACATTTTCGGAATAAATGTTAACGCCACAAACAAATTATAGTTAATAAAAATATACCCAGCAATATTTCATATATATATGGTCATTATATATGGTCATAATCATTATATTTTCCGATACGGTAGTAGAGTCATTGTAATAATTGACTTTCATAAGTGCGTCTGTGACGACAAAATTGAAATAAAGAACTTTTGAATTGAATTGAATAGTAGTAGAGTTGCGTAATTTGTTTTTAATTCCAGGCCAATTATATTATTATTAGCATGTAACCGCGACTCCGTCCGCCTAGAACTCGGTTTATAGTTTTTCCCTAAGGAAGTTCGTGAGTTTTCCCGGTGCTCTATTTGGCCAAGGTCACCGTACCTACTATCTGCCAGTTGCTATTTTAGAGGTTGTGTTGTTGGGGCGAGTGTATAATAACGAAGACTTAAGGTAGCTGTTGTTTGTTTTCTAGATTGCGAGGTTTGCTGGACTAGGTCTTTAGGCGCTTGCGAGAGCGAGTGATGTGTAGCGACTAGATTCGCTTGGCGGCAAGTGGCTCGCGAGGGTAGTGTGTAATAATTTGGTGACATGTGCTAAAGGTTATTTTTTCGAAGTTGTCTAAATAGCTGCTATAGCTTAACAGAAGCAGAATTCTAGAAATAAAGAATCCTGAACATCATAATAGATATACGTTTTTAAACTAACATGGTCACTGACACTAGAATTTAATTTAGAAACGGGGTATTTATTAACTTTATTATCGTCGTGATCACGGTGCTTGTAACAGTGCCGAAATATCGAGAACTCAAAACAAAACAAATACATGGTAAATATCCCGTTTCTAAATCAAATTCTATCATACAATAGTGTCCTGTAAATACTAAATCATATAGTTTACTCTAGCCACACATAAACATCTATTTTTCTTTAGAACCACGCAGGCGAAGCAGCGTGTAAAAGCTAATGGAAACTAAACACGTGGTGAATATATTTTTTATCAATTATCATAACCTCGTTAATAGTGTAATTAATAAGTTCGCCGAAGCTCACGAACGTATACTTCACCATCACGTGAACGTCGAGGCTACCCAGCTCCTCGACAACACAGACCTAGTGAGAAGACTTAAAAGGACAAAACTATTTGAGTTAATTTAGTGCAGTGACAGTGTGTCGTACTAAAGTTAGTGCTACTTGTAAAGAACAAAAGGAAATAGTGTCTTCGCCTTAATAGAGACAATAAGAAAAGTGTTGATAGACACATTCTTAAATTTACTCTATTTAGTAGTTTAAGTTAAATTCAAATTACTTATTAGTCTTATTAGGCTAGATTGTAATGTTAATGAAATGTCATTTTGTGATACGACATAAAGCATTAAAAAAAATACAATACAATACAAATATCCTAATACTTGTTCCATTACAGACTCAAAACCACTAAAGTCACCCGATGGAGGTCTGTATACACATACAATTATATGCTGGTCGAGCTCAACACATGATACTCGTAACTCTATAGACTGTTCAACATACAAAGACACAATGTCTTTTTTCTTCTTACATTTACAATTGTTAATTCGCAATCCAATCGCCAGTGTCGATCTGAAGTTTGTAAATATCCATCAGATTGAAATTAAAAGGTACCTATCGCGATAGTTGAGACAATAAGGCCCCGGATGCGACATGCCTATAATATATCATGTTATTTTTAAGCTATTACAAATACTGACTAATGTGTCCATGGGAATTAATGAACCATAAGAATTTGTCTGTTTCTATGTACCCACCTAATGAAATGTCATTAGTCAGGTGAAATGTAGCAGGTAGTTAATGGGCATCCGACCAAAATAACACATAATGCTATATCCGGTGTTTTGTGGACAGGCAGTTCATGTTAAACCTAAAAATAATTGGATAATAGCACAAAATTGTATTTTATTTTATCTGCCTTAATTTTTGACATGACACAATTCGTGTTCTTTAATAGAAGTTTTTTATGCATGTCTGTTTGTATGTAATGCGCCTGCGACATTTTGTAGCAATGAAAGATCTTTTAGATACAATTTAAAATTAATAATACTGTACGCTCAAATGTGACACCCTTTCACACACACATACACCCTCACCATTCTCACAGAGAATCAAATCAAATAAAAATCTCTTTATTCGTTTTTGGCATCACAGAGGCATTTATGAACATCAAATTATAGAATTATAAGAACAGCATGACTCTACCAACGTATCGGAAAAGAACCACTACTCTGGAGATACAACACAACTCATAACATATTAGATAAGTTCCTGGATAAATTTGAATGTATAATAGGATTAAGTTATGTATTTTCTTTTCTTTTATTTTAAAATACTACTAGGTGTATTAAAACAAAATTATAAGAGGCTATAAAATATAGCCTAAATATCCCACCTACTATATATCGCTCAAACACGCTCATCAAACATTGACATAAATAAAATTCTAAGCATGAAGGCGACCTACCTAATCGCCTTCATGCTATAGTGTAATATATGTTTGTATTTGCGTATTGAGAAATAAAATCGACCCGAGGGAAAGATTAGAAAATTTTCAAAAATTCAAAATGACTGCCGACACGATGTTCTTATCTATTAAAAATGTAAGCAAAATGGCAATACGGGTGTCGTTTTCGAGAAAACCGTCTTTGCTCATTTCGATTTTCAAATATTTTTTTCAAAAGAACCAATATGTCTGCCAAAAATTTCGACTCCAAAAACGTGTACGACGAGACCTTGCTTCGAAACATTTGTTTTTTCGAGCGATTTCGCGATTCTGATACTTTTTTAATACACATATGTCACTAATGTAAGTAAAAAAATTATATAATAAAAAATAAAAATAACATGGCGGACGCCGCAGGGGCCATTTTGGAAAACAATGAAAATTTGCACATTTTCAAACCTGTTTTAGAGGCAGAAGCCTACATCGAAGCGGCTTAACTCGTACGGGGCGGTCGTGGAGGACGGCGAGAGGTGTTGCCTTGTATAAAAAAATCCCCAGAGATTTACCCCGAAAACATATATAAGAAGAAATAATGATATTTTGAAATGAAATTTCATGCTACGGGGTAGTTAACGCTGGTAAAAAATGACATTTGATCATTTTCATCTTTGTCGGTCGGTGACTTTGCGAGATATAGATTTTTGAAAAGGGGCCCTAACAAAAACTATTTCTAAATTCAAGATGGCTGCCGAAAGTTTCATCTCCAAATTTTGAATATTTCCGGACTCTACTTTGGACGATCGGTTCGTTTAAGCTATTTCGCCGTAATCGTTTTTTTCGGTACAGAAATTTTGCTAGTATCCTGGAGTATAAAAAATAAAAAAAACAAAACGTAAGACGCCCCGGGGGTGTTTCGGTAAAATATTGTGTTTTTTGCCACGCTTTCAAATCGAATTTTCGGCCATTCGGCGACGCTCTAGCTGGTCGGCATGAATGAGTCGATCGTGGTTAGTAGAGGTGCTACTAGATTCCAGATAATACTAAAAATAATAAAATAATTCTTTAATAATAATATAATTCCAATTAATACTTTTCTTTTAAAAAACATGAAATTTAAATTTAACTTTCAAGCCCCTGTTTCGCCCCCTCGATCCGACCCTGTGAAACTGTCCTTTCTCAGCGTATGCCGACACCCTACCGGGAACCTCTTCCGAAAATTCCAGCTTCATAAGTTGTGTACAAGGCATACTACAGTGTGAGTGACTTTTTAAGTGACAACTTAGGTAATCATCATCATCATCAGCCCATCACGTTCCCACTGCTGGGACACGGGCCTTCACTCATAGAGAGAGAATGGACCATATCCACCACGCTGGCCCAGTGCGGGTTGGTGGATGTCACATGTCCTTGACTTTTAGTGAAAAATTCTTGGATATGCCGGTTTCCTCACGATGTTTTCCTTCACCGTTTTTAGAGCGAGTGTTAAATCCGGACATAACTTAAGACAGTCAGTGGTGCGGGGCCAGTGGGATTCAAACTCGGGTGCGTCGGATCGAAAGTCGCACGAGCTCTCACTGAGCCACACTCGCTCTTTCTTCTTACTTTCTTCTACTTAGGTAATATGTGAATTTAATTGTAAACTGTGGTAGTATACTCGTACGTCGTCGGATGTGTGGTTCGGTCCTGGCCGGACGCATCTCTTTTTGGCTTTAATTTCTTATAACAGTTTGGAATGTGTTGCGATGTAGGTAGTACAGGTACCTAATTGTATTGTGTTTTAAGTAGGTATCTAGGTATAAATGTTGTTTTTACTCAAACTTGATAAAAGGATTAAGCGATAAGAGCTCACATTGTACGGTATCTTCAAGTACTGTTTTTTTTTTCTAACTCTTTGGTACCTAAGTTGTATTCTTATTTACCTATAATAATCTTTACCTAAAGTTATTTTATAAAATGAACAAAGAACATGACATACATAGGTACATATACCTACTTCAAACGTCCATTAAACAAATGTATGTAGGTACCTACTTTTTGGTATTTTACAATCATTAAATAAATACTTACCTACATGTATATAAACAGTCAGGTATTGTCACACAGTAAAAACTTTTCTTTTAGAATGCTGGCCCAAAAAACTTTATTGAATTCGAATTTTGAATTGTTCATGAAAATAAAAATGTATACGTTTTAGAATTCTACTCATTTTTAAATATGGAGTGGACGCTTAAAGAAGACCGTGTTGCAGTTATTGCGTTGCACCGTTGCGGTTACGCGCCAATTCAAATTTTTGACTTACTGAAAAATTTGAATATAACCAAAGGATTCGTTTATCGTACCATCAAACGATACAATGAAGACTCTAGTGTAGATGACAGGTCAAGAAGTGGTCGCCCTCGGTCTGTTAAGACTCCAGCACCGGAATCTCTCTTTTTTTTTCAGTTTCGAAGTACATCGAAAGGCAAGTAAATGTACCTACACCATCTTAAGAAAGTTATATATCTATTTTTAAATTCTTTTAAGTGCAATAAGGAGTGTTCTATCTATCATATAAACTTATAGTCTTAACAAAGAATTAGGTAGGTAACCACTTTTTCATTACCTACTCAAAACTTTTATTCAATCCGACGCCTACTGATAGGTACTTGATGACCAAATGATGTCATGCTAATTATGAACTAACATGATGTTCGGGTGACGGTTCCTGGACTAGGTAGCCATGGCCGTTTCTCGTCACTAGTTAACAGATCTATTTAGGTTCTTAGACAGTACCTATGTTCATAGTGAATACCTAGTTATCTACTTAGTTTGATTTTATTTATTTAATACTTATTTTTAAATATGGCATCTCCGACAGCACGTTGTCTACGCACGTGGTCTCTATGGCAGCCCCGACTCAACAGAGTGGGGGGATGTAGGAAGGTAGGGCGTAGGTCGGTGGATCGATGGGATCGTCTCCTCATTGTTGTAGCTGCGCTCGGTGTAACATCACATCAGGGGCAATATCTGCCCGTCCGTCGTAAGCTTAATAATTACTAGTAATAATAACAATTGTAGTAAAATTTATATTCCGTGTTCAGGTATAAAGTGCGGCTGTGTTCTGTTAAGTATGTGTCCACGCACAGCACTAGGACGGCGGAGAGAAGGTGCGGGGAAAGGGGGAGAAGACGGCAGACGGCCATCGTTCGATACGCACGAAGTAGTGTTCGTTAGAATTATTTATATTACCTGATCTACCCAAACTATGTACAATACTGTTAATTAAAGTGATAAAAGGATTATTTCGTTTTGTTTCATCAACAGTATGAGTGTGTGAATGAGGTTTTGAGAGGATGGTTGTGTGGTCGTGAGTCGGGCTTTACACTTTCACTGCTCCGCATCTTCAAGTTCGTGCCTTTCGAGTGAACTCTTTTAGTTCCATGTCAATATGACCCGATATAACTAACTCCTGGGTGCTGACAATCGAAGCATTGAGGTAAATTCGCCCTTTCCTAAAAGGAAACCCTTCCGGCACGGCTTCTATCGGGATGCTACAATTTGTTATCCGATACGTACCCTGAAATATATAAATTAAAAACCTTTTTAAACATATATTAACTAAAAATATGAATGAAATTATAAATTTTTGGAAATGGTAATTTATATCGCAGTAAATAGGTGTCTTAAAAAAGTCATTGATAGTTAAAAAAAACGCCTTTTTAATCCGATTCTTCCTTCAGATCATTCACCAGACGTCTCGTCAGACGTTGTCCCATCGCCACACTCGATACTCTCGCTGGCGCAGCTTTTGACTGACTATTACGAAACTCCACGCCACAATCGCGCAGCCTCCAGCCGGTGCGATCAATAAAATAATAAATAGATTTAGGTACATTACCGGTGGAACCGGACAT
This sequence comes from Petrophora chlorosata, assembly GCA_951640565.1. Taxonomy (NCBI): domain Eukaryota; kingdom Metazoa; phylum Arthropoda; class Insecta; order Lepidoptera; family Geometridae; genus Petrophora; species Petrophora chlorosata. Next base: position 14,063,252 of record OX621208.1, read on the forward strand.
TCCTTTATTGTCTGTCTAATAGCAGTGCCGAAGATGATGTCCTTTAGAATGAGATCGCAAGTCCGGTAATGCATCTCGACGAAGGAGCGTCGGTAAGTGTTGCTCAAGAACTCGTAGAAGTAGAAGTCCCACTGAAACACCGGTAGTAACATCACTTTCAGACTGTACTGCCGTCACTGTAGTCTTGTATGGGATGTTCCATCTCTCTGCCCAAGAATAATACATATGAACGTAATATAATAAAACGAATCTTATACTGATAATTATCCTTAGGATCCTAATAATCCTTTAGATTATTATTACAAGAAATGTTTTTGACAAAGGACATGTTCATTAGAGCAACGTTCGGTGAAGCAAGTTTGTACGGAAACCTCGGTGTTCAACATCGAGCCCATAGTTCCAAATTTCCCTAATGTAGATTTATTGCCTGAGAGGCCCTCGTGAAAACTGACATGTATTCATTATGTTGAAAAATGGTACCTGCAGAGAATTATTTCCTTCAGCCAGCGTTGTAATATGTATGTTAACGAAATGCATCAAACTGCTCCTGCCAGGCCGACGAGAAGAAACATTAAAGAAACTTATGTATTTTTTATTATAATAAGTTACTTCTGGACGTTCAGTGCTGAAATAGGTAACCTAAAAATGAAAGGCCTTATTAAAATAAAATATTCTTGAAGCAGAAAGATTGAAATTATTTATTGCCAAACTGTATACATAGAATTTAGGGTCACAATATTTATAGGCAGCAATCGGTAGGCTCAGCACTGAACTGCGTAATCCTAACAGCTCACACAAGGCTGATTTTCAGCATATACCCTTTTATTCATGAGATAGATAGATAGATAAACACTTTATTATTCACCTTAAACACAGAAATTAAGTACAAGTTAAATGTTTACAATGGTGTAACAATGGGCGGTCTTATCGCTCAAAGCGATTTCTTCCAGACAACCTTTGGATAGAGAGGAATAACGAAACATAAACGGACGGCGGTGATAGAAGTTATATAATAATAATAATAAATATATCTTTATTTAGCCAGGTAACAATTAACAATTTTAATACATATCGGAGATGTGGAACAATTTGCAATTGTTAGGTTTGTTATGCAATGCAAGGTGAACCCTGGAACCCACACTAGAAAAACCTGTGTCGTGGGTTTCAGTGTCTTCCATTTATTGGTATTACTAAGATGCACATAAGTAGGCTGTTCCTAGACCTTAAAACTTACAAGAATAAATAGGTAAAGTTTTTATTTACAACTTACAAATATCTCAAATTATGCCTGTTGAATGAGTTAGTGTGTGAGTGTGTGTCTGAACAGGTGGGTGTGCGATGAGTGTGTAAATAAATATTTATATAAATAATAGCTTGAATAAATGTCTGTTATCTATACTAAAAATGGTACTATAAGTAATATTATAAATAAAAATGGAACCAAACCAATTCTGTACAGTGGGGACAATTTAAAATAAATAAATAAACAGTTGGGATCGACTATTTAGGGGGTACCGAACATGAATCCACGGTTATTAGACAATTTATGTATTTGTTCATTGTAAAAAATGAACATGGGCTTCTCTATCGTTCACGCGGACAAAGTCGCAGGAAAAGCTAGTGGTGAATAGATTTAGGACATAAGTGGCTGATTACCTCAGCACATCTTAAATTAGTTTTAGGAGGTGTATCAATGATAACTAACTAGGAGCCTGGTCACCTTCCCGCCGACTGGACTCCGACTGACAGAATCGCGGAGAAAAAGAATAGAGTCAGAAAGTGCTAGGATACCTACTTTGGAACGACAGGGTATTCGCATATGTTGTCTGCAGGGATTCCTTCTGATCCAGTTGGTGAACAATGTGAAGTGGTGAAGTTATAATAGATATACTTAGGGCTTACACAAGATATAAAATACAATATCTTATTACTTATACATATGACTACATAAATAAACTTATATAAGTAGCTAATTAGCATTATTATTATTAATTAATATACATACGTTAATATATCTCTACATACATACATACAAAATTAGCAATAACACATTACATATTAGTCAATATCTCTTTTGTCATGTAAAAATTCCTCAATGATGTAGTATAAGCTTTTTTATTAGAAAATCAGTTAAGGCATTTTTATAATATTAATGTAATTTATTGAGCGAATATCTGACGGTATCTTGTTAAATATTATCGGGGCCATACAGAACACACTCATTCTTAGCAGTTGGGTTATGCATGGCTGATGCCGCAAATTACCGTCCCGACGGCTTCCCGCGGCACACGTTTCGAAGAGCTCAGGATTGGATTTTATGAATACGGCAATTTCATTTACATAGAGGGATGGTAAAGTTAAGAACTTTAATCTTTTGAAGTGTGCTTTACATGAGTCGGTTATTTGTAACCCACACATGGATCTAATGCACGGTTTCAGGGCTTTGAATACTTTTAAGCGGTCTGTTGAGTTGCCCCAAAACATAACTCCATATCGCAGTATCGATGCAACATGCCCATGATAGATAGGCTGTTACTAGTGCAGATTCATTAACTACTTTTCTTAACTTATAAAGTGCGTACGAATATTGATTTAGTTATTTGCAGACGTTGTCTATGTGGGATGTCAGGTCAACTTATCATCTATCTTTAGTCCTAAGAACCAAGTTTCAAAATGTCAATCACCTAACAAATTTAATTTCTTGTTCTCCACTAAAATGTTTAATGGAACTGAGTGATAAGATGAACAAGTCGTTCGCCTGATGGTAAGCGCCACGCCTGCCCATAACAATTGCAGTGCCACCCAGAACTTTTAATACCATAAAAATCACTGCGTAGCACTGCATTGCGCTCATCACCTCAAGACTTCAGATATTAAGTGTTATATGCCCATTGATTTCGCTGGCTACAATGCCCTTCAATCCGGAACACGGTAATGCTTGGCGGCAGAATAATTGGCAAAGCTGTGGCACCTACCCAGACGGCCTCCCGCATACGAGACACCTACCACGAGTAGAAATGATCTCATACTTGATTAAAACATTCGGTGTGGACCAGTTTCCACTAGCGGCACCCGTTCGTTACGAGTTGACGCGTGTACAAAAGCGATTATTATATTATATGTGTATATAATAATTGCTTTTATACACACGTCATGTTAAAAGAAAGAGAAAGAAAAGGAAAGAAAAAAGAAAAACATTTATTTGACAACCACAAAGAAATAAATGAAAAAGACACACGTAGGATAAAATACAAAAACAGAGGGAAAGAATACTTATAAAAAAAACAAGACAATACGAAATACATGAATAAATAAAGTTTGTGGTGCCAAAAGGGACCTAAAAGGGAAGGAAAAAAGGAAAATTATACCTTCGGTGATCCAAACGCTGACGTCATTTTGAAAATTTGGTTGTGGAATGTTATTTATATAGCATTTATATAATTAGCAGTTTATTGTTAAGTATAATATGACCACCTTACCCTCTCGGTGAGACCCGTTTCATATTCCGACCACAGAATCAGACAGACAGCGGATAGCATCACGCCAGCATTTGGCGCGCGAAACATTTTCGGAATAAATGTTAACGCCACAAACAAATTACAATTAATAAAAAATATACCCAGCAATATTTCATATATATATGGTCATTATATAGTACTTAAATTGCGTAATTTGTTTTTAATTCCAGGCCAATCATATTATTATTAACATGTACCCGCGACTCCGTCCGCCTAGAACTCGGTTTATAATTTTCCCTAAGGAAATTCGTGAGTTTTCCTGGTGCTCTATTTGGCCAAGGTCACCGTACCTACTATCTGCCAGTTGCCTTTTTCGAGGTTGCGTTGTTGGGGCGAGTGTATAATAAAGAAGACTTAAGGTAGCTGTTGTTTGTTTTCGAGATTGCGAGGTTTGCTGTACTGGGTCTTTAGGCGCTTGCGAGAGCGAGTGATGTGTAGCGACTAGATTCGCTTGGCGGCAAGTGGCTCGCGAGGGTAGTGTGTAATAATTTGGTGACATGTGCTAAAGGTTATTTTTTAGAAGTTGTCTGAATAGATGCTATAGCTTAACAGAAGCAGAATTCTAGAAATAAAGAATCCTGAACATCATACAATAGTGTCCTATAAACTCATAAAATTATAGACTCAAAAACATTAAAGTCACCCGATGGAGGTCTGTATACACATACAACTATATGCTGGTCGAGCTCAACACATGATACTCGTAACTCTATAGACCGTTCAACTTGGTTCAACATACAAAGACACAATGCCTTTTCTCTTCTTACATTTACAATTAATTCGCAATCCAATCGCCAGTGTCGATCTGAAGTTTGTAAATACATATTATCCATCAGATTTCAAATTGAAAGGTATCGCGATAGATGAGACAATAAGCCCCCGGATGAGGCATACCTATATATATTTATCATGTTATTTTAAGCTATTACAAATACTGACTAATGTTTCGATGGGAATTACTGGACCATAAGATTTTGTCTGTTTCTATGCACACCTAATGAAATGTCATTAGTCGGGTGAAATTCAGTAGGCAGTTAATGGGCATCCGACCAAAACAAAACATATGTAATGCTACATCCGGTGTATTGTGGGCAGGCAGATCATGTTAAACCTATATATAGTTGGATAATAGCACAACATGCTACAGCATTTTATTTTATTTGCCTTAATTTTTGACATGACACAATACGTGCTCTTTAATAGAAGTTTTTTATGCATGTCTGTTTGTATGTAATGCGCCTGCGACATTTTGTAGCAATGAAAGATCTTTTAGATACAATTTAAAATTAATAATACTGTACGCTCAAATGTGACACCCTTTCACACACACATACACATATTTTAAGAGCGAGTGTGGCTCAGCGGGGACTCGTGCGCCTTTCGATCCGACTCACCTGGGTTCGAATCCCGACTCGGCCCTGCACCAATGACTTATAGCAAGTAAGTAAGTGCAGATTTTGCACGCTCGCTCTAAAACGGTGAAGGAAAAACATCGTGATGTAACCCGCTTACGCGCTTTGGAGTTACCACTCCACCGGCCAGAGCCTACCAGCTCTGGCCGTGGTTGTAATACCACCCACCGAACAAAGCCATGCCGTCAAGCGACCTAGTCGTGTTTCGGGATGATGTTCGGTGAACCATCAGGGAGACGGATCTAAGCAGCCGCTCAACTGCCGTCTCTTTCTAGATCTATGTGCTTCATCTTAGGCCACATCATCTCTTCACATCAGGCGAGATAGTGGCCAAACCAAGTAGTTATAGGTTAAGTACCAGTATTATAAACACATATTTCTTGCCATTAGTGATTATGATAAACGTGTCCATTTAACTCGTTCCATTTCAGTTCAAAATACATAATTGTGATGACATTATGCTTTAGAGATGCTCAAAACATTCAAAATACCAAACCTTTCCAGTTATACCACAGAATACCTACTATGGGAATGTTTTGAATGGTTATACTTTCGTCTTGATTGTCAAGCTTGCACTGCGATTGTATAAGTATTGTACGTGTATTTGATTCAATCATTTTCAAATTACTATATTAAGCCAATTTTTACCAAAAACAAGTCGTTTATCATAACTTTTTTGCAAATTTTCAATTTAGACGTTTGTGTGTTTACTGTATACGCTAGTTGTCTCATCTTCCCCATTGTAATTTGTTTGTAGCGTCAACATTCATTCTTAAAATGTTTCGTTTGCCAAATGCTGTCGTGATGCTATCCGCTGTCTGCCTGGTTCTGTGGTCGGAATATGAAACGGGTCTCACCGAGAGGGTAAGGTGGTCATATTATACTTAACAATAAACTGCTAAACATGTAAGTACCTACTGAACGCCTGGAAACACAATACTTATTATAATCAAAAATACATAGGTTTCTTAAAATTATATTTTTTCTCGTTGGCCTGGCATTTTCGTGCACTACGTTGTACGCAGGTACCTACATACATATTTCATCTCTGAGTGAAGCAAATAATTCTCTTCAAGTACGTACCATTTTTCAAAATAATGCATACGTGAGTTTTTATGAGGGCCTCTGAGGTTTAATCTACAATAAGGAAATTTGGAACTGTGGTCTCGATTACGAAAAAATAAAACCTCATATTCTCAGATACACATATATATATATATATATATATATATATATATACAGGGAATAACATTAATGTGTAGTAATACTGAAAGGTGTGTATGGGTATCTAGTCATGAATCATCGGGCAGAATATACAACCAAAAAAACACTATTATATTTTCCATACAAAGTTTAAAAATTATTTATTTGAATTATTTTGGACAATCCTAACAAGCTGTGGCCTAGTCGCGGTAGTACGGGTCATTGACCGAGCTACTTTGTGCCTAGGCACAAAACAAATTAGTACAGAAATCTACATACATACAAAGTGCGCTCGAGCAACGCACACATAGACACCGCTCACAGACACGATATCTGGGCACAGTTGGGATGCGAGTGCCATCCGCTTGAGACACGCGTCTATGAACTTTTTTGTGCAAAAATGGAGGAACGAAAAATAGGTTATTATAACTGTTTGGTGGACGGTTGTTTAAATTCAACATTAAACGGTGAATTGTCGTTTTTTAAGCTACCAGTTGTTTCAGAGAGGTAAGTAGGTATTTGCTTGTATTTTGATGGTTCGTTTTCACGTAACACAAAATAGTTAGGTAGGTAGGTAAGCGCCCCAGCCCCCGGCCCTGCGCCGAACAAGCGAACATGAGTTTGTGGCCTTGTCATATTTTTACAATTTAAAATTAGATATTTAGTGTAGTATAAGCTGTGTTAGCCTTGTGTTCAATAATCTAATGAGGAAGATGTTAATGTAAACTAATCGCATTTGTTTTGTCTTCAAAAAAACTTTATTCAGTTATAATAGTAACTGCGAAAAAATTATGTCGATATCGTGTACAGTTATATTTTTAAATCAATCAATTTTCCTCCCAAAAACTTCCTGCGCCGTCCGGGATGAAATGTATGAAAAGTACATACATGAGATTAACTTCTGTATTTATCTGTTTTGTGGCCTAGGCGCTCTGTCTTTGAAAACGCCGAACATTTTACAAGGGCTTGATTTCGAGTTCAAATACCGGAATTTCATACTGAACGGATCTTCGGACTCGGTCGGTTCCGTTCCGGAACCCACTCGTAAAAAAGGGTATTTCCACATTTTTACACGACTGCCCAAAAAGGAGTATTTCAGGGTTTACGTATGTATGTATTTATTTATTCCACCATTACTTCTTATTGCCTGGACAGATTTGAATGCATTAAAACCATAATAAAAACATAGGTTTAAGTTTTTTTTACCATAGTTTTTTTGCATGTTCCGGAACCGGTATACAAAAAAATCTCCGCGTACGTACCCGACTTAGCCTTGCCTTGATTAGTTTCAAATTTTTATCCAACTTGACGTCTTAGAATTCATATTCAGAAATAACCTAAAAAGAATTTTCGAAACGAAAACGGTCCTTTTCGGTGGAGTTTTATGGGGCGGCGTTAGAAGGTAACTTTGTTTGTGCCGCTCGACCAATGAGGAGCAGCGGCTATTATTTATTAGGATTACATCTTTATGATTGGTGCAATACGAAACAAGGCTAGCGAATCATGAAGCGGCGGCGAATGTTTGATAGCTTTAGTGTTTGCCGCGTTTTGTCAAAGATTAAATAGGTTTATTTCTGAAAACTGACTAAGTAAAGACGCTTTATTGATTACTGACTTACGAACACTCTTTTACTATGCAATGAAATCAAATGTTGGAAATGTCTTAATCATCATTATCAGCCTATTACATTCCTACTGTTGAAATTCATACATGATGTTTTTTACATCCTATTGGTGGTTGGTGACCTCACGTATTTTTTAAGAACATCAGCCATGCTCGCTCTTATTAGGCGTTTACACTGATTAGATCCTTATTCCTGAATGTTAATTGGAGCGATGATGTTTAATGCTGTAATTAATAAGTAAGCATTAATAAAAATAAAAAAATACCCTGCCAAAAACATTATAGCCTATGTCACTTGGGATGATTTAAGGATTCCGAGGATACCCCATACATCCAAATCTGTTGAGGCATTTTGTAATAAAAAAACGCACATACATTAACCCCGAAAACATTATATTCCTTTTTTGGGGAGTCGCGTAAAAAGCAGTTTGCTTGAAAGTTAGTTGTAAAGTAAGGTTGGTAGGACAGCTGGCTTTGCTAACTGAAGATAAAATTTGTTTGTCAGATCTGTACACGCGGCGCACTAATATTCTTTGTCACAAGTTCATTGCTCTTTATCAGCTGATTGTTAGGGTTGAAATGAACTTGATTACCAGAAATGTTTAAATTATCATATCTTGTGATTTTAAAAAGTTTCTGGTGATTTGCACTTGGACTTGAATTATTAATAAGCTTCTATATGCGTGGTTTAATTATTACTACACATTAATGTTACACGTTGTATATATATATATATATAAATAAATGTTTTAATTTAATTATTATACATGTTTAATTATATAAATTTATTAATATTTTATATAAAACACCATACATACACCTACACACACACCCTCATCCATACTTCACATTCCAGTCATTACACTAACATATATACACACATAAACACTATACCTACCCGTATTATTATCGTATATTGTCCTTTTCTGTCTCACTATATACTTAATCATTAGCTATGTGAACAAAGTTGTATGTAGGAAATAACTTTTTCATCCCATCTATTCGAAAAGGACGACTTGGTTCGCCTTTATGTGCACCCAAAGGTGGTGTTTTCTATAAGAAACTTTTAGCGGGCAGTAATGAGTTTTTAATCCTCTTTATAAGTGCGCCGCAATTATCTTTGCCGCGCACTTTTTGAATTTGGAACATCTTAGTGTTCAGCACCAAAGAAATCGAACGCAAATATTGTTTGAATAAAGACTGGCTGGTACGACGGCCCATAGTCACAAATGTAAATATAAGTTTTTAGTTGTTTTAATAAAGGATACTATTTAATTTCAATTTAGTTGTTACTCTATGTTTTATTAAATAATAATATTACAATAAAATATGAGGCGCTTTTATTTTCTCATAGTGGGTGATGAAAAGTAGAGTGTATCACTCGGGCGCAAAATTTATTTTTGGCTCGGGCGACGTACTTTGAATCCCTCGCTACGTTCAGGATTCTACTAAAGAATCCCTCGCTACGCTCGGGATTCTACTCTAGAATCCCTCACTTCGCTCTGGATTCAAAAAAGCGCCCTCGCCGTAAAAATATTATTTTGCTCCCTTATGATACAATCTACTATTGTATTTATATAAGGAGACCTATAATTGGCTGTATTAGTGTAACCCTTTAATATTAGTACTTTATTTTATCATAACGCTGTTGGTCTTCTAAATAAATAAATAAATAAATAAATAAAAAGACCCGTTTAAAAGAGGTCGTTCTAATTTTTTTACTGCATGTTGGTAGCACTGTACTGATTTAGCGCGCAAAGTTTGAGCGGGATCTGTCATTTAATTTGTTTTAAACTACACTTTTTGTTGGTCATAGTTTTGAGTTCTCGGCGATTTTTACAATGGAAAATATTGTTGAACAAAGAGTGTGCCTTAAATTTTGTGTTTCGAATGATATTTCATGTGGTGAATCACTAAAAATGTTGCGAAATACCTACGGCGAATCGTGTATATCGAAAACAAGGGCTTATGAATGGTATAAGGCTTTTAAAGAAGGCCGAGAAGTAGTAGTAGACTTGCCACGTTCTGGTAGACCTTCAACCGCTACGACCAAAGAAAATATCGACAGAATCAAGAAGCTAGTGCTCGAAAATCGACGTATGAGTCTGAGAGAGTTGGCTAGTGAGGTGAACATATCTTTTAAGTCCGTCCACAACATTCTCATTGACATTTTAGGCATGAAACGCGTCGCCGCTCGACTAGTTCCAAAAGAGCTCAATTTTGTTCAAAAAGCGCAGCGAAAGCATGTCGCTGAAGACATGGTTTCCCGAGCTTCTACGGATCCGACCTTTATGAAACGTATAATAACTGGCGACGAGACATGGGTTTATGAGTACGACATGCAAACAAGCCAACAGTCTTCAGAATGGCGTCTCGAAAACGAGCCGAAACCCAAAAAACCGCGGCAAAGTCGCTCCAAAATCAAGGTGATGCTGACAGTTTTTTTTGACTACCGTGGTGTGGTTCACTCCGAATTCCTTCCAGAGGGAGAAACAGTGAATAAAGAATATTATTTAGGCGTCATGAAGCGTTTGCGTGAGAGTATCCGCCGAAAACGTCCAGATTTGTGGCAACACAACTCATGGATGCTGCACCATGATAATGCACCATCACACACAGCCATTATAGTGAAAGAGTTTTTAGCGAAAAATTCAACAAAAGTTCTCGACCAAGCACCGTATTCACCTGATATGGCTCCGTCTGACTTTTTTCTATTTCCCAAGTTAAAATTACCACTTCGAGGAAAACGTTTTGAGTCGATAGAAGCCATAAAAGAAAATTCGCTGAATGAGCTAAAGGCCATACCGCAAATAGCCTATGAAAAATGTATGGAAGACTGGGTGAAGCGTTGGAGATGTTGTATTGCAAGCGATGGGGCCTACTTTGAAGGCGATAAAATAAATTTAGATGAATAATTTGTATTTTTTGTTTTATTGACAAATTCCCGATATTTAGTACACAGAATGTACATTAATAGGTATATCTCTTTTTAATACCTATACACAATACACTGTTCTGACTGATGACTGGATGAAATGTATCAACGTAATTATGATTCAGTAAGTATAATTATGATTGGGCTATTGTGGTGAATGTTCGATGTATGAAAACCGGTGTAAGGAATGACTCTGCCAATCAAAGTCAAAGTCATAAATAATAATTTATTAAATGGGCATACGTCATAAACGCATAGTACAAATTAAATTAAAATAAGTTAAAAATTGTAACTTAAGTTAACAAGACTTGAAGAAAAAAGGTGAGCATGTCTAGCCATTTCTTTCCTATACTCAAATTGAAGTCCGGGTCCTAAAAGAAGCTAAATTATAAACAATTATACTGTATTTTTCAAGGTCAGTGACATATTGGTATATCCATCATACATGTATCCGTTTTGGTTCACTGACGACCACTGATTACCACTATTATAAACTGAAAAACATAAGTGCCTACTTACATACGTAACTAAAAGCCGGTGTTATTTCATGGACGTTTCAACTTAAAAATAAAAATTCGCTATTTTTAACCGACTTCAAAAAGGAGGAGGTTTACAATTCGACGGTATGTTTTTTTTTTTTATTTTTTTTTTTATTTTTTTTTTGTGTGTTTGTTACGCGATTACTCCGCCAATTATGCATTGATTTCGATGATTCTTTTTTTGATTGGTAGGTAATACTTCAAAGGTGGTCCCATATAAATTTTATCGAAATTCATTCAGTAGTTTTTGAAAAAAAAAGCAAAAACAAAAAATATAAGTTTAATCTTCAAGTCGGTTCTTGTTTTTTTCGTAACCAAACTTTCTTAAGGTGGAGGTTTTGTATTCGACTGCTTCACCTGCTTCACCCAGGGTTGACTTCCGGTGAGGGAACTCCTCAACAGAGAATAGGACAGACATGAAATTTTTTTGTACATGCATTTAATTGTGATATCCCATTTTAAACTTTGTCATGATGTGGCTTCTAGATCATAAAAGCTTGTCTTTAAAAACTTTTTGAATTAATTTAATTAAAACTTGTTTTTCACTAAAAAGGGTAAAATAAATTATTTTTCAAAAAAAACTAAACCGACTTCAAAACCACAAATGGCACTCAAAAGTGAAAAATAAATTAATATAATTATCATAAGCGCTACCCACTCATATATTTGAAGTCGGTGCTAGACAAGTCTAAAAGGTAGTAGATAGATACTACCTACAAGTAGTACTTACTATATACATATTTATCTGCTACCTATTAGACTTGGCTGGCACCGACTTCAAATATATGAGTGGGTAGCGCTTATGATAATTATATTAATTTATTTTTCACTTTTGAGTGCCATTTGTGGTTTTGAAGTCGGTTTAGTTTTTTTTGAAAAATAATTTATTTTACCCTTTTTAGTGAAAAACAAGTTTTAATTAAATTAATTCAAAAAGTTTTTAAAGACAAGCTTTTATGATCTAGAAGCCACATCATGACAAAGTTTAAAATGGGATATCACAATTAAATGCATGTACAAAAAAATTTCATGTCTGTCCTATTCTCTGTTGAGGAGTTCCCTCACCGGAAGTCAACCCTGGGTGAAGCAGGTGAAGCAGTCGAATACAAAACCTCCACCTTAAGAAAGTTTGGTTACGAAAAAAACAAGAACCGACTTGAAGATTAAACTTATATTTTTTGTTTTTGCTTTTTTTTTCAAAAACTACTGAATGAATTTCGATAAAATTTATATGGGACCACCTTTGAAGTATTACCTACCAATCAAAAAAAGAATCATCGAAATCAATGCATAATTGGCGGAGTAATCGCGTAACAAACACACAAAAAAAAAATAAAAAAAAAAATAAAAAAAAAAAACATACCGTCGAATTGTAAACCTCCTCCTTTTTGAAGTCGGTTAAAAATAGCGAATTTTTTAAGTAGTTAAGCTTTTTTGGGCTGTTGGGGCACTGACGCCAAGAGTTTGGTGAGTGAGATAGGGCATAGAATTAAGGAGAAAACAGGCGACCCCCGCTCCAGCTCGTACCTGGTGTAAAGGTTAGCCATAGCTATCCAGCGCGGAAATGCCGTCAGTGTTATGGGCACTTTTGCACCAGGTATAGTTAGGGATGAGTTATTGGATTAGGTACCTAGTTTATAAGACATATTTTAAATTTTTATTTAAGACGTCAAATTATTTTAATTAAATTGAAAGTAGTTAAGGGAAACAAGCAAATTGTTTTCCTCGTGGTAAGCAACACGGCGCGCGGCGCCTACCCATAACAGTTGCAACACCGCCCAGAACATTGTTATGGAATGCCCTCCGCGCCACTGTGCTGCGCTCCTGGCTATAGGTACAATGCCCTTCAAACAGGAACACAGTTAATGGTGGTAGGTTTCTCGTATGCGAGAGGCTGTCTGGGTGGGTACCACCACTTTGCCAGTTATTCGGCCGCCAAGCAGTAGTGCGCAAGCACTACTGTGTTCCGGTTTGGACGGTATTGTAGCCAGCGAAATCACTGGGCATTATGAGACTCAACAGCTAATTGTCTCAGAGTGACGAGCGCAGTGCAGCGCCGCGCAGGATTTTGCTAAACAAAGTTCTGGGTGGTGCTGTTATTGTTATGGGCTGGCGTTTTGCTAACCATCAGGCTAACGACCAACTCGTCTCGTCATTCAGTTATATATTAAAAAAAACACAGTAATGCTTTTTTTTTTAATTATTGCTATCTAGCTATCTACAATACAATACAACTTTATTGCACACCAAATAAACACACAACACAAAAAATAAAGAAATAATAATGACAAAATACAAACATTTGAGTACACTGGGCTGGGTCTGGGTGTACAATGGGCGGCCTTATCTGCGATTTCTTCCAGACAACCAGACAACCAAAGAAACAATGTGGTTTGGTGGTGTTTATGATAGGAATTAGGTAATATAATATCCAATATATATATATATATATATATATATATATTATATATTCAGATCTTTTTCATCTTCTTTGTTCAGATGTAAAGTAGGGCTGTGTTCTGTTGAGTCTGAGTGCGTAAGTGAGGTTGTGAGAGAATGGTTGTGTGGTCGTGAGTCGGGTCTTACACATTCACTCGTCATCACGTTTAAGAACGTGTGTTTCGAGTGAACTCTTTTAGTTCCATGTCAATATGAGCCGACATAACTAACTCCTTGGTCGGGGTCAACGTGACGTTACAGTAAATTCGCCCTTTCCTGAACGGGAACTCACCCGGCACTGATTCTCTCGGGATGCTACAGTTTGTTACCCGATACGTACCCTGCAATGTATAAATAAAAATATAATCTTTGTATCAAAATATATAAACGCATTTGGAAATACGTATAGATTTATATTAAAAGTGACAAAAATCAAAAGATGTTCATATATACAGCGAGCGACCGTCGCCATACTGGATATATTTGATGCAATAAATGATTGAATATGAATATGGATACCCTCAGCTCACTGGCGCAGTAAACGGCTCAAAGTTTAAAGTTCAAAAGTGTTATTATTTACTTTTTTTATTTTATTTGGATGACGTGACAAGCTGGTTGTTTGCCTGATGGTAAGCAATACGCCAACCCATAACAATAACAGCACCATCCAGAACTTTGTTTTGCAAAATCCTGCGCGGCGTTGCACTGCGTTCGTCACCCTGAGACAATTTGCTGTTGAGTCTCATAATGCCCAGTAATTTCGCTGGCTACAATGCCCTTCAAACCGGAACGTTGCTTGGCGGCTGAATAACTGGCAAAGCGGTGGTACCCACCCAGACGGCCTCTGAAACCTACCACCGGTAAAGTTTATTTACTTTTCGCATCTCTGTTCAATCAAGTTTCAGGAGACTACTACTGCACCATCGCAAGCTACAATAAAACATTATTGTTTTTGGAGAGCAATCTTTTACAATTAAGTAATAATGTTCCTATATATTGTATAGTATACAGGGCGTGAGGGAAAAGGCTTTCTTTAATTTTCTCAAAGTCTTACGATTTGATTTGATGGGTTACTTTGAGAGAAACACTCCGTGGGAAATAGGGTCAATTAAGCTCATGTTGTTATTTTGAGAAATGTAATTTTTCTGCTTGATTAATTGTACCCTTTTTTCAAAAATCCAAATATGCAGTTTTTATTTTGTCAAAAATGCACTCGATGTATCCTCAGACAGTCTCTGTGGTGTAGTGGTTGGGCAGGTTGGCTCAAATCACATACGCCATTGAGGTTACAGACTCGATTTCCGCGACGGGACAAATGTTTGTATACAGAAAAAATAAAATAAGCTCAAGCAGGTGTTCCTATTTAGGGGCCAGGTGCCTTACTCTGAAAAGTAATTACGATCTTCGTTCTGTCGGATGAAAGGGACAGCGCTATGCGATAGGCATAAGAGTGTCTCTTTTAGTCCGCACGATCGAACGAACGAAAGCAACTCGGAGTAGACCCCCAGGATCTATTAAGTGATTGTTGGGATTAAAAAAAAGAACTTCTATATGTGTTTACGTAGGTATAATGTCCACAAAAACATATTGGTATTGTTTTTATTCGTGGCATTTCGTACAGCCTCACTATTCTAACATAAAAATCCCTTCATTTGTATTATCTCAGATATAACAGTGTAGATAAGTTATCTTCGTGAATTTACCATATTTTATTAGTTAACTGAGAGACCTCACTTAGCTCAGTCAATTATTTCAAAAGTAGCTGCGCCTTGCGGTTTCACCCGCGGTGTCCCGGGATAAAAAGTAGCCTATGTGATATTCGGATGTGCAAGCTATATTATTGTACAGTTTCATCATAATCCATTCAGTAGTTTTTGCGTGAAAGAGTAACAAACATACATCCATACATTCTTACAAACTTTCGCGTTTAAAATATTAGTAGGTATTAGTAGGAAGTAGGATAGGAATTTGAGCGTTGCGCTAAATAAGCAAAACCGTGCCCCCACGCGACCCACGCTACGCAATTTTTATACGTATAGTCGGCTCATGCCGACCTCGGCGTGGAGAGCCGTTTTTGTTTGTCGAGTATAGCCGACCTTGGCGGTCAAAGTGTTAAAACCGAGGGTCTGAAATGACGGGCGATGTGTACCTACTATAGTTTCTTCGTGTTCTCTCGCCTCAGCGCGGCGCGGCGGTCCGCAGTGTTGTGTCGCCTGATATAATACTCCACTCCACAATCGCCTAGAGTCTAGCCAGTGTGGCAGTTGCGAAAAACAAGATAATAAATAGAGTTAGGTACATTACCGGTGGAACCGGACATTCCTTTATTGTCTGTCTAAGAGCAGATCCAAAGATCTTGTCCTTTAGAATGAGATCGCACGTCAAGTAATGCATCTCGACGAAGGAGCGTCTGTAAGTGTTGCTTAAGAACTCGTAGAAGTAAAAGTCCCACTGAAACATTATTAGATACTTAATTTATTATCTTACCTAACATAATATTATATTCTAATTAAAAAGCATACTATACAGTTAGTAATTATTAGAAGACAGAGATGCATGGAACATTCCATTTCTGCTAAGTAGCCAACTGGCACAAAAGAAACATTATATTGTCA
This sequence comes from Petrophora chlorosata, assembly GCA_951640565.1. Taxonomy (NCBI): domain Eukaryota; kingdom Metazoa; phylum Arthropoda; class Insecta; order Lepidoptera; family Geometridae; genus Petrophora; species Petrophora chlorosata. The sequence continues at coordinate 14,079,537 of OX621208.1, forward strand.
AAAACAAACAAAATTCCTATTGTAACATAAGTTCCAAAGGTTATTCCCAAAGTACTCCAAGAAATTTTCTCAAACTACTCCACGAAAAAAATATCAAAAATATATTTTATAATTTAAGTTTCATTCTTCTCCATGAGAATATAAAAATGTTCTCAAAGTACTCCACACTACTAGTTTCAAAAGGGTTGTTTAGGTAATAAGTTGTAGTATAATGAGTTCATAAACCGTATATTCGTTCTCAAACTACTCCAACCATTTCTGTTTAATGATTATTAAATAGTTATTAAATAAAAAAACTGTTTTATGCTGCATCCTATTCCATAAGATAGTTGACGTACAGTTAGGTGCAAAACTGTTTATAAAAATATATTTAACCACGAGGAAAAGTTGCAATAAAATACAATAACTGGTTTGTAATTTTTATAATTATTAATATAAATTACATTTTCATTTTAGGTAAGTTCTTATATGATTTTTTAACTATCGTGTTAATTGTACATCAAACTTGAATAATAAAAACAATAAGTCTCTTTCTAGCCCTAATTTTAAAATAATATTTTAGAAATGTACCAATCAAAATAAAATCAAAGCCAGTTTTGAGGTCCCTGTTTGTAGAGTGTCGGCTTCTGTTTACAGCAGGAGTTTGTTCTATGATATTGCCTGTTTGAAGTGGAACTTTGCATCCTTTGGTTATGGCATTGGGAAATGTCTTGCTCAGAGCATTTATTTATTTATTTAACTTCGTATGTATGCTGCTCTTTATTGGGTAGAAAAATAAACTCAACTAGACATGTTAGAGTTTGACTCTCATTGCTACCCACGTCCACATGTATCGAATAGAGCTGATGAAACGGCATGGGACAACTCTAAAAGATTCCATCCATAAAACAGATTTGACTTCGTTTTGAAATTCTTCTGCCCTCCGGGACTTTGATACTTGGTCCAGTGGCCCCAATGTCGTTAGAATGGTCCTTATACATACATTTTTCTTCTTTTATAGCACTCTGTTTGTCCCGTGAATTCAACTGACCAATTAACCTTCATGTATATAATGACCATAATCCGCTTATTACAAAAAAGGCAAGTGAATTGCACGTTACTTAAACATAGATAAACAATACTCTACTCTCCTCTCTCTCTAAACACATTGATCGCGCTATGCGTGTGAACCGATACTGGCGGCGCTAGTGATAGCGACACTGCTTTCCAACTTGACTTTGGATATGTGGTGTGACGAGGTTTACTCCAATTACTACGGACGTAAACATCTAACACAATTAAAAAAACTTTCGTCTGCATTATTTTTGTACAGTGCTTATAAATACTGTAACTGACTGTACCTTTTCAACATCTCATGGAGTAGAATGAAACTGAAAATGAAATGTTAATTTTATAATATCTAGATGGATTAGTTAGGTATTTGATGCTGAAAAATCACTGGAGTATTTTGAGAATAAAAACCAGCTACAAGTGGAGTAAAATGCAACTTAAAAAAATAAAAATACTAATATTTCTTTGGAGTAATTTGAGAATTAATGTATGGGATTCTTATCTTCTTGGAACAAAAGAATGGAGTACTTAGGGAATAACCCGTTCCAAAAAAAATCCCCTCAGTTTCTTGCCGTATCTTCTGAGTAGTGGTTCTTTTTCTGATACGGTGGTATAGTCATGGTGGTGCGTCTGTGATGCCAATATTGAATAAAGGACTTTTGATGGATTGATTGAACAAAAATACCGATTCATGTCATACCATGAAACGAATCATAGAAGTGGTTTAATAAAAGACGTTGTCAAAAAGTATGTTTAAATACGAGGAACTAACTGTGACATCTTTAGTGACTATTATTGTATACTGGCACATAATGGCTATTATTGTATACTGGTCAAAAATAACACAATATTATATATAATAATTAGAAATAATAAAGCATATAGGAATCTTGGTTTTGTCATGCGGACTTGTTCTGTGTTTCGGAATGCACAATGCATTAAAAATGTTTACTACGCTTATGTTAGGAGTGTGCTGGAATATGGCTGTTGTGTCTGGTCCCCGCAATACGCTGTTTATAGTAGGGGAGCCCAAGCGGGGATTTCGGGATTTACTAAAGCGCGGCAGATTAATATACAGGGGGATACCTTGTACCCGGTTAAGTACCTCCACAAAACATGAGGCCCATATATAAGGCCGCCCGTGAAGGATACAGGATCAGATTAGTAAAAAAAAATTGACCATCAGAAATTCTCGAGCGCGTCAGATTAAGGTAGGGTGAGTTAATTACATCCTAAAAAGTGTATATTCCACTAATCTGACAATTTGAAAGTGACGTAAAAAAAGGGGAGGGCAACAAAGTTGTAAAAAAAAACGTCATCTCGACATTCTCGAGCGTAGCTAAATTTTTTTTTATTTTGAAGGAAATAATTCAAGAATAATGAAAAATATATAATCTGACGATTTCCGCAAGCCGAAATAACAAAAATTCGTCGATAAAGTTAAATGCGTGCAGCTGCGTGATGCCTACATTTCCTTCTCCGCGTTTCTATTCCTCTCTCACTCTTTCTCTATCTATTACTCTCTCACTCCGTCCCCACTCTGGTTTCTGTTGCCATGACGCCATCACAGCTGATCATAAAGACTCGTTCGTGGCATACTGTTTACAACGTGTTTCCAACGTTATTATTCCAACCGCGTGAAAATTGGTTGATCCATTCAAAAGTTATTGCGGTTTGAAAATTCCAAAAATAATGTTCTATGAAACTTCTATCAGACTTTCGAGCTGGGAGAGCTCAAATGCATAGAAATATTATTTCTTTGAACTCAGCGAGCTCAAAATATCACATAAATTATATTTTGAGCTCAAAAATATAAAAATATGCTGTCCGATTCGTATAGGTTGGAGTGCGGAGTGAGACAAGGGGGGCTGACGTCTCCTAAGCTCTTCAACCTTTATATTAATGAGCTAATAGTGGGACTAAGTAGCTTGCATGTCGGATGCAGGGTTGGTGGAGTTACTGTTAACAACATCAGCTATGCAGATGATATGGTGCTGCTGGGTCCGACTACTAGCTCCATCGGCAAAATGTTGAGAGTCTGCGAGACGTATGCTGCTTCGCATGGTCTAGCGTATAATGTCAAAAAAGTGAGTACATGGTATTTAAGGCCGCCGGTAAATGCCTCGAAAGTACACCCCCAATTAAACTAGACGGGCGGATGTTGAATAGAGTCACAAAATTCAAATATCTGGGGCACTTTCTTACCGATGACCTTAAAGACAATGTCGATATTGATAGGGAACGTAGGGCGCTAGCGATTCGAGGCAATATGTTGACCCGTAGATTTGCCCTTTGTACGGAACAAGTTAAAGTAACGCTTTTTAAAGCTTACTGTCAGAGCTTGTACACGGGCAGTCTGTGGGTTGGCTATAACAAAAAATCGCTGGATGCCCTACGTGTCCAATACAATAACGTTTTTAGGATGATGTTGGGACTGCCTCGTTTCTGCAGTGCATCGGAGATGTTTGTACAGACTCAAACTGATGGGTTTCACGCCGTCATCCGCAAAAAAACGGCATCAATTATGAGCAGAGTACGAGACAGTAACAACATCATTCTGAAAACAGTGGCGGAGAGATTAACATCTCCGATATGGAGGCACTGGGTCCGGACGGTGATCTCTTGATCAATGTCAATGTTCCTCTCGGGGTCATCGTCCGCACCTGCGTGCTGAATAGTGTAGACGTTTATTTATTTATTGTTTTTCTTTTTCCGTTACTAATACTAATTTTAAGTAATGTCTTTGTACTAACACAATATGGATTACAGTTATCTGAAAATAAATGATTTTGATTTGATTTGATTTGAAAAATGTCATAAGTACAATTTCAAGCGCTCAGGAATGGAATTAGCGGGAAGTTGCAGGGATGGCCTTTAAAGTGAACCGTTTTTCTAATTTTTTTTTGTCAGATCAGGCGAATCCCTCTAGATAATCGTCAGATTATGAGACAGTACGTTTAGAACATAAAGATGAACCATATATATCTTAATCTGACGCGCTTGAGTATTTCAAAATGGCGATTTTTTTTTGCACATTATGAAAATGGCCGCGAGTTTGCGTCCCATCGAAATCGTCAGATTAGTGAATGAGAGCTTTTTTTTGGTGTACTTAACACTCCCTTAGAAAAACTGACGCGCTCGATTAAATTTTTTTTTTTTCATTTTCAACCCTTAAATACAACCACCCGCATCATGCAAACGATCAGATTAACATACGTACATTATTAAAAATACGTAGGGCATTGATGCTATCAATATCTGATGCGCTCGAGGATGTCCATGCAACAGTTTTTTTTTACATATTTAAAAATCTATAGCCGCTTCCCCCACCGATGTAAAGGTATATATCATATAACATTTTTTTCTTCTTATCATCTAAGCTTTGCATCCCAATAGGTCTCTACGACGCTCGAGTAAATCCCCATTTAGCCTCGTGGGCTCCCCTACTATTACAAGAACAGCATAGAACTAATTCAAAAGAAATTTATTAATTTTCTCAACTACCGTACAATGAGTTCATACCCATCATATTAGGCCAGCTGTTTTGGACATGACATTCTATCTTTAGATGATCGCCGTACACTATTAGATATGCTATTGCTATATGACATACTACATGGAAACACAGACTGCTCAGATCTTGTGAGGGCGGTAGGCTTGTGTGCGCCACGACTGGCGTACGCGACCCACCAAATTGTTACATGTCCCTCTGCATCGCAGAAACTATGCAAGTAATGAAACTCTTACGCGCATTTGTAGAACATATAACAAACTTTTTGACGACGTTGACATATTTTTGTGCAGAAACAAACATATCTATAAACAATTCATTAAATACACTAATTTCGAACGATGAGTAGGTAGATAGTAGTATGTATGCAATATCAATATAAAGAAGTATTGTATGTAACTTGGTAGGTAACGTTAATAGGTATATTGATTAATTTAATTTAATCACCACGTTCTGGATAGGTATAAAAATAAACAATTTTGTATTTCCCTCAATTTGATTGTCATTTAATTTTCAATTTAATTCATCTTAAACTCAGATAAAGTATTTGGCTGTCTACACGAAGATCTTAAATGATGTGCTTTGGAATACCTCACTTAATATCTCAGCTTAATTAAATTTTTAACTTAAAACAATGTAATTATAATGGTTGTAGTCATTATGCTCATATTAGCATTAAGGTATTGATGCACTTATGTATGTATAATATCTTTTACGTCTAATTAAGTTATGTTTTAATTACGGTTATCTATAATTTGCCTTATTAACCGACTTCAAAGGAGGAGGTTCTCTGTTCGATTGTTTTTTTTTATGTTTGTTACCTCAGAACTCCGTCATTTATGAACCGATTTGAAAAATTATTTTTGCATCGGGTTCAGTATAGCTACGAAGTGGTCCCATATAAATTTCATTGATATGTGACCTTGGACTTCGAAGATACATTGAAGTCGGTTTTTGTTTTTTTCTAAAAATTAATTATTTGTATAACATGTACATGTATTTCTGAAGCTTTTTTGTAACGCTGTTGATTGCCTCAATAAATAAATAAATAAATAAAAGATGCGAAGCTTGCAAATCACAGGGGAAGCTTTTGTCCAACACTGGGATAACACACAGGCTGATAGTCACCAGTAAATAAATCTTTTAATTTATCTGCCTACTATCCTATTTTTTTTTTTTTACTATTTATAGGCTTGCGTTTGACCGCTATCTCACCTGTTCTTAAGTGACGATGCGGTCGAAGATGTAGCACGCTCGCCTAGAAGAAACCTGTTCACTCTTGTCTTAAAGACACCCAGATTATAGCTATCCGGAAACACAGATGCCGGCAGAGAGTTCCACTCCTTGGCCGTTCGCATTATGAAGGTCGAAGCAAAGCGCTCGGTGCGAGCAGGAGGGATGTCAACCATGAATTGATGATTACTTCTTGTATAAATACTTTATTTCTTGCTACTATATTTTTCTACTATTACTATTACTAAATATTACTACTATTACCTCCTATCCTTCTATCCTATCCTATTCTACTATCCTAGTTAATATTATATACTAGCTAAAACTAACTAAATTAAAGTAACATTAGTATTTTGAACAGGTATCGCTGTAGCAATCACCCTAACCGACAGAGCAATTTGTTGTTTGAGTTTCCCAAACGTTAAAAAATACTTTCTTGTTCTTGAATTGTTTAATTTTAATTTTATTTTATGGAATTGAGTGATGAGACGAGCAAGTCGTTCGCCTGATAGTAAGCGCCACGCCTGCCCATAACAATTGCAGTGCCACCCAGAACTTTTAATAGTATAAAAAGCACTGCGTAGCACTGCATTGCGCTTATTACCCCGAGACATTAGATATTAAGTCACATATGCCCCGTAATTTCGCTGGCTATAATGCCCTTCAAACCGGAACACACTAATGCTTGCGCATTGCTTGCCGGCAGAATAACTGGCAAAGCTTTGGTACCTACCCAGACGGCCTCCCGCATACGAAGGACCTACCACGAGTAAAACAATCTATTGTTTAACACTCAGATAATCCTATTTCATTATTTTATACATAAACTTGATTCCTCGACAGACACACTTGTGATAGGCAGGGGTGCGTAATAATTTGTTTGAAATACATTTTATATAGGTATTTTTGTTTCAATACGTTCATTGAGTATAAATGACTTTTGCCGTAACGGACAATAAAATTGGTAATGTTGGTTTATGTTATTTGATATACGTTACAGTTGTTATATAATTTGAAATCTATACCATCAATTGATATTATTTATTTATTTATTTATTCGGTTTTAGGAAGACTATCAACTATTAAAATCTATGTAGGCACTTAATTAAATATTACAAAGTCATTTAAAAGTCTCCACTGTTAGTAATTTGTTAGTTACAATAAGCTGATCTAAAAAGTAAACGTAATTTTAAATTAATTTTGACTCATTCATTTTAATATATCTGCACTCATTCTGATTACACTGGAAAGAAACGAAAATTATGTAGAATCTTTGTATTTATTAAAAAAAATGTCACTCAGTTGCCTTCTCACTGCAGGTATGCTGGAAAAAAATAGATCAATGTCAATGTCGTTGCTGAGATCATTGAAGGTTTTACACGCGCGATAGATATAGCTATTCTGCCGGTAGTTAGTGGTTACACATGGGAGGGAGAAAAGTGGGCTATTGCGGAAAGATCTGCTGATCTATCTACTGTAATACCAAACCCCCGACACTCCATACAAATTCGCCGAGCTAATAGGGGATGGGACAACTTTTCAGGAAGTGTTTTGTATTAACTACAATTAATATATATAGTCATGAAAAATATTATTTTAATTAAATAACGCTCTAAAAGTACCTAAAACTATGTTTAAATACTTTAAATATTATGTTTCAAATTGCCGCGTAAAAGGTCACCTCAAAACTTGTGACGTCATATGAAAGTAGAAAACGACAAACTCTTCGAAATAAAACTTGCAAAGAGATTGAAATACGTTTTGTGAAGTTTGGAATGAATATAGTTAAGAATATAGTCCATATTGTAGTAATGGAACGAAAAAATTAGCAAAAATACATTTTATGCAAAGCTAAACTTAAAATAAACACAAGCTTGACTCACGGCATTTGCCTTCAAATGCGCATGCGCTGTGATTGTTTTTCGTTTAAGATGAAGAACAGGTTAAAAATTTCAGAATTATTAGATTTTATTTATTGATTTAAAAATATAAATCATTATTATTTCACAAAAATATTGATTGAATGATCTTTCTGGTTCGACAAACATTCGTTCTAACTACATTTTAGATTTTATCTCGATTACTGTCCGATCCCCTATTGTCTACTGCTACTACTGGCGCACCGGCCTGTCCGCACACGTTTTGTGTGTGCGTAATTATTGTAGGAATGAGCTAATACGAATCGAAACGAAACGAATGTTTTTGCACACCATTGTCGTGGAATGTAAGGACTTATTTTTAGAATGTTATCACCTTTATGTACTAAATTCTCGCAATCATTGAGGATGGTAAGCAACCTAAGTGTTTCTCTTTCACACCTACTATCGCTTGCTTGGGAGATGCGAAAAACAAAAAAAAACTCCGATTTTTATTTGTGTAAATTGCATCCATACACAGAACAATAACGAACCATTATGTTTTAGGTATATTAATATTGTATCAAAGTCAATATAATAAATTTTAATGAAAAAAGAGAGAGGCAGATCTCCGTCAGTCAGGTCAGGTCCTGGTCAGCTCCACTGTCTTCAGCCGTTCTCCGCAGTCATTGAGGAAGTGAGACCTCAATGCCCGCAGTCCTTTTTTCTCAATATGTTTCGTTCATATTATTATGTCAAAGTCATATAGTCAGCCGGCCTGCTCTACCTCAGTAAAGCAGGTCGTCGTCGTCATCCAAAAAGGTCGGTTCTTTTCGTAATTAATAGTTAGTTTTCTTTGGTAATACTATGTTTTTATTTACTACTTATGTTATATATTCTACAAGTATTATATTTTTTATGATTTGACATATTATACTTTTGGTATAATTTTGGTAACAAATGATGTTTTGTTTAATATAGTATATTTATTGTTTTAATAAATAGTTCAGGGCAAAGTCATACACAGGTACTACAACGTGAGAAGCACCTGGTGGACCACTGTGCACACCAGAAGCCAAAGTCATACATTATTATTTATGTGCGACGACAAATGAAGTAACTAAGTTAGGTTAGTACGTATAAATAAAAAGTCTTCTGTTATGTCAGGCGTTTGTTGTTTTATTTTAAAATAAAATTATGTTTCAATGTCTAATTACGTATGTTTTTAAAATCGAATAAAAATTAGTATTTGAAGTGAATTATATCTTTAATAACCAAATACCACTTCTTTTATTATTAAGTGAATGGTATCTTAATGTTTTAAATTTCGATCAAACATTTGTGATGTGTGTGTTCTAAATAATTGGTACCTATATTATACGTTTATATTTATTTTGTAAATCGGTCATATATTATTTATCCGACAAGCATACATAGGTGTCTGGTATTCTGATCTGTTAGTGTGTATTAAGGATAGGCACAGATCAGCCAGGCAACATCCACTAGTATGAAGACGGAGGAAGTAAGTAGATTTAAAAAGGAATATGGCAGTGGCGCGACTGCTCTAAATCAAAATCAAAATCTCTTCAATCATTTTGGCATCACAGACGCACTTATGAACGTCAAATTATCACAATGACTCTACCACCGTATCGGAAAAAGGAGCACTACTCAGAAGATACGGCAAGAAACTGAGGGGCATTTTTTAAAGATTTTGCTACAATTTTTTTCTCTATCTCGTACCCTCTGATGGTTCACGGAACATTGACTCGTAACACGACTAGGTCGTTTACCTTCGAGCGATAGAACCGCCCATAAGTAGGTATTACCTTAAAAATGGTAGTTTGTTTTACCTTAAGAGTATTATTTCCTTCTATTAGTGTTGTAATATGAAAGTCTACGTAGTGTATTAAACTGCTCCTGCCAGGCCGACGAGAAGAAACATTAAGGAAACTAACGTATTTTTTATTATAATATGTTATATTTGGACGTTCAGTGCTGAAGTAGGAAACCTGAAATTGAAATAATTTATTAACATTCTATAAATTTAGAAATTTCATTTTTTTAAAATCTATTGGTCGTCTTCGTGAGGCGACGCGTTTTAGGTATTGGGTTCTCTGCTTGAATGTCGTCTAGGCAATGATTATGAAAATGTATAACCTTAAATTAAGTAAAGGGCAACCAAAAAAATGTTAATCTCGTTGTTTGGCTGGAGAAGTCCCCTTTCAAACTATTTATATTCTATACTAGCTGATGCCCGCGACTTCGTAAGCGTAGTTAAGTATTCATCCTGCTCCCGACCATTTTTCGTCCCACCATATTTCCATTCCAGTTCCCGTCCGGCTCCTATCTTGTTACCGTACCGTACCGCTTCTGTTCCGTTACCTTCCCGCTCTTATCCTGTTACAGTCCCTTTCTTATTCCGTTATCGTCCCGCTCTGCTCCCGATCCTATTCCGATCCTAACCGGTTCCGGTTTTTGATTATTTACATGACTTTGCAGTGCGGCGGCAGTGCCAAGTAATGTAAATGATCAAAACCGCGGTCCGGCTCCGGTATGTGTCCGGCGCCTTACGCTTGACGCTTAGTGAAATAATTCATTTTGCTCCCGGCTATTTCCAGCAGCTCTGGCTTCTATGACGATTTTGTCCTGCTTCTATCCCAATCCTATCCCGAATTCGTCTCGTTTTTATTCCGATCTCTTTCAGCTCTTATCTCGTTTTAAATAGACATAATACTTACTTTTTTGCTTCTGGCTCCGCGCTTTTTATATACACTCTAAGGGTAAAAGCTAGTCGGACTGCGGAGAAGTGGTCCTTCCCATACATGATTATAACATGATTTCGTGGTATCTCTAGGAATTTCACAAAATCTCAGATATCCTCATTTCCCTGCGACACGTACAAAAGTTGCTGAATATTTGTAAATCTTCAATTGACTACACCTTTAGTATTTCTTATTTTTCTGAATGTTGCATTTAAAAGTCAATTAAAGTCCTGTACGAATAAGAAAATTGTAAAAAATTCATTACGTTAGGATTTATTTATCCAACCAAGCGTAGTTAGATACCAAGTCTCACTTTTACTTTATAAACAAAGGTTTTTCACACAAATATTTGCCATCCCGTTTAGATCTTTTAAGATGTTTAAAATGTGGTGAAACATGTGCGTGTAGTATCTTCGATTAGTATATGTACCAAATTTCAACGTCGTTGGTTTCGAAAAAATGTTATATTCCACCTTATTTAACGTTTTTAGAGGTTAATTCATAAAGTGAGTTTCGTTTAAATTTTTTACTTTTGTTTGGTCTGTAAGTATACGAAATTTCATTGCTACAACTTCATAAACAAAAATTCTCCACACAAATTTTACCACCTGTATAACCCTATTAGGGGATGATTTCAAGACATGGTGGAAAACGTGTTTATAACTTTATTGGCTGAGTATTTTCAACAAATTTCATCATTGTAGCATTAAAAAATATTTGATACTTTCCACCCTGTTTAACCTTGTTAGAGGGTGAATTTACAAAAATGGCGAATTACGTTTAAGTTTATTTATTTTGCTTACTCTGTGTACCAAATTTAATTGCCATAACTTCATGAACAAAGATTCTCCATATAAACTTAACCGCCCCGTTTGAACCGGGTTAGGGATGATTCCAGCAAAATGGTGAAAGACGTGCTTAAAGTTTATCTGTCTGAGTAAATGAACCGAACTTCATCGTCGTAGCTTCAATAAATATAATTACATTTCACCCTTATTTAACCTGGTTAGAGGTAGATTTAAATAAAATCTTGATTCACGTTTTAATTATCTTTTTTTTTCTTAGTTTATGTACCAAGTTTCATCAAAACCACAAACTTCATAAATAAAAAAGATTTTCTATACAAACTTTACCACCCTGCTAAGGCTTGTCGGGGGATGATTTAAAGAAATGTGAAATACATATCTATACTTTCATTGGCTAAGAACGTATAACCACATTTCATCATTGTAGCTTAAAAATAATAATCTTCACTTTTCGCCCTGTTTAACCCTGTTAAGGGATGATTTTCAAAAATTGTAAATCACGTTTCAATCATCTTCTTTTACCAAGTTTTATCACAGCCACGAAACTTCATAAACAAAGATTTTCTATACAAACTTTACCACCCCGCTTAGGCTTGTTAGGGGATGATTTAAAAAAAAATGGTTACATAAATATCTATAATTTCATTGGCTTAGCACGTGTACCACATTTCATCGCTGTAGCTTAAAAATAATAATCTTCACTTTCCACCCTGTTTAACCCTTTTAAGGGATGATTTTCCAAACCCTGTTTTTCCAAACCCTGGTTGATTCTTGAAAAGTTACTGAAATTATATTTTAAGTGTAAGTTTCATAGCGCTGTGACATCGCAATGCTGAAATATCTTTACATAAGTGAACGCAGTCATGCAGGAAAAGCGAATTCCCACATTTTTTGCATCCGTAACTGTTAGCTTATTTCGACTATGACTATCAGTGTTCGAGTGGCCCAGTCGGCAGATACAGGACTTACAAAATGAAGGTCCGTGGTTCAATAATCAAGCCAAATCCTTCAGCATCTTTTTTCACTTTTTGGGTTTTGTTTTAATAAAAATAAATGTGTATAAAAACGTGTGCCGTATACATATATTATATATAGTATATATATATATAGTAATCTGTATACATCTATACATTACAGATTATGAAGATTAATGAAATCCATACATGTAAAATTTTATTTATATTTACAAATACCATGGTAGAAATATTATTTCAGCGTTTTTAGTACCTAAGTCTTACAAAACAGCCTGGAAGACTTACATAAAAATAGAGCTATAATTATTTTAACTATGGAAAATTCGTTAATGTTTTATAGAAACTACACGTGACTAGGCGCAAGGGGTAAAATTAACTCACCAACTATATATATATATATATATATTACATATAATAAGGAAGTCCACTACGTTCTCCAACTGAAGCGTCGAGTACTCTTGGCCCCCTGGTCTATAATCCGAGTCTTTGAAGTAAGTAAGTAGTAAGTTTATTTCTAAACCTAACTTTTTCGCGTGAATCGAATTCTTATTTAGTGTCATTAAGTACGTATATAATAATTAAGTAATAATCTTACTATTGGCCTAGGTCTAAAAAATATATATCTAACCTTTTGAATAGATAGGCCTGCCTATAACAGATATTATTATATCATACATAAGTATTTGTTAGAAGTGGTGCTGCAGCTTGCAACAATGGACTCGGACAATGCTGATGGAGCCACCGAAATATTATTTTATACGGAGAATATCGTGTATTTCAAAGGAGGCGCAGTTAATTTAACGTGTATAACCTTCATGCTTATTTTTTATCCGTTTTAGAGTGCCGATGTCAAAGAAGAAGTAAGGGTTTTGGCATGTTGTCATCGGACTCTGTCAGGGAAAAAATCTGTCTAGCCTTGAAACGATAATTCACAGAAAGCATAGAAATCTGTTGGAATCCAAAAGAAGGAGCTAAGTATCTGTTTAAATGTTGTTTTATCTCGTTGGGGGCTTATTTATGTTGGTGTTGTTATGAATATTTCAGAGGTTCTTGAGAGATACAGTTGAATTATAAAATGTTGTTGGTTGTGGCTGGTTGGTTGTAATTTTACATACTGCAAGGGTGGTCGTACAATACCGCGTTAATGTAACACTGGCACGTATGTGGATAATAATTTGTTATGGTTTATTAGGAAGAATAGTGTAAATATAATGTAAACTGATGGGAATGACTCTGTCTTATTGCATTCTGCTCTTATTATGATGCCATGCTGCTGCTGCCATGCCAAGTGATGTTTTAACAATTATTTTATTATACATAAAACTGTTTGCCGCTGGCGGTGAGCAATGTCGGAGGTGCGCATCCGGACGTAAACTTCACAGTGAGACGGTTCAAATGAAAGAAACTAATCCTAAAACGAATTTAATATTTAAATCTATAATTTCGAGCGTTTTTTGCATAAATAAAATATGTACCTACATTTTGATAACAATAACACCCGTATTGATCGCTATGATCGTTAATATGTTCTAACTTAAATAATTTAAATATTAATATATATTTAAATTATTTAAGTATTAATAAATAAATAATAATTATTAGTAATTATTTATTTTATTATTGAAAGCGCTAGGTGAAATGAGGGCCAATATAAAAATATCCTTAAATAGAAACCTTTTGTTAATAGAAACATTAAATATGAATAGCTAAAGATAAATCAACCCTTGAAGCTTACGTTTGGGGATGGAACTGACTATACTATACTACACTATAAAAAATGTCAGCACTTTTTTCTGTTGTCTCAGCAATTGGTAGTTGTCAAACAATTAATTATAATGTTATTATTATTCAGATATTTATTTCATTTCTTAGATTAAGGTTTTTCATAATACTTCTATAGTATATACAAAGATACTATAAAAAACCTAAACCTAGAGTGCCACCGGCAGCGTGCCAGGGCCCAAACTACCGGTGGGTAGAGCTGCAGAGGAACCTCTTGACAATACGCGCCATATCCGGCTTATTGGCTACAATAGTCCTGTCTGGACGATAGAGCGGCCCCAATAGAGCAATGCACGACCATTCTCGAGAACTATAAAAATCGTATCCCTGATATTGTGGTGGTTGACCGGTCCCAACGCCGGGCAGTGCGTCAACATCACCATCTCACATGACGAGAACCTCGTGGTTAGAAGGCCGAGAAGGACAAGCTCAGCAAGTGCCTTCACTTGATAGTTTTGCACTAAATGCGGGTCTAACTTTTTTTAAAGCGAGATGCGTGAAAATAAAATCATTTAGATCTGTGATTTTTAACTGCTTCAATGCGGACCATGAAGAATGCACTCGTTCAATGAAATTGTTTAATTGTGCGGGTGTATCGGAAGTAGGCTTTATGTCGAGAATGTTGTTTAACACAATGACCCTAGCAAGCGTTTTTCTTGATATTTAACGACTAAAGAATCCCAGATCGTAGCGTAATAAAATTCGTTTGGTATAATTCCCGCGAACACATTGAGAGCATTGCCACTCAATTTACCTACCAAATATTGTACGCGTTGAGCGTCGGTTAGTTGTTTGTTATTACGCACATTTTTTTTAAAGTTTTGATAAAAAAGCGGCCACGTTTCTGGCGCACCTGAAAACCCTATCGAGGTAGCAATTGGTGTTATCCGTACGCGTCTTCTCAGCGGTAGCACGACAGGATTCTAATAAGTCCGCACGTGCGTGTTGTACGCATGAAAACAAAGTTTCAAATGCACTCCAATCATTGAAGCTAAGTTGATGGTCAGGTTCTTTTTCTAACAACAATGTGTTGTGTTGAATAAACAAGGCGTTCATATGCGAAAACACAGCATCTTTCTTAACAATAATCATTCGCAATTTTGCGTCAGACGCCATTTTTATGACGTTCAGAAAATGCGGAAATTATTTTATGAAATTGCGAACTATGTAAATAATTATTTTGAATAAACAAATATGAAAATTATATTTGGGCGAATGAGATGGTAGGTAAAATAAATATAGGAAGCGGGGGATGCGTAGTACCGCGTGGCAATAGCTTTATGCGCAAAAAATATAAATACGATTTAAAAGCGATAGAATACAAGGAAAATGCGATTTGATGATTTCGATAGCAAAATGAGCGATAGGCACTAGTTTTTCATCGGGATCGCACGGACCAAAAAAAAAAATGGTGGCGCGGATGTAAGAAGAGCGGTGATGCGGGGGAAAATGCGGAGGCCGCTTGGAGAAACCAGTTCACAACAAATTTACCTACGAAAGCCAAGGGCAAATAAACTCGCCGAAGGTAGGCCAATCGTCCTCCTCCTGGTCTGCGTACGGGAGCAAGCCGCGTTGGTGTTGGTGACGGTGATAGGGCAGGAACGGGTCCCACGCGTGGGCAATAAATATAGCGAGGAGAAGTGATGAAGAGAAAAGGTTGTGGGATGCTGAGAAAGAATATTAGATGCGAAAAGCGCTCGTCACTTCTGGATTATATAGATTTTTTTACAACTGGTTTCCTGTCACCATTTTTCTTGTGCGCGGGCATGTAAGCGCCGCAAACCATTTGAGCCATTTGAGGAACTAATTTCCCAGCTTAGGTGCTCTCATTAAACCCTAGATGGCGTAAAAGTAAATTTGGCGTGAAAACGGCGTGAACAGTCCTAGTTGCCCGATAAGATTTTTAAACCAGGAAGTACAGTTCGTATATCGCCTTACCCTCTCGGAGAGACACGTCTTATATTCCGACCACAGAAGCAGACAGACAGCGGCTAGCATCACGTTCACGACATTATTCTTCCGCACTCGAAGCATTTTAATGATGACGCTTCAAACTATACGCAGTTAATGGGAAATGTTGTATGCAATCAGCATTTATATGTAGACATTATAATGCATTAATAATGAAGTTGTGCAATTAGATTTTTATCCTAGGCTTTGAGTACAAATTGTATGAGACTAGTTGTTCCGCTCTGCAGCTCCGCTCAGTTTCCGATTATGTTGTGGAAACTTTGCGTTCCCTACAAGAAATAATAATGTAGACATTAGATATAATAATAATCTAATATAGAAAAATATAATTATGGGGTCCGGCCACCAAATGATTTTATACAAAAAAATTGGCCAAGTCTTGTCGAAGCCGCAGGTGACAGGAGGGCTGGCTCATTCCTGGCTTAAAGATTACCGTTAGCCATTCAACGCGGGAATACAGCCAGCGTTCTTGGCACCTTGCCTCATGGACACCACTTGTATAAACATTTTTAGTTTTTGATAGTTTAGTATTAATTGATTTTTTTTAACAATTATAAGTGGTACCTAATTTAAATTATAAAAATAAAAATATACATTTAGATAGAACTAATAAGTATGTAATTGGGTATAGGTGGTTCCCGAGGTTACCTATAACAATCTGTTTTATATTTATTGATTGATAAATAGTCGATTTAATAAATAACGCCCATCGATATACATATATAGATCCTGGCCCCTAACTAGGATTCCCTGTTTCTAGGAAACCAGAAACTATGAGGACCATGG
Organism: Petrophora chlorosata; assembly: GCA_951640565.1. Lineage (NCBI taxonomy): Eukaryota > Metazoa > Arthropoda > Insecta > Lepidoptera > Geometridae > Petrophora > Petrophora chlorosata. The sequence goes on from OX621208.1 coordinate 14,096,271, forward strand.
TCCCACATTACCCAGACACGAAACAAATGCTTGCGCTTTTTTCTGTGCACAAACATTTGTCCTGTCGCGGGAATCGAACCCGCAATCTCAGTGATGTATGAGTTTTAAGCCAACTTGCCCAACCACTACACCACAGAGGCTGTCATAAGGAGTTATGGAATGTATCATTCGCATTTAATTCCATTAAGCTCTTCATTACATTAGGTAAAATGCATTTACCTATACTATTTAATTATTTTCATCTACGATATATAGACCGTTATGTCTTCTTCTTCTTCTTTTTCAGCCCTTTTTATTCCACTGTTGAGTATAGGCCTCCTCTCCATCACGCCACCCCTTCCGGTCTTGCGCCTTTCTTAACCACATCTTCCCAACAACCCTGGCTACGTCGTCGATCCATCTGGCTGATGGTCTGCCCCTAGATCGGTAACCTTCTGTTGGCCACCACTCGGTCACTGCCCTGGTCCACTACCGTCGTCCCGCCTAGCCACATGTCCCGCCCATCTCCACTTAAGCTTGGCGATTCGCGTACCGACATCCTCGACTTTGGTTCTGCGTCGAATTTCGACATTTGGTACGCGATCCGCCAACCTGATTCCAAGCATGGCGCGCTCCATAGCTCTCTGAGCTACTTTTATCTTATGGATATTTTCCATTGTGAGCGGCCACGTTTCGGCTCCGTAAGTGAGTATAGGAAGGACACACTGGTTAAAGGTTTTTAGACATTGCGGGATTTTAGCTTTAAATACGTCGACCATTATGTATGTTAGACCATTACGTACTTGCTCAATATTTTTTTCTCAAGTTTCAGGATTATGAAGGTTGCCGAAGAAACAACCGGATGAAACAATTCGAATTAGGAATTAGAACTCCAGGCAGGATTTAGGTTAATAAAACAACAAACATATAATTTTTTAAAGTGTTTTAATTGTACTTGCACAATTTATTAAATCCCCGACTTTTGGGCAGGTTAATAGATTAAATTATACATACAGACAAATGAGCGATGTTCAAAAATATTTTAGGCTGAAGGGTCAATGAACTTGTTCACTTCTCATGCTCAAAATTCCTCGTATGATATGCCGCGGGCAACCGGACTAACGTGGCATTTTTATGCTCTAGGGATTACATTGAATTAACTGTTAACTACTAGGAAGAGGAGTTTTGAATCACATTATTAATTAGATTGTTAATTAGATTAGAGTAGATATATTTTACATATATATAGATAGATAGTAGACATTTATTATGTACCTACTACTACATGTAAAATTATCTTATAGTAACACCGTCCGTATAAATTTTGGTCCACATTCCTCCGCTTGTGGGTTATCTGGAAGAGATCGCTTTGAGCCGTAAATTCTTAATTTTTGTTTTTAATTGTTTTTATATTGTGGTATTTATAATAAATACTTATTCTATTTTATTAAAAAACAAAATAATGGTCACATACTTAATGTTCATACATCGCGACATAATAAAATAATAGTGTTGCACGCCATTGTTATGGTAGAATGTTTGTAATTGTCTTTATTATTTATCATCTTTGTATACAACATTATGGCAATAAAGAATTTGAATGATTGATTGAATAATGAACCATAGCGTGTGTTCTGTACGTGAGCTCAAATAGAAGAAAATAAAATTACAATGGCGCGTAAGCTATATAAATGTTTTGATTGGAGAGATTACTAATAAGGAGAAAAAAAATAGAAAATAAATCTGCATACATATTTGGTTTTTTGAAAAAAGGTACAGGAACGCAGAAAAATATAATTTGTCAAAAAAACAACATCCAAAGGTTGCCTGGAAGAAATCGCTCTAAGCGATAAGGCCGCCAATTGTACCTCAAGTTAATGTATATTGTATTTTTTTGTGTTGTGTGTTTATTAGGTGTGCAATAAAGTGTTATTGTATCGTATGGTATGTGGCTATGTGGCCTAATCGACCCTATTCCTTCTGTCAAAGCAAATCGTATGTTTTTGAGAAAACGAAAAAAAACGTTTTCTTATATTCTTTATTGTACACTAAAATTTTTACATCGATGTATTATAAAATATATGTATAAAGGCGAGCTTAACCCTAAAAAGAGTTTTCTTCCAGCAAACCCTTGAGGAAAGAGAATTGTCATATGAGCAAATAGGTTTTCCATACATTTTCAACTCAAACGTTATCTTAACTTTAAATGAAGGTTAAATATAGGGATTTATAATCGTTTTAAAAGGTACCTAAAGTACCTAACACTTACTTTAATACTATTGAGTGAATTTTATAAATCTTCATTTGCGGTGTGGGCATGCTACAAACTTAACGTATTTAAATTAATTTGTATCATGTGCATATGACGTATAAAAGTGAATTTGTGCTCTTTTAATAAATATCTTTTATTTTGTTATTTTTCTAAGAACATGATTTGCTTAAAAAAGCTAAATTTTGAAAAATGCTCGAACCCGTATTAATTAATTTTTAATTATAAGTATTCAGTCTGAGTTTTAAGATTCTAGGACAATCAAAAAACTTTTTTCCATACTAACTTCACCCCCCATTTAACCCCCCCATAAGCAGATTTTTCAAAATTTCGATAGCCTATATTAGAATCAGGATTTAATTGAACAAATTCCTGGAAATTTTATCAAAATCCGTTTAGTAGCTTTTAAGTTTAGCGCTTCAAACAGACAAACAAAAATTTTAAAAACTGTTTAAATATGTTCAGTTACTCATTTTATGTCGCCCTGGTTGTTTTTTTCGAATATCTTCCATGTACAGATTTTTTAGTTCTACGATTTTATTATATGTATATAGATATATAGATATAGATACCATGGTCCCTGGCTCTTTCATGTTCACCTATTTGTTGCACAACGCAAAGTATCTACTGTGTGTAGGGATTTAATGAAAAAAATTACAATTTGCGCATGCGTACAGCTATATTCTAGTCAATTATTTTCCTGAATTCCTGATTAGTCATGTGGTAGAGAGCGGCAGATTATGACACGTTCCATACTGTTCATTTTCTCAACTTTCCACCAGTTTGTTTCTTTCGGCTGAACTCTTTAAGTTCCATATCGACGTAGCCCGCACCGAGCAGTTCTTTGGTCGTGGTGAGCGTGACGTTCAGGTAAATACGCCCTTTCCTGAACGGGAACCCTTCCGGTACTTGTTCGAACGGGATGCTGAAGTTTGTCACGGCGTACGTACCCTGAAAATGGGGTCATTATGATGAGACACATTTTTTTGAGTGTGGCTCAGTTGGCACTCGTGCGACTTTCAATCCGACGCACCGGTGTTCGAATCTCATTGGCCCCGCTACATGTGACTTTCTTAAGTTGTGTGCAGATTTTACACTCGCTTTAAAAACGGTGAAGGAAAACATCAAGTCGAAGCAATATTAAGGACATTGTGATATCTTCCACACGCCTCCACAATTATCCACCCAAAGACGAACCAACACACCGACAACACCTCGATACACATTCGGAGAGGACGGTGCATTCATGCCGGATACCTACAGCCATGAAATTAATATAAGTAACCGATCGCTTCCTTTACCACAATCTCACCGGTTTTACTTTAGATTCTAGGTAAAAAGCACTGTTGCGTGAACACCAACAGAAGGAAGATACATCAAGATACATTACCGCTGGAGTAGGGCACGTTTGAATCGTCTTCCTCACACCAGTTCCGAAGAAGTTATCCTTCAATACGAGATCGCACGCACGAAAATGCATCTCGACAAAAGAACGTCGGTAAGTATTGCTCAAGTACTCGAAGAAATAGAAGTCGAACTGTAAAGTAAAATGAATTGTAGTAGGTAGGTATCTTTGAAATACCATACTTGTAAAATAAAAGATCGCAGAAAGCCACATGGTCGGGCCGATCGGACTACATGAATAACTTTGATCGTGCCCTGACGCTCAATTATTGTCAATCGCTCAAGGAAGCAGCGGTTATATAATATATACGTGCAGGCATATATACGAGTATATATTTATATATTTTGACCAATGAAATTGCTGGAAACGATGAGTTTCAAGTTTAGCCGTGTTTATAGTATCCTTGGTGTCACTACTACTGACAGCCATTTGACAGCACGTGAGCGTTGGTCGTGCGCAGACCTGGCAACCTATCGTAATGGACGCTTTTATAATTTTCCACGATAATGTCATCCATGATGTTATAACCACGCTTTTAAAATTCCACTATATATCGTGCTTCCAATTTTTGTAGTAAAATAAGTTGCTAAATAAGCAGGAACACATGGCGAACCCATACATTTCGCTCTGTTCAAACGTGATGGTAAAAAATATAGTGTTGGGCCGTTATCGTAGAGAATTATATAAAACGCCCCACCACGATTTATATTATAAAAGCACCCATGTGGCGCTTTTATAATTTGTGGATGCTTCCTTTTATAAAGGACGTGCACTGTAGGAGGTTATTGTGGATGGAAAAAAAAGCGTCTCCATACAATCCCATACATTTTCTGCCCTGTTGCCCCAAAACTTGTAGGTAGCGCTATTTTTTTTTAAGTATCCGATTAAAATACTACATTTTCAACAATATATATTTAGTCTTAATCTGAAAATAAAATGTAGGTATATCACAAAATTTATTAAAAGTCAAATTCAGTAAAATACAGCTCGGATGTTGCTAATTTTCATTTTTGATTTTTTTTTTCTTAATCAAATTTCTTAATAAGACTAATAAGTAATTTGAATTTAACTTAAGCTGCTAGTAAAAATTAAGAATGTTGAATGTAAGGAGAATAAACAAATGTTTTAACAAATAAAAATATCTTGTTACCTGTACAGAATTATCAACTTCAATCAGCGTTGTAAAATGTACTTCTATGTAGTGCATAAAGCTGCTCCGGCCAGGTCGTCGGGAGGAGATGTTAGCAAAAGATAAATACTTCTTATTATAATAAGTTATAGCTGGACGCTCCGTGCTGAAGTAGGTAACCTAGAAATGAAGCGAGTTCTTTTACTATTTAATATTATTTTGTGTTTTTGCTTAAAGTGACTTCTTCGACTTCAGCAATGTATAATACCTACCGCACATCTTTATTATTTAACTACTGGCTTTTTCCCGCGATTTCGTACGCGAGAACAAAGTTCAAACTATAGAACAAGCCCATATTCAGATACTTTCCAAGACCACCCTAGCAAAATGATCTTAGTAATAATAATAATAAATGCAAATCAAAGGCCATCATTGATCATTTATTTATTTAAGAACTAATTACAATTGTAACAAAAAAGGAACTCTACTATAAAGATACTAAACTATATACAACCACAGAATACTTAATACAAAGTTCTAAGTGCTGTTATTGTTATAAACTGGCGTATTGCTTACCATCAGGCAAACGGCCAGCTCGTCACGTCATTCAGTTATATTAAAAAACTACCTCTACAAGTAATGCCCATGAGACAAGGTACCAAGAACGCTGGCTGCAATGGCTAACGTTAATCTTTGAGCCAGGAATGAGCCAGTCCACATGTAAAGTGAGGCATCGACAAGACGAAATTTAAAAATAAATATGTACACATAAAATCCTTTGGTGCCCGGACCCCATGTGGAACAAAGGTTCTGATGTCAAGCGGCGCAAAAGTGTAGTCACTGCAGAGTAAAGTAGGTATATTTTCGTGTCTTGGTGTCTTCGGCAGCCTCCGCCGCGGCTCCGGCGTTTGACACCGATCCACTGAGGTGAGAAGGAGCCAGCATGACGCTCCCAGGGGATTAACGTCATGCCGCCGGACCCTTACCATCATCGCGAACTAACCCCACCACCGGTTCTAACACCGATAAGGAATGTTGATGGGGCAAGTGTTTGTTTGAAGAATTTATTTATGGAGCCATGAACTCTGGCAGAAAAGTACATGATATCATTTTATATCACCCTAACGCTGTGGTAGGAACTTATGGCAGACGTCTTGCATCTTTGTCATTTATGTTAATTATTCGTGTAGATCGTCCGAGGGCTTTGTTTCGTTTTTGTAACTATTGTACATAACTTGTTACGAGTTATATTATTTTTAGAAAAAAACAAGAAACGACTTCTATTTTGTTTTTGTTATTTTTTCTAAAAGCGCTAATTTAATTTCGATAAAATGTATGTGGGACCACCTCTGAAATACACTCGAGAGCAATGAATCCGGGTCACTTAAAGAATCCTAAAAATCTCGGAAACTAAAAATGCTAGGTTAATGCAATAAATTGTATTTAATAGACAATGTAATACTCCTTAAATGAAGGTATTAAAACTTCTTAGTTATTGTAAAGTTATATCATAAAAAAATCAAATTTGAAAAAGGGCCACTTTCGAAGATGGAACTACGAAATTACAGCATTTGGTTTTGCTTTTGTTTGTAATCTGTCATTTATGTGGGTACATAAACCATGTTGATAGTGCTCTATATTCATTATTCAAGCTGAAATTATGTCGCTTACGCCTGAAGAATGCACCAGAATACTTACAATGCTGGAAACCGGCCGGAGTCAGCGCGATACAGCCAGGACTGTCGGTGTGTCGCTGTCAACAGTACAAAGAGTTCTCCGACGTTACGAAGAAACTGGTTCTAACCTACGCAGACCAGGAACGGGCAGAACCAGGTGTACCACAGCACGAGAAGACCGATACTTGGTGAACACCATGCTTCGAAATCGCTTTCTCACAGGAACTGAACTCACCAATCAGTTTCGACGCCTCGGAGGAAGTAACCCAAGTGCATGGACAGTAAGACGTCGGCTTGCTGAATCTAACTTAAAACCCCTTAGACCTGCAAACGGCCCTAAACTGGAGCGTGGGCATCGTATTTCGAGACTAAGATATGCCCAGAGCCACGTAAATTGGAGTATTGAAGATTGGTCAAAAGTTATGTTCTCCGACGAATCAAAATTTATGCTCTACAAGCACGATGGAAGACACAGAGTGTATCGAAGACCAGGGGAAAGATTCAAGCAAGCATGCATCGAAGAAAAAGTAGCCTACGGTGGTGGGTCTGTACTTGTGTGGGCCGGAATTTCTTCTGAAAGTCGCACAGAGCTGGTGATCATAGAAAACGGCTCTTTAACTAGCGTAAGATATGTGGAAGAAATCCTCAATGATCACGTTGGTCCATTTATGGTCAATTTAGGTGAGGATGCTATATTTATGCATGACAATGCCCGACCTCATACAGGTAGGATTGTGAATGACTACCTTCAAGAGATGAACATTACTCGTATGGAGTGGCCAGCGCGCAGCCCGGATATCAACCCGATCGAGCATGCTTGGGACGAGCTAGGCAGATGCGTAAAACAACGAAACCCTCCCCCAATCACGCTTCGTGAGCTCAAAATTGCTCTCACAGAGGAATGGGAGAATATTCCCCAAAATCGTATAAGGAACTTGGTGTACAGCATGCCAAACCGCGTAAACGCAGTAATGGAAGCACGAGGAGGCAATACGAAGTATTAAAATTCAAGAAAATCGTAATAAAGTTCAAAAATTTCATGTTTCCTATTTTTGTTTTAAGGAGAGATCAGCAGTTTTTTTCTTTATGTAATTTTGTGTTAATAAAATGTATGGTGACTCATATTTTTTTTACTTTCATTTAAGGAGTATTACATTGTCTATTAAATACAATTTATTGCATTAACCTATCATTTTTAGTTTCCGAGATTTTTAACATTCTTTAAGTGACCCGGATTCATTGCTCTCGAGTGTACCTATCAAACAAAAAAAGAATCATCAAAATCAATTCATAATTCGCGGAGTAATCGTGTAACAAACTAACAAAAAAACCGTTGAATTGAGAACCTCCTCCTTTTTTGAAGTCGGTTGAAAATGAAGTATTTTTCAGCTTCTTATAACCAGTTAAAAAAGAAAAATTTAAGCTGTAGTGCACATGCATTACTGTTCGGGTTCGAATGCATTGTAGCGAAATTACCGGGCAGATGAGATTTAAGAGCTTATTGTTTTCAGAGTGATAATGGCAGTTCTGTGCTGCGAAGGACATAGGACACTTTTTATGCCAGTAAACCGCGGGGGAAGCCGCGGAGCGCAGCGAGTAAAATATAAAAATATAGTTTGAGTATATGGACGCCTCTAAGTAGAGGTTGGTTACAAAGAAGAGATTGTTTTAGAATTTTACAAATCAGTCTTCTAGTACCTCCATGATCACATACATAAATCCTGGCCCCTAACTAGGATTCCCTGTATCTAGGGAGCGAGGAACTATGAGGACCATGCTCCCACTACATCCAGACACGAAACAAATTCTTGCGCTTTTTTTTCCGCAACATTTGTCCCATCGCGTCGCGGGAATCGAACCCGCAACCTCGCTGGTGTATGAGATTTGAGCCAACCTGCCCAACCACTACACCTCAGAGGCGGTTCATAGGTTTACATTTGTCGATCAGCTTTGCTAGCAATGGTATTATTGACTTACCCTCTCGGAGAGGCATATCTTATATTCCATCCATAAAATGAGACTAAATGCGAACAAGACATTCTGCGCCCGCAACATTTTGTCTGCTTTCAAACAATTCTAACAAACGAATGTGGAACTTTTGCTTCAAAACATGATTAAATATGGTGTTTAATTGCCTAATCAAATACATTGATAAAAGATCTGTATAAACGCAGCATGCTAACCGATATTTCTGGGTTTTCTTCCAAATAACTAGGTACCTAAGTAGCTAATACCTAGTACTTAAATACAGACCCTGCTAGCTACCAAGTGTTCCATGAGCCTACCAAGGATTTTAATTTTTCATATCGGTTCTCTATTTTTTCAAAATAAAACCTACCGGTTATGTACACAACTTTGCCACAGCTTTGCCAGCTATTCTGCCACCAAGCAGTAGTGCGCAAGCACTACTGTATTCCTGTTGAAGGGCATTGTAGCCAGCGAAATTACTGGACATATAAAATGAGACTTAATATCTGATGTCTCAGGGTGATGAGCGTAATGCATCAGTGCTACGCAGTGCTTTTTATGATATTAAAAGTTCTGGGTGGCACTGTAATTGTTATGGGCAGGCATGGCGCTTATCATCAGGCGAATGACTTGCTCGTCTCATAACTCAGATCCATAAAAATAAAAAGTACATTTAAGTATTAAACTTATAACAAAGGAATTTTTTGCACAATACTAATAGGTATGACTTAAATATATATACGAGTGTAACGAAATATTATAAAATTATTCTGAAAGGCCTATGGTGGAGGGAAAGTGCTCAGTGAATTTTTGACCCAAATATGAGCCAGCATTCTGGTCACACGTTGCCTCCACCAGGCGTTTTGCCAAGTCCCTATAGATTTCATGGGTGCTCGGCTCCCACGGTTCTAATATTTCTACCCTAGAAGTAAATGTACTTTTAATTTTTATAATAATAAGTAAACCATTTGTTCATTACGTAAACTTATTTGGCTAGTTGACTTTTTAATATTGGAGTTTCTGCTACTACTACTACTACTAGACTCATCGCCTGTGGTTCAGCGTACATTGTCTTCGTCTAGGGTTATATACATACCTAATATATTAAGGCTTATAAAGCCCATTATAATTTGGTTTTAATGCACCTAGCAGTATTTATAGATAAAAGAAAAGAAAATACAAAACTAAATGCTATTACATACAAATTTATCCAGAAACTTATCTAATATGTTATGAGTTGTGTTGTGTCTCGTGAATAGTGGTTCTTTTTCTGATACGGTGGTAGAGTCATGGTGATAATTTGATGTTCATAAATGCGTCTGTGATGCCAATGAATGAAGAGATTTTGATTTGATTTGATTTGATTCTCTGTAAGTACGGTGAGGGTGTATGTGTGTGTAGAGGAGTGTTAGATTAAGCGTACATTATTATTAATTTTAAATTGTATCTGAAAGAACTTTAATTGCTACGACATGTCGCAGGCGTATTACATACAAACAGACATGCATTTAAAACTTTTATTAAAGAACACGTATTGTATCATGTCAAAAATTAAGGCAGATAAAATAAAATGCAATGTTGTGCTATTATCCAATTATTTATAGGTTTAACATGAATTGCCTGCCCACAATACACCGGATATAGCATTATGTGTTATTTTGGTCGGATGCCCATTAACTACCTGCTACGTTTCACGGTTTCACCTGACTAATGACATTTCATTAGGTAGGTACATAGAAACAGACAAATTCTTATGGTCCAGTAATTTCTATGGACACATTAGTCAGTATTTGTAATAGCTTAAAAATGACGAGGTATGCCTCATCCGGGGGCCCATTGTCTCATCTATCGCGATACCTTTCAATTTGGCATCTGAAGGATATTTACAAACTTCACATCGACACTGGTACATAATAATAATAATAACGTTTATAATAATAATAATAACGTTTTATTGAATAAATACTTAGTTTACAAATACATAGTCCATTGGTCCCCAAACTAGGTAAACCTGTATCTTGGGGACCTCCTTCCTAAATGATACATATTCTTTAATGACAAAAAGAAAAACGTCATTATCTAATATGTTATAAAATATAAAATAACTTAAGAGGCAAAACATAGGTGACATAAGTTTGTTTGAGTGAGAGGGTATGCCTCTAGTGTGACAGGTGTAGTTCATGACTGTGCGTGAGTGAGGGGAGGGAGGGAGAGGTGAGAGGGTGTGTGTGTACGTATGTGTGAATGTGAGGGTGTGAGAGGGTGTGTGAGGGTGTATGTGTGAGTGTGTGGCTGCTTATGTGTGCATGTGTGGAGTATGTATGCGCAAATGTAATAAAAATAGGTGTGCGTATTTCAACTCTCAAATTAAAAATTATAACTTTAAATTTAGGAACGGAAGATTACAAATTCTTCCGTTTTTTCATAATCCATTGTCAAAAGCCACTTGTATATTGTAAATTTACATTCTGAGAGCATTAATTCATGAATATATTTAGTTTTATTTATTTTATTGTACATAAAGTTTGACATATAGGTGGTTTGACGTTGCAGGTAATTTGTACGGGGTGAGATATTGACGCAAATTTTGTTTCTCCTTTTGGTAGATCGAGTTTTCTGATAAGGCGTAGTTTTATGTTTTCTTAGTAAAGTATGTAGTATGTAGGTCTGTCTTACGGTGAGTAATTTACTTTCATTATACAATTTTGTGGTGGAGTATCTAAATGGTCTAAAGAACATGACTTTCAGAATAGACCTTTAAGCTCTTTCTAGTTGCAAAAGGTGGGTTTTATGCGTACATAAGAAATGACGATCTTCATCGGGACCTAAAAGTAGAGTTCGTCCATAAAGTTATAAAACAATATGCCGAAGCTCACGAACATAGACTTCACCATCATGTAAACGTCGAGGCAATCCAGCTTCTCTACCACACGGATATAGTGAGAAGACTCAAAAGAACAAAACCGTTTGAGTTAGTGTAGTGCTAGTGCTAGTGAATTAGTGTAATGTAGCAATTGTTACCCAGAAAGAACACATGAACAAAGTGTCTTCGCCTTAATAGAGACAATAAGATAAGTGTTTATGGACACATTCTTAGTATTAAGCTATGTATCAGTTTAAGTTCAATTTAAATTACTTATTAGCCTAATTATATGGCTAGATTGTAATAAAAATAGGAAGCAGCGTTATGTATGGTGCTATCGAGAATAAAGAAAAAAAAAGATCGACACTGGCGATTGTGATTGCGAATTAACAATTGTAAATGTAAGGAGAAAAAAAGACATTGTGTCTTTGTATGTTGAATCGATCAGCATATAATTGTATGTGTATACAGACCTCGATCGGGTGACTTTAATGTTTTTGAGTCTATAATGGAACAAGTATTGTATTGTAACTGATTAAAAATAAATAAAAGTATAGTCACCACGTGTTTTATTCTCCATTACATTTTACACGCTGCCTCGCCTACGTGGTTCTAGAGAAAAATAAATGTTTATGTGCGACTAGAGTAAACTGAATGATTTAGTGTTTATAGGACACTACTGTATGACGTTCAGGATTCTTTATTTGTAGAATTCTCTTTCTGTTCAGCTATAGCAGCTCTATTCAGACAACTTCGATAAGATAACCTTTAGCACATGTCAACAAATTATTACACACTAACCTCGCGAGCCACTAACCGCTAAGCGAATCTAGTCGCTACACATCACTTGCTCTCGCACCTTAAGACCCAGTTCAGCAAACCACGCAATCTCGAAAACTAACAACAGCTACCTAAGTCTTCTTTATTATAAACTCACCCCAACAACGCAACCTCGAAAAAAGCAACTGGCAGATAGTAGGTACGGTGACTTTGGCCAAATAGAGCACCAGGAAAACTCACGAATACTTCTTTCACTCTTTGGTAACCTACGATAAGATAGACATAGATCTAGATCTATGTGCTCCATCTTAGGCCGCAGTAGAGACGGCAGTTGAGCGGCTGCTCAGACCCGTCTCCCCGATGGTTCACCGAACATCATCCCGAAACACGACTAGGTGGCTTGACGGCATGGCTCTGGTCCCTGGCTCTTCCATGTCCACCAACTTGTTACACAACGCATCGTATACCTACAGTACGTTGGGTTTTAATGAAACAAAAATTAAAATATCCTGAATTCCTGATTAGTCATGTGGTAGAGAGCGGCAGATTATGACACGTTCCATACTGTTCATTTTCTCAACTTTCCACCAGTTTGTTTCTTTCGGCTGAACTCTTTAAGTTCCATATCGATGTGGCCCGCAGTGATCAGTTCTTTGGTCGTGGTGAGCGTGACGTTCACGTAAATACGCCCTTTCCTGAAAGGGAACCCTTCCGGCACTTGTTCGAACGGGATGCTGAAGTTTGTCACGGCGTACGTACCCTGAAAATGGGGTTATGATGATGATACATATTTTTTAGAGTGTGGCTGAGTGGGCAATCGTGCAACCTTCGATCCTACGCAGCGGAGTTCGAATCTTACTGGCTCGGACCAGTGATTTTCCTAAGTTGTGTGCAGATTTAACACTCGCTATAAAAACGGTGAAGGAAAACATCAAGTCCAAGAAATATTAAGAATATTGTGACATCTTCCATACGCCTCCACAATACTCAACCAAAGACAAATCAACACACTGACAACACCTCGATACACCCTCGGAGAGGAGAGGTGCACTGACGCCGGATACCCTATCTACAGCCATGAAATCAATAAGGTGCTCATGAGCACTTACGGTTTGAATAGCTACGATGTGGGTATTTGTTTGGTTGTGTGGTTGGTACCATAAAATTTTAGCTTACGTTAGCCAACGTCTGATGCAGCGAAAGACCTGTTCAAAATTGTGGGTTTCCATAAATAGATATATTATTATGGTTTACATATGGCTGTTTATGAAGACTTACATACATACATAAATGCCTGGTATGAGAATAGCCCTACGTAATGTGGGGTTATTTTCATCTTTTCTCAGGTATATATCCGTTTTTAATGTAACTTTTTACTATACTATTAGCATAGATGATGGGGCTGTATATATACATGTACTAATTAATGTACAAAAGCCCCCATATAATAAAGATTAGAAAAATGATTGATTACCAAATTCATTTATTTCAGAAAACCATATTAATTATATACCCCAAAATCATTTCTCAACCACTTAATTTACTCGTTTTGAGTCCGCACTAGTAAATCTGTTACTGCGGCACAAGCATTATAAAACTGGTTGCGAGCGATTCGGCCCGGGAACCCCCCGCCAGCGCCACCGCACCGCGCTGCACCGCGCCTTCAAGTTTGACGCGCGAGCGTACATAGTGAGCTAGCAACTCATAATTTTTACGTCTACCTGCTCAATCATAATTTTGTTAATTTTGTCAATTTAATTTTTTTTATTTCTACTTGCTCAATTATAATTTTGGAAATTTAAGTACTATACTAATGTTAAATAATTAAATAGTCAAATGTGTGTTATATGTAAGATAACTTAGTATACTAGGCTAAGTACATTAAGCTTACCGGCATTTATATTTTAATGTAAAATTGATTTTCTCAGCAAGTGAATTTGTAAATTCTTATGAGAAATAAATTCTTTAACCGTTAAATCAATATTAGTAACCGGTCTCTTCCTTTACCACCTCACTGGTTTTGCTTTAAGAAGCTCTAGGTAAAAAGAACATTGTTGCGTGACCGCCAACAGAAGGAAGATACATCAAGTTACATTACCGGTGGAAATGGACATTTTTGAATCGTCTTCCTCACACCAGTTCCGAAGAATTTATCCTTCAATACGAGATCGCACGTACGAAAATGCATCTCGACAAAAGAACGTCGGTAAGTATTGCTCAAGTACTCGAAGAAATAGAAGTCGAACTGTAAAGTAAAATGAATTGTAATAGGTAGGTATCTTTTAAATACCATATTACCAAATACCATACTTGTAAAATCAAAGATCGCAGAAAGCCACATGGTCCGGCCGATCGGACTACATGAATAACTTTGATCGTGCCCTGACGCTCAATTACTGTCAATCGCTCAAGGTGGCGGGTAAAGCAGCGGTTATATAATATATAGGTGCAGGCATATATACGAGTATATATTTAGTAACCGAATGACCCAGCTTTGCTCGGTATTTTTGAGATGGCTTAGTGTTGCTTAATAACGCCATCTATTGTCAAGTAGCTTTAGTATTGCTGTGTCGGTAAAGCAGTTAAGTTGTTGTATATTCTACTCGCCAATCAGGAAGTCATATTTATAGTATATGTTTAAAACACGGATAAAACGACTTTTTCTAAAAGTGAAACCTAGCTAGATCGATTTATCGCGCCAGAAACCCCCTGCTACATTTAATGAAAATCGTTGGAGCCGTTTCCGAGATTCAGATTATATTTATATATATATATATATATATATATATATATATATATATATATATATATATATATGTATATATATATATGTATATATATATATATATATGTATATATATATGTATATATATATATATACATGTTTACAAGAATTGCTCGTTTAAAGGATTAAAGATTAGATAGATATATCTTGACCAATGAAATTGCTGGAAACGATGAGTTTCAAGTTTAGCCGTGTTTATAATATCCTTGGTGTACTAACAGCCATTTGACAGCACTTGAGCGTTGAGCGTGCGCAGACCTTGCAACCAATCGTAATGGACGCTTTTATAATTTTCCACGATAATGTCATCCATGATGTTATAACCACGCTTTTATTAATTCTTCTATATATCGTGCTTCCAGCTTTTACAGTAAAATAAGTTGCTAAATAAGCGGGGAAGCATGGCGGAGGCGCGGGCGTGAATTCAAATTAACAATGTGACAATTTTATGAATAATAATTAATTTAAATCGACAAATGTATACAATAAATAAACCAAATGATAATGACTAGGGATACGTAACTAGCTCCACTCAAAACTTGTGCAGCGCCTTACAGGGCACGCGTATTTATTCTTCGAGGACATTTCTAAAGCGTGTCACACACTACGCAGATACGGTAAGATATCTGTATCTGAGCGCGTATCTGTCAATATCGCTCTCTATACTAAACTCAAGGAGCAACGCACACTAAGCAGATAACTCGTCAAGTATCTGTAGGCACCGACATATATCGAAAGATGGTCAGAGGTTATCTGCGTATACAAATATATATGTTTTACTTTATACATGTTGTTTTGCACTGAGGCGGCGCGGTGAGGCGGTTTTTTTAATATCCTCTTTGATCAAGTCAAGGATCGCCATAAATGTCGCCCGTTTTCGGAAATTGATAGGAATTTATTATCTGATAGATCCTTGAATAGATCAAATTCGCCTTGATCATTTTTAAGTTCTATATGTCTTTCCACTCAAATTCTTCGCGTTTTAGTATATTCTAACGCAACACGTGCTTCTTCTTGTAACACACTGTATATACGATCCGCACCAAAAAACAAGTATAGTCAGTTTGAAGGATTCCACGTGAATGTATTATTTCGTATATTATCGTATCTGCGAAGTGTGCGACTTTCAGATAAGTTAAGTTTTTATACGCAGTTTAAATCTTACCGTATCTGCGTAGTGTGTGACATGCTTCACACCTGCATGTCTGGTACTTTAAATGTAAACAAGATATCATGAATATGAATATGAATTCACACACACATATTTAATTTATAATATTCTTGCATGTTTTATCGTGGACATGCAGGTAGGGCATTATCGCCGACGGACAATTAAAAGCGTCTCTCTACAATCCTGACGTTTTGCCCTGTTAAAACGTGTTTGTAAAAAATTGTGCTTGCAGTTATGTGGAGGTAATGTGGAGGAGAATTACGAAAGCACCCATGGTCTTTTGATTGAAATAAATGAAATTGAAATGGGGCGCTTTTGTAATTTGTGGATGCTTCCTAATATAGAGGACGTGCACGGTAGGTCGTTATGGTGGATGAAAATAAAAGCGTCTCCATACGATCCCATACATTTTGCTTCCCTGTTGCCCTAACACTTGTAGGTAGCGTTGTTTTTTTAAGAGTTTACGGAAAAATACTACATTTCAACAATGCTTATTTAGTCTTAACCTAAAAATAAAATTTAAATTACCTGTATAGAATTATCCACTACAATCTCTCTTTACCTGTATAGAATTATCCACTATAATTTCTCTTTACCTGTATAGAATTATCCACTACAATCTCTCTTTACCTGTGTAGAATTATCCACTACAATCTGTCTTTACCTGTATAGAATTATCCACTACAATCAGCACTGTGAAATTTATGTCTATGTAGTGAATCAAGCTGCTTCGGCCAGGTCGACGGGAGGAGACGTTAACAAAAGATAAATACTTTGTATCAGAATAATATATAGTTGGACGCTCCAAGCTGAAGTAGGTCACCTAGAAATGAAACGAGTTGTTTACAATATAGAGCTGAGTGATGAGACAAGCGTCGTTCGACTGATGATAAGCGCCTCGCTTGCCCATAACAATTGCAGTGATATAGGAGAACTTTTAATACCTTAAAAAGCACTGCGTAGCACTGCATTGCGCTCATCACCTCCAGACATCAAATATTAAGTCTCATATGCTCAGTTATATCGCTAGCTACAATGCCTTTCAAACCGGAACTCAGTAATGCTTGCGCACTACTGCTTGGCGGCAGAATAAGTGGCAAAGCTGTAGTATCTACCCAGACGGCCTCCCGAATACGAAAAACCATTTTTTTTATTTAACTGAATGACGTGATGACGCTAGTCGTTTTCCTGATGGTAAGCAATACGCCTACCCATAACAATAACAGCACAACCCAGAACTTTTTGTTGAAAAATCCTGCGCGGCTCTGCACAGCGCTCGTCACCCTGAGACAATTAGCTGTTGAGTCTCATAATGCCCAGTAATTTCACTGGCCACAATGCCCTTCAAACCGGAACACAGTAATGCTTGCGCACTGCTTGGCGGCTGAATAACTGGCAAAGCGGTGGTCCACACCCAGACAGCCTCTCGCATACAAGAAAAATACCACGAGTAATTGAAAAAAAATATATTATTTTGTATTTTGGTTTAATAGTAAACAATACCGAATAATTTAACAACGTATAATACCTACTGCGTATCTTTATTATTTAATTATGCATTTTTCGACGTCCGTACGCTGCAGCGAGCAGTCGCACACGTGTTCTCAACTACAACCATTGATTACAAAACTTTTCCGCGATATATTCCTGTCATCATCATCATCATCAGCTCATTTCGTTCCCACTGCTGGGACTCGGGCTTTCCCTCGTAGAGAGAGAGTATGGGCCATAATCCACCACGCTGGCCCAGTGCGGGTTGGTGGATGTCACATGTCATAGAATTTTTGTGATTAATTCTTGTACATGCCGGTTTCCTCACGATGTTTTCCTTTACCGTTTTTAGAGCGAGTGTTACATAGCTTAAGAAAGTCAGTGGTGCGGGGCCAGCGCGATTCGAACTCGGGTGCGTCGGATCGAAAGTCGCACGCGCTCCTACTGAGCCACACTCGCTCTCAAATCTCGCTAATTCCTGTGATCGATGCCAATCACAGATGACAGTGGGGCCCTTTTGTTCATCTTGCTCCAAATATTTCGATTACCAATGTGCTGGTATTTCTGAAGCCGGATACCGGAAATTAGGCTCTGAAAGGAAGCCGCCGTGGACATACAGTGCTGCGGCCTTCACTCCAGCTGCATGAAGCCGTCTGAACCTCTGCGCCTGACACGGAAACCCGAAAGCGATTCAAAAACTTTCAGAGAAGATGTATCCTATTGATGTGCTATACAGTCACGGACATGCGCGAGGTCAAATCTGACCTTGGTGACCTAAAAACATCAGTTGAGTTGTCATCGACTCATTGCTGGATGAAGGAGCGCGGAGACACAGTAAAGACATTCGATGGTATTTTCGTGAAAGTGGAGAAGGCAAACTGCAAGCGAGGTATCCACGCTTCAGGCATCAATCACGAAGTCGGAACAACCGCTCAATGAGAAGGCACAAGTCCGATCGTGCATGGAGTACTGCTGCCACCTATAGGATGGCTCGGCTAAATACCAACTGGAATCCTTAGACTCCATCGAAAGACGTGCCAAGAGGGTCATAGGCGAGGACCTGTTTGAGACTTATTTACAGAGTCTCAACCATAGACGCAAAGTTGCAAGTTTGGCGGTATTTTATCGGGTGCACTTTGGAGAGTGCTCAGGAACTACATGACCTCATACCACGGTCTCCATTCCATCATAGGAGAACCAGACGTACGACTATGCGACATCCATATATAGTAGACATCCCTCCTGTACGAACAAAGCGTTTTGGTGCCACGTTCATCCTACGAACAGCCAAGGAGTGGAACGCATTACCAACGTCTGTGTTTCCTGACAACTACAGCCTAGGGGTCTTCAAATCGAGAGTGAACAGGTATCTTTTAGGTAAGCGTGTTACATCCAAGACCACATCGTCGCTTACCATCAGGTGAGATATTACTCATTTACTTCTCCTGATCTCTTTGGACGATATTATTAGGTATTTGAATATAAGCAGAATGCCAATTCTCAAGATAGTTTCGATTCGGTCAACTCTCATTTAAATTTAGTGGCCTTCAGACGTCATGCATTTTTGTCATTAATATATTAATTTTTCGAGTAGGTTTTTCGAGGGCTTTGTTCTGTTTTCGTAACTATTATATATAACCAGTTACAAAAAAGGAAATATTTTTTAAGCTTCTCATAAACTAAGTTATTTAACGAGAAAAGATTTTTCATCCCATCTATTCGAAAAGGACGACTTGGTTCGCCTTTATGTGCACCCAAAGGTGGTGTTTTCTATAAGAAACTTTTAGCGGGCAGTAATGAGTTTTTAATCCTCTTTATAAGTGCGCCGCAATTATCTTTGCCGCGCACTTTTTGAATTTGGAACATCTTAGTGTTCAGCACCAAAGAAATCGAACGCAAATATTGTTTGAATAAAGACTGGCTGGTACGACGGCCCATAGTCACGCCGCCGGATGAATGAAAAAAAAAAACAAATTAAAAAAGCGCGAACTACAGCCCGCGTTTTCGTAAATTTTCACGGATTGTTAGAAATTCATTGTTTTGTTTTGTTTTGAAAAATGAGTTCTTCAAGTGACAGTGAATAAAATATGAGGCGCTTTTATTTTCTCATAGTGGGTGATGAAAAGTAGAGTGTATCACTCGGGCGCAAAATATATTTTTGGCTCGGGCGACGTACTTTGAATCCCTCGCTACGTTCAGGATTCTACTAAAGAATCCCTCGCTACGCTCGGGATTCTACTCTAGAATCCCTCACTTCGCTCTGGATTCAAAAAAGCGCCCTCGCCGTAAAAATATTATTTTGCTCCCTTATGATACAATCTACTATTCTTCATGCCGTTCAGAGTCAGAAAAAACCACCTTGAGTGATAGGCGCAGTGCTGTGCTGCGCATGATTTTGTAAAATGAGTCGGCGATGCAACTGTTACGGCCGGCGCGGCGTGTTGCATCGGGGTTTTTTTTTACACCTGATAGGCAAACATTTGACCGCTGTCTCACCTGATGGAAAGTGACGACGCGGTCGACGATGGATCATGCTTGCCTAGAAGATACCGATTCACTCGGGACTTGAAGACACCTAGATTATAAGTATCGGGAAACAGAGACGCTGGTAATGTGTTCAATTCCTTAGCTGTTTGCATTATGAAAGTTAAAGCGAAACGGTTTGAACGAAAGGAACACTTTTGAACGTTTTTGGATGAACGAACTGCTGGTCTCGCCACTTCTTACATTAAGTTAGTAGTTAAAAAAAAAATGCCTGAGTTCATTTCGTTCCAGGATGCTTCTTAAGAGATTAGTTAGAAAGTCGAGGCAGCTTTAGAATTTTTCAAAAAACTTTACCTTTTAGCAGTTTCGTTTAGACCCCTTGCAAAAATAATACCATTTCTCACCGGGTATAATGGTTCATAGTAGACATTTGTCGATCAGATTGTGTTAGCAATGGTATTATTGACTTACCCTCTCGGAGAGGCATATCTTATATTCCATCCATAAAATGAGACTAAATGCGAACAAGACATTCTGCGCCCGCAACATTTTGTCTGCTTTTAAACAATTCTCACAAACGAATGTGGAAGTTTTGCATTAAAATATGATTATATAATGTGTTTAACCGTGTTATTAAAAAAATAGATTAAAGATTACACTGAGCATGCTCACATCACCTATCTCTATCTTTTATTCAGAACTAGATGTTGCCCGCCACTTCGTACGCGTAGTGAATTAATCTAACCTGTTCCCGACAATTTTCCATCCCATTGTAATCCCGCTCCTGCTCCCGCTCCGCTTCTATCCCGTTCCCGTCCCCATCCTATCCCTTCACTGTCCCGCTCCTCCTTTCGTCTCGCTACTATCCAGAACACGTCCTTTTCCTATACCATTACCATCCCGCTTCTATCCCCATTATATCCCGAAATCGTCCCCTTCATATCGCGTTACCATCACCCTCTCGTATTCCGTTACCATCCCACTCCTATACCGTTACCGTCCCGCTCCTATCCCGTTATCATGATGTACCGCACCTGAAATGTTGCGCGATGTCAGGAAAAGGTTAGGTAGGTTAGGTTAGGTAATTACTAATACCACAGAATACTAAGAGACAGAAGCATCACTCCGCAAAGTAATTTAAACAAATAACGACTCTTGCTATGACGCAATAAAATTCAATTCAGCCTACGTACCAGTCATAATATATTAACCTACAGAGCGCCTCTCTTTCTATCGCATAGCTTTTATCTCTTCTGACGCGGTACCTGTAACGACGCGCGACCCGCCGTCGGTGTCCGGCTATGTACTTGTAGCTTCGTACCTACAGTGCGGAGTGCGCTAGGCCTGCTAATACTGCTATCTACGCAAGTACCTAAGTATTCCATGAGTTGTAGAGTACGTATGTCAGTCATTTTGAAAAGATCTTTGATTGCTACGAAATCTCGCTGGCGTAGGACGTACAAACAGACATGCGTATAAACAAAAATTGAGGTGGATAACATAAACTAAAATTAATTATTGCAATTTTGTGCAATCCAAATAGTTTTAGGTTTTTTGTGGAACTACCTGCCAACAATAGACCGGATATAGTATTATGTTTTATTTCGGCCGGATGCCCATTAAGTGCCTACTAACATTCTTCAGACTAATGACATTTCATTAGGTAGGTACATAGACAAATTCATAGGGTCCAGTAATTCCTATGGACACCTTACTTGTATTTGTAATAGCTGAAAAATTGCATAATTATTATTATTAAACTCTTTATTTCAGGCAATATTAATGTAAAAAAAAGTAAAATTAACAGAGGCCCATAGAATATATACTTTACAGACTAACATACATAACATACATACAAAAATATAAAATCATATTAAATATTAAATAAACCACACACACTACTTCACAGGGTTCAAAAATTTCGCTCCTTCCCTGTATTTCCAGTATACAACCCCTACAGGCCAGAAGTCAGCATTAAGGAACAGTTCCTTATGCACCGCCGGAACTTGGAGCCGTGGATAATAAATCCCTTCTGACAGTGACACGAGTCACGTGAGGGCATGACGCCACGTCTCAGAGGAAGAACAGTACTTCGCCTGAGCGCCACGTAGGTCGGTAAGCGGGCGGCGGCGGCGTCGCGACGTCCACTTAGTACCTTTGACAGGTGCCGCCTGTCACAAATGAAAGCATAAAGCGGCTTAAATTTATATTTCCGGTCCCTAATGTAGGTATTTTAACCGACTTCAAACAAGTTAGCAATTTATTATAAAAAACTGACTTCAATTGATGTAGGTTGTATTCGAAGTCCAAAGTCGAATATCGATTAAATTTATATGGGACCACTTCGTAGCTATACTGAACCCAACGCAAAAAGAATTTTCCAAATCGGTCTATAAATGACGGAGTTCTGATTCCGAGGTAACAAACATTAAAAAAAACACAATCGAATTGAGACCTCATCCTTTTTTTGGAGTCGGTTAAAAAAGGTTTCTAAGTGATGAGGCGACCAAGTCGTTCACCTGATGGTAAGCGCTACGCCTAGCCATAACAATTACAGTGCCACCCAGAACTTTTAATAGCATAAAAATCACTGCAACATCACCCCGAGATATCAGATATTAAGTCTCATATGCTCAGTAATTTCGCTGGCTACAAAGCCCTTCAAACCGGACGCTTGCGCACTACTGTTTGGCGTCAGAATAACAGGCAAAGCTGTGGTACCTACCCAGACGGCATCCCGCATACGAGAAACGACTACCACGAGTGAAATCAATTCGATTGTATTTTTCATGTTTGTTACCCCCGAACTCCGTCATTTATAAACCGATCTGGAAAAATCTTTGCGTTGGGTTCAGTATAGCTACAAGGTGGTCATACAAATTTCATCGATATTCGACCTTGGATTTCAAAGATATATCAGAATTGAAATCGCTTTTTTGCAAAATTTATTGTTTTGGTAAATGCTGCACGGCACTGCACTACGCTCGTCATCCTGAGACAATTAGCACGTAAGTAATATAGGAGTCTTCCGGTATGAGCTGGGGGCCTATTCTCGGAAACGTGATATCTGAGTGATATTTTAATATCATAATATCATTCCCTATGTCTATGAAACATTCGATCGCGCACCAAAATACGTATTCTCGAGAACAATATAGCCAACGGACAATATAACAATATATTGTAGCTAGCGAAATTACTGGGCATTATGAGACTCAACAGCTAATTGTCTCAGGGTAACGAGCGCAGTGCAGCGCCACGCAGGATTTTGCAAAACACTGTTCTGGGTGGTGCTGTTATTGTTATGGGCTGGCGTATTGCTTACCATCAGGCGACAGACAACGCAAATGGCAACGACCAGCTCGCTTCGTCATTCAGTTACATAAAAAAAGAATATATAAATAGTTAATAATTTAATCATGCTTACACGTAATGTACCAGACAGGTGTTAGGAATGTCTTACATAGTAGGGGATCGGACAACTTTTCAGAAAGTGTTTTATATTAACTACAATTAATATATATAGCCATTATGTTTCAAATATTGCCGCGCAAAAGGTCACCTCACAACTTGTGACGTCATATGTAGGTAGAAAACGACAAACCCTTCTAAATAAAACTTGCAAAGTGATTTAAATACGTTTTCTGAAGTTTGGGAACGATATTGTAGTAATTGAACAAAAAACTTAGCAAAAATACATTTTATGAAAAGCAAAAACGTAAAATAAACACAAGCTTGACTCACGGCATTTGCCTACAAATGACGTCATGCGCTGTGATTGTTGTTTCATTTGAGATGAAGAATAGATTAAAAATGTCAGAATTATTAGATTTTATTTATTGATTTAAAAATATAAATCATTATTATTTCACATAAATATTGATTGGATGATCTTTCTGGTTGGACGAACATTCGTTCTAAGTACATTTTAGATTTTTTCTCGATTACTGTCCGATCCCCTATTATTAAGTACATGTGCCCTGTGAGGGCGTTGCACGTTTTGAGTGGAGTCAGTCACCTATCCCTAGTCGTTTGATTATAATTTATGTATACATTTGTCAATTTCAATTAATTATTATTCATAAAATTGTCACATTGTTACTTTGGCCTTCTCAAAAGTCAAATTCAAATATAATTTATTAAATAGGCACAAAGTGCACTTTTAAAGTTAAACTTTTTCTATCTATGTTAAGTTCACATTATAATCATTTAATTATAAAATAAATACCTAATAATAAATATTTAATAATTATTTGTCATTAATCTATTAAAGGTCTTTTAATGGTATTTTATTGTATACGGATATAAATCTAAAATTAGGGCTTTTGCCCATTATTTGTAAGTTTGTTGTTGGTAGCAAAGTTTATTTCGGTTACGTCTATTATAGTTTTCGTTTAGTTCACTGTTTGAGTTGAAAAAGTGTCGGTATGTTTATAGATAATGGTATATATATAGATAATGGCCGTCAGGATATTTATTCAAATGCTTTACACAGATAACCTATACCTAGTCAGGTCATAAATTCTGTCACATGTTTAATATAAAATAATTGAAACAAGTTTATTCATTATGTAACCATTTATATACCAAAATGAACTTAACAAAACATAGATTCTTATGACAATAAAGTTTATTCAAAATTACCTCCGAGATTTTGAATACAGGCCTTCAATCTGCGCGGCCAGTCGTCTATCGCAGCACGAACGAGGTCCATGTCAATATCGGCGGCTGCCTTAATCAAGGATGTCTTGAGTGACTCCAAATTGGGATGAGGCTTTGAGCACGCCTTTTCCTCCAAGTGTTGCCAATCTAACGGACTCAAATCTGGACTGGAGGAGGGCCAGTCTTCGTGCCGGATGAAGTCGATTTCACGCGCCGCCAGCCAGTCTTGTGTGCTCTTCGCTCTATGAGCTGGCGCCGAATCTTGTTGGAATACCCAGTGCCTGTTATTGAACATGGTATGAGAAACAGGTTCCACAAGGTTCGTCAGGACTGTATTTTGATACACAACTGCATTCGTTTTTACACCTTTCTCACAAAAATGTACCTCTGTTAAGCCCAAATAAGAAACTCCCAACCATACCATGAGCGAGGATGGAAAATGACCTCATTGGACACGCGGAATACGGTTGCTCGCTTCTTCACTACTGTGTGCGTACACCTTATTATTTTGTTTGTTGTAGCTCTCTTCTACGGTAAAAATTTTTTCATCCGAAAAAAGAATTTCCCTATATTTTTTTCCCGCGTACCGCTTCAACAAAGCGCGGCATCTCTTCAGTCTCATGTCCATTAGACGAGCATTTAAACGATGTCCTGTTTTTCTTCGATAAGCCCGAAGCCCTAAGTCTTGATTTAACACCCTTTTCACCGTGGTTCTGCTTAACCCCATCTGAAGGGCCAACAGTTTCTGCTTACGTTTGGGATTTCTTTGAATTCGCGCCTTCACAGCTTTTATCACTGCTGGAGTCCTAACAGACCGAGGGCGACCACTTCTTGACCTGTCATCTACTCTAGAGTCTTCATTGTATCGTTTGATGGTACGATAAACGAATCTTTTGGTTATATTCATATTTTTCAGTATGTCAAAAATTTGAATTGGCGCGTAACCGCAACGATGCAACGCAATAACTGCAACACGGTCTTCTTTAAGCGTCCACTCCATTTAAAAATGAGTAAAATTCTAAAAAGTATACATTTTTATTTTCATGAACAATTCGAAATTCGAATTCAATAAACTTTTTTGTGGCCAGCTTTTTAAAAGAAAAGCGTTTACTGTGTGACAATACTTATGACCTGAGTGTGTAAAGTTTTTGTCCGTCTTCAGACACGTTTCGTTTTCATCGACTGTGTAATTGCAGAATTGATAAATTTAACCTTTTAACTTTTTCCCAATATATAAACATTTATGCTGATAATTTGGGTTATTTATGTGTTTTTAGTGCTCAGTGCACTCGTGCGTCTATCGATCCGACGCACCCGAGTTCGAATCCCGCTGGCCCCGCGCCACTGACTTTCTTTAGTTATGTGTGGATTTAACACTCGCTCTAAAAACGGTGAAGGAAAACATCGCGAGGAAACCGGCATGGCAAAGAATTGATCACAAAAATTCAAGGACATGTGACATCCGCCAACCCGCACTGGGCCAGGGTGGAGGATTATGGACAAGCTTTTAACAAATTCGTAATCGGAACCGCGAGCAGATTAAAATGAGTCACAACACGATAGTTTACGATTATCTGTCAAGGAGTTTCATTGCCCACCTTTCGTCTCCATAATCAGATCAGCTGGCTGTCACTAAAATATTGCATTCTCATCGGACTTTGACAAGTATGCACAATTTCAACTCCATAGGATAAGAGGAAGTTGTTCTGATTCAACTTGCAAGATTTGACCGGAACAAACATTGCAAGCTAAATAAAAGCTTGTAAAATGGAAAACACCTTATATAATATCTCCCTATACATTGCTATTTGTGAACATTCTGCCTAATAAAGTAAGTATTATTGAAAAAATTCAAATGAAAATGAAATAGATATTAAAAAAACTAACAATAAAAGCTTATTTGTAGTGTAACAATTGGCGGTCTTATCGCTATTATTAACTGTACTTAGTATCGTCAGGCCTAGCGCACTCCGCACTGTAGGTGCGAAGCTACAAGTACATAGCCGGACACCGACGGCGGGTCGCGCGTCGCTACACGTGCCGCGTCAGAAGAGATAAGAGCTATGCGATAGAAAGAGAGGCGCTCTGTAGGTTAATATGACTGGTAGGTATGCAGCGCTACGCGAGCTGAATTGAATTTTATTGCGTCAAAGCAAGAGTCGCTATTTGTTAAAAAATTTTTGCGGAGTGATGCTTCTGTCCCTTAGTATTCTGTGGTTACGGCTAATAGCCGAAGTGCGGCTACACCTAGTTTTATCCGGCTACAACTAGGTGCAGCCGGCCACATGCGGTTAAACTTAGATAAAAAACCACATGCCAATGCCAAATAGTCAATTTCAAAGTTAATTGTAAATGTCCATGAAATTTTAAACAACCTGCAGCTTGTTTATACGTTTGTACTAAGTAGATACTATTAACCTCCATGAGATAAGCTGATAAATATCAGTGTTGTACAAGATATACAAAGTATCTGGAGTACAAAATACAAGATACTTTCAAATTAAGTATTTCAGATACCAGATACAAATACCTTTCTGGAATGGTATCTGAAATACTAGATACAAAATACGTATCTTCCAAATAAACTAATAACAAATGCAGTGCCACCAAGAACTCTTAATACCATAAAAGCACTGCGTAGCACTGCATTGCACCATCACCCCGAGACATCAGATATTAAGTCTCATATGCCCAGTCATTTCGCTGGCTACAATGCCCTTCAAACCGTAACACAGTAATGCTTGCGCACTACTGCTTGGCAGCAGAATAACTGGCAAAGACATTGACATATAAAATTAATAACAGCATAGAATCTTATCACATTTTGTAAATAAATGCATAGATGACTATTGGTAACTATAAAGTATTCTGTGCTATTAATAAAAGTATTTTAGAAAAAAAAGTGTCTACAAAATACTAAGATACCAAAACAAGGTATTTAAATAGAAGATACAAGATTAATTTTAGAAAAGTATTTTAGATACAAGATGAAAATACCTATTTTGTATCTTGTATCTGTATTTCAGATACTTGTATCTTAAATAAGTCACATCTCTGATAAATATGTATAGTAGGTAATGGTTTAAAGAAAGAAATGAATTCCTTTTTGAAACCCTACCCTAATCCATACGAATATTTTTTCTGAACAGTCCTAAACGTACGCCTTTCACGTAGTTTTACAAAAATGAAAAAGAAAAACGATAAATTTCCATGCCGGATACGTCGACAGCTCCCATCCTGGCTTTTGTTGATCAATCTGTATTCAAAAGGCAGCTCGAGGGCTATTGTGTAGCCAGGTGCTGCTAGGTCTTTAATAATACCTGCTTAAAAATTCACACCGCGTTCTTTTATTCAGAGCGCCTGCCATTTTTATTTCAGCAATATTCAGTGGCGGTAAGGGTATTGCTATTCACTTTTTGTAGGCGTAAAAAGGCGAGGAAAGGAGTTTAAGACGTGAGTCTCAATAAGACGAATATGAGGTCAAATATAAATTGAGACATTACTATGTGTAATAACTATGCTTTTTTAGTTTTGTCTAAAACGTTACAGTATTGTGTACTAGGAAAGAGAACGGTTGTTTTAAGTTCTGTTGAGACTTTGAGACGTACAAGAAACGAGAAGTTTTCAGGTGGTATAAAAATGTTGTCAATGTCAACTTCTAACCAACTGGTTAGAAGTTGACATTGACAACATTTTTATGATCTTAAAGAATTCGTAAATTGTAGTGACAAACAAATTTTTTTTATTATTATTTATAGGCTTGCGTTTGACCGCTATCTCACCTGTTGTTAAGTGACGATGCGGTCGAAGATGTAGCACGCTCGCCTAGAAGAAACCTGTTCACTCTTGTCTTAATATGTCAATTTTTGAACGTCTGCATGCAGCCTGATTACAAAGGCTGTACTTTTTAAGACCATTCTATGTATAACAATCTTGCAAATAAGTTATTCTCATTCTTATTTCGCTTCACGAGGTTTCCTCCGACTGAACTCTTTGACCTCCATATCGGCATAGCCACCTGCAAGGAGTTCGTCGGTCTTGGTAAGCGTCGCGTTCAAGAACAGTCTCCCTTTGTTGAACGGAAAACCAGCCGGCACCTGTTCTAGTGGAATGCTAAAGTTTGTTATCGCGCACGACCCCTGGAAAAAACGTTGAGAAATGAGTTAACCAATTGGAGAATTAATTATATTAAGGACACAGGGTAAAAATTGATGATCTTAAAAGAATACGATATGTGACGTATCTTTTCCTCAAATTACAGCGTAGCTGTACTCTGTACATATTAACTTTTTATGTTAAAAGTCAAGTTCAAATTTGTTTTATTCAATTTTAAGATGGCATCACAGACGCACTTATGAACGTTATTATTGCACTGACTCTAACACTGTATCGGAAAAAGAACCACTACTCAGAAGATACGACAAGATACTCCCTCAGTTTCTTGTCGTCGCATATTTTTGGAACTTATATTACAATATTTTATGTTTGTTTTTGACAATATTATTTTTCTTATGTGCCAGTTGGCTACTTGGCAGAAGCGGAATGTTCCATGCATCTTTGTCTTCTATGTAATTGCTAACTGTATTGTTTGCTTTTTTCATTAGAATATTTTTCACACGCAATTTGAATTTACTTTCTGTGAGCTCCGTTATACATTTCGAAATTTTATTGTAATAACGTACGCAATTGCCCATGATGAACTTATTCGCCGTCATGTTCATTCTAAACCTAGGTACAGCAATTCTATATTGAACTTAACTGTTGGGTATTTAGGGTTTCATTCATGGAGGTACCCGTATGAAGTCTGCCTCGAGCTGTCCTTATTTTAACGTATTTCAGTCATGGTTTAGAATGCCAGAACCTGCATCTCCCTCCTCTTATACCCCATATTTTATGTCCATAGTCACTCTGTATATGTCATTTTAGTACTGCATCCTGAGTTTTGTTGCTTTCCTGTTGCTGCATCTTGTACATACTAAATACTAATACCTATTCAACAGTCTTTAATAGAGGTCAGGTTGAGGTCATCTTCATCGACCCTTATCGGTCGGACGTCTATCTTCCACCATGTCACCATGTAAGTACGATTAGATTGGTTAGATAATAAAATTATATTATTATTTTGGTACCCATGTTTATGTTGTTATTATTTTATTATACTTGCTGAATGACCAGTTCTGTTTCCTCAAGGGTCGAAGGCTCTAGGGTTTGCTGGAAGAAAACTCTTTTTAGGCTTAAGCTCGCCTTCTAACCGTCTCGACTACCTGTCAGCTAGTCATCGATCATACAATATACCTATCGATTATTTCATGTTTATGTAACTGAATGACGAGACGAGCTGGTCGTTTGCCTGATGGTAAGCAATACGCCAGCCCATAACAATAACAGCACCACCCAGAACTTTGTTTTGCAAAATCCTGCGCGGCGCGCACGTCATCCAATTAGCTGTTGAGTCTCATAATGCCCAGTAATTTCGCTGGCTACAATGCCCTTCAAACCGAAACACAGTTATGCTGGCGCACTACTGCTTAGCGTGGGCTATTGGGCTATACCCAGACGGCCTCTCGCATACAAGAAACCTACCACCAGTAAGCCGTCACGGGTACCTATCAGCTAGTCATCAATCATACAATATACCTATCAATTATTTAATGCCGAAGTTACATTTAAATATGTTTTTATGTAAATGCAATCAAAACAACAATAATGACATTACTGAGGACGGTCATTGTACCTACGTATTGTTAAACGAGAGGTTATTTAGCAAACAAACGGTATACACACACATCTCTGTAGGTAAGTTTATCAGCTTGCTATATACCTATTCTATATACCTTGGTATCCGTTCATGCAGCAACAAAAGTACTGTAGTTACTAAACTACTAATAATTGCTAAATGCATGCCTAAACTAAAATTTAAAAAACGCCTGGCACAAAAATTCTATAAAAAGTAACGGCTGAACAGCTTTTGCTAAAACATGTCTAAGAAATAAATAAATATATTATTATAAATATAAATAAATAAATAAATAAAATATATATATAAAAAAATAAATAAAAAATAAAAATACGCTAAAAAATAAAATAAAATATAAAATATAAAAAATACGCTATAAATCTGCTTTCAAATAAAAAACCGCATCAAAATGGGTTCACCCGTTTAAGAGCTACGGTGCCACAGACAGACACACATAGTGGTCAAACTTATAACACCCCTCCTTTTTGCATCGGGGGCTAAGAATATGAGTTTAATACAAAAATATCTAACACTAATAAAAAAATGTTACTAATAATCGACCTTTGACTTTGAAATGCCAATAATTGTGTCCTCTTCTCTTCTAATGTGGCTGTGCCCGTCGGGGTCCGTATGAGATTTCGTACTTTTACCAAATTACACCTTGTACTACCTATGGAAGCAATAAGGAATCTGAATCATTAAGAGAAGTCTTTAAACAAATTAAATTTCTCTGTATATTTATGAAAATATAATGTATTTTCGTAAAAATCGGCACAAATTCAAGGTGAATAGTGACCACCACAACATAAACACGGAAATAAGGATAGAATTGCAGTACCTAGGTTTAGACTAAGTAAAACGAATAAGTCCTTCATGGGCAATTGTGTACGTTTTTACAATAAAATTCCAAAATGTATAACGGAACTCTGAGAAAGTAGATTCAAATTGAGTGTGAAAAATATTCTAATGAAAAAAGCATAGTATGCAGTTAGTAATTACATAGAAGACAAAGATGCATGGAACATTCCGCTTCTGCCAAGTAGCCAACTGGCACATTTTTTTTTTTTTTTTTTCTAATGAAGTTTCTTAATAAGACACCTCAAAATCATTACAATCTAGCCTAATAAGACTAATAAGTAATTTGAATTTAACTTAAGCTGCAAAGTAGAGTAGAACTAAGAATGTGTCCATTAACACTTTTCTTACTGTCTCTATTACGGCGAAGACACTATGTTCTTGTGTTCTGTATGGGTAGCACTATTATACTACAATACACTGTCACTTCACTACACTAACTCAAAAGGTTTTGTCCGTTTGAGTCTTCTCACTATGTCTGTGCTGTCAAGGAGCTGGATAGCCTCGACGTTCACGTGGTGATGAAGTCTCTGTTCATGAGCTTCGGCGAACTTTTTTATTACACTAGTGACGAGGTCCACTTTCAGGTCCCGATGGAGGTCGTCATTTCGAATGTACCACGGAGCATTAACAATACCCCTGAGTACTTTGTTTTGAAATCGTTGAATGATTGCTACGTTGCTTTGATTGGTGTAACTGGCACATAAGAAAAATAATATTGTCAAAAACAAACATAAAATATTGTAACAAAAGTTCTAAAAAATATTTCTTGCCGCATCTTCTGAGTAGTGGTTCTTTTTCCGATACGGTGGTAGAGTCATTGTAATAATTGACGTTCAAAAGTGCGTCTGTGACGACAAATTTGAAATAAAGAACTTTTGGATTGAATTGAGTTTGAATCTGTGAATAAAATTAAAAACTTATCACTTTGGTATTTCCGGTAGCAATATTAAAGTTGAAGTATAATTTATAATAATAAACACTACCAATAATACTTCAACACTTACCATTAGAAATTCCCGGCTGTGTAAAACTGGTGCAATGGAAGACCTAGCAGATACCTACGACACAAGTTTATTCTTAGTGTAGGTTCTACGCACCAATTAATGTTAACACTACAAGCCCAACTTACTTAAGATCAAAGTAAACTTTGTTATATGTGTACAGTTTTGGTATTAAATAATGTTTCTATTTCTATTCTCGCATACCTCATCATTTTTTTTAGACACAGCCTCACACATGTGTTTATATTTTATATTGTTCCACCTGCTTATTGTGTTGACGATTGATTTCCTGTGTATTATTTTTGGTAAATAAACTAAACTGTATTTCAATTTATTTATTAATAAACAATACATTATTTAAATTGGCAAACTCAACCTTTTATTCTTAAGGGAGAACGTGAATGGTGTGTGTTCAAATAGTGTAAGAGTGCGTGAGGGTGTGAGGGGGTGAGGGTGTGAGGGTGTGAGGGTGTGTGTGTGTATTGTTGAGTTACATATCGTTCGCCTTCGCTCCACGAGGTCTCCTCCGATTAAATTCCTTAACCTCCATATCGGTATAACCACCTCCAAGTACTTCGTTGGTCTTGGTCAGAGTGGCGTTCAAATACAGCCTCCCTTTCTTGAACGGAAACCCAGCCGGCACCTGTTCTAGTGGAATGCTAAAGTTTGTTATCGCGTACGACCCCTGGAAAAGATGTGAATAGAGCTATTAATAATAATAGTCTAATATGCAAAATATATTTATTAAATAGGCACAAAAAATTCACTTATAAACGTTATAATACATGTAAACTGTCACTGCGGCGGCGTAGTAGACAAATTAAAAGACGACTCTCACGCGATGCTGCCCTTAATGCACCAAACCGTCAACGTGCCGGCTGTTTCAGAGCAATTAATGGTATTTCACGTAACGACGGCTAGAGGCCCGACGGCATGACGTTAATTCCTTTGAGCCGTGGAAGACCGCTGGTATGGGACGCCACTTGTGCCGATACACTATTAGCGCCGTCCTACCTCAACTGTACTTTAAGAGCGGCAGGAGCGGCGGCAGAAGCAGCAGAGAGCCTCAAGTGGAGGAAGTATGCACCTCTCGGCAAGAGATACATATTTCTTCCGTTTGGGGTCGAAACTATGGGGCTGCGGCTGTGCGGAGCAAACGCGCAGCTTCTGCTTAAAGAGCTGTCCGGATGCCTCATAGAAACAACAGGTGACCAAAGATATGGCGCTTGTGTCTGCCAACGAATTAGTCTGGCCATTCAACGAGGTAACGTCTCTGGGCACCTTGCCTGTAGTCGGACACCTCAATTCTGTTTTATTTTTTAATTTTGTTGTAGGTTAGTTTAGTCTTTATCACTGTATATATTTGTCAATAATTGTTTTTATGTTATTTAGTTTCTATTCTATTTTTTTAATCCGTTCACTTTTGGATTGTATAATATGTATGTTAATTATATATTGTATGTATGTATGTATATTAATTAGGTATATAAGTATATTTATATAGTCATATATATATATATATATATATATATATATATATATATATTTAAGTAATTAGATTATATATTGTATATCATATGTAAGCCCTTAGTATGTCTATTATATTTTCTATCACCACCGTCTGTGTATGTTTCGTTATTCCTCTCCATCCAAAGGTTGTCTGGAAGAGATCGCTTTAAGCGATAAGACCGCCCATTGTTACACCACTGTAAACATTTGAATTGTACTTTATCTCTATTTTTAAGGTGAATAATAAAGTGTTTATCTATCTATCTATCTATCTACTTTCTTCATAAATATGATTAGGATAATTTTTAACCATTTACCAAAAATACTGATTGAGCACCAAATTTGGTCTGTTTTTAGCATTCAAACGTATAAAGAAAGAGAAAGAAAGAAAGAAATAATTTATTTTTGACAAGACTGCACACAACAAACAATAGTACATACACAAGTGTAGGAGAACAAAATAAGACAAATTAAGAAGACCAAGACAAACAATTACAGCATGTGTATGGAGACCGCTGCCGTGCACAGTGCAGTCAAAAAAGGTCTGTGCTCAGCATAATGGTGTGAAGAATCCACAACGCTGGTTTTCAGCGTGGTTATAAGGGGCAGTCCTCGGTAGTTGGGCCACCCCAACGGTATAAGGGGCAGCCCTCGGTAGGTTAGGGAGCCCAAGGGCCACCCCCGCCGCGAACATGTAATATTCATAAAATAGGTGCTCATTATGAAATATTTTAATGAACATATTTTGGTGCATAATCAGTATATTTGGCGGACAACGGGAATAAATTGAGGTACAGTTAAATACGATCCATATGATTATATATTATTTTGATAGCTTTCTATTAGTACGTCTGCTTACTTGCAACTAAATACCTACCTATTAATTATAAAAATGTCTGTTAGTCAATCACGCAAATTGTTACTAATAAACGTAAAGTACCTAACGTAAAATGGATTTTGAGGAACTTTGGAAGTAGCCTTTACATCTTGAAATAGGACATATTGCAGATATCTTATGTTAAATCGACCTACCGTGACACAAAAATATACTAAAATTAATATTACCGGAGGCAAAGGGCAATTGCTGAGTACGTTCCTCAGGGCAGTGCCAAAGAACTTGTCCTTTAGAACGAGATCGCACGTTCGGAAATGCATCTCGACGAAGGAGCGTCGGTAAGTGTTGCTCAAGAACTCGTAGAAGTAGAAGTCCCACTGAAAAAAAATATTATACTGAAAACCACCGTCTGATGTCATTGACATTAAACATTTGTGCTGAGCTGCCCTTCTACCCATATGTCCCTCAAAAGCCAATCGTATATCGTGTTGAGTTCAAATTAAGGTATGGCTTCACTGCGATTATGAGATACGGTCTAATTATTGTCGATTCAGGCAAGAAATCGAATTAATCTCATTCATTTATACCAAAATTCGATAACTACAAGTTGAGATAAACTTAATGGGACAATATATGGCATCATAAGATATTGTCGTAGTGAATCTACACCCTAATCAGAGCTCAACACGATATACAATTGCCGCTTGAGTGACATATGGGTAGGGGAGCTGTAGTCCCTTTTGGCCCCACAAACTTCATCTATTCATGTATTTCGTATTGTCTTGTTTTTTTATAAGTATTATTTCTCTCTGTTTTTGTATTTTATCCTACGTGTGTCTTTTTCATTTATTTCTTTGTGGTTGTCAAACAAATGTTTTTTCTTTCTTTCTTTCTTTCTTTATATATTTTTCCAGGTACCTTGGGCGTGCAACGTGTCCCATTAAATTTTCATCACAATCCGATCAATTGTTTAGAAACGCATAGAAGATGTCGACAAACGAGCAGACGATTCGCCTGATGGTAAGCGGTTACCGTCGCCTAAAGACATCTGCAACACCAGAGGCATTGCTGTTGCGTTGCGATGAATTAATATCCCTTTGAAAGGACTCCATGTTGGAGCTCAAAGGAAATAGCGATGAAGGTAGGTCGTCCCACATTTTACAAGTAGGTAGGTACCTTAACAATATAAAACCCTACCTTTAGCCCGTGGGTAGAGTCATTGTTATGAAAATCCATAAGTGCATCTGTGATGCCGAATATAATAAATAGAATAAAGAGCATAATGTTTTTTTACCACTTTTTTTAAGTCACTTTCTTGTATGTCTGTCTGTGTCAATAAGCTATCCGGCTTAAACTTTCAGAGTAGCTTACAACTCAATGACAATCTCTACATAGTATAAAACAAAGTTGCTTTCTCTGTCCCTATATCCCTATGTCCCTATGTATGCTTAAATCTTTAAAACTACGCAACGGATTTTGATGCGGTTTTTTTAATAGATAGAGTGATTGAAGAGGACGGTTTATATGTATAATAAACGTGCGAAGCCGGGGCGGGTCGCTAGTGCATTATAAATCCATTTATTAGCATGCAATGCCGACCTAACGTCAAAAGGCTTATGCGCCTTTTGAGGTTAGGTCAGCATTGCAATAAAATAATTGAATGTGAATTGGCAATGTGACACGTAAAACGTGGTTTTTTAGACGATTTTTTAAACTGACACTTTCTTTTAATGTTCTGTCGTTACCTGGACGCTATTATTCAATTCAATCAACGTTGTAAAATGCATTTCCACGAAGTGCATATAACTGCTCCTGCCTGGCCGGCGAGAAGAGATGTTGAGGTGGGTAACGTATTTCTCGTTACGAAAGGTTATAGCTGGCCGCTCCAAACTGAAGTAAGTTATCTGAAAATTATAATATAAGTATTCATTATTTCAGTATATTTATTAAGATATGAAAGAAAATAGAAATTTACCTTAAAAAATAATTAGATCGTTAGCGTCAAAATTGTATGTCTGTTTTTTTTGGTAATAGATTATTTGGAATATTTTGAATTTTGATATCATCTTTGTGAGGAACTTTAAGCTAGCACTACACTACTCGCGAAGTCGCTTGGACAAACTACAGGTCGAAGTTGACCGAAGTCCGAAGTACGTGACTACACTCGTGCAAGCTAGAGAGCTCAGTCGCCCACCGCCCGCAAGCTATGCATCATGGATATGGATAACATATGGATAACTTTCAAGCGGCAGCTGCCATTGCCATGTGCACTCTCGCGTATTATAAATACATGCGTATACTTTACTTAAATAAAATTAAAAAAAATGTACAAAACGAAGGTGGCCGATGATCTGAAGTCAGCCGAGTAGTGTAATAAGACGCTTCTTGTTTGAACTTCGGTACGCTTCGAATCCTTTAGTTAGATTATTTAATTATTTAATTATTATTTAATCCTTTAGTTACACTACTCGCGAAGTTGATCGAAGTTAAGTGAATAGTAATAAAAATTTTGCGCAGTTATCATTATTTTTGGATAGTTTTTTTTTAAGAAAAAACATGCGATGAATTTACATTTACATCTTCCTCATTAGATTATTGAACACAAGGCTTACACAGTGTATACTACAAAAAACGTTATATTTTTTTTTTTTGATACTCCATTTTTGCACAAAAAGTTCCCAAACGCGTGTCGTAAGCGGATGGCACTCGCGCTCGCACTGATCCCAACTGGTCTGAGATATCGTGTCCGTGAGTGGTGTCTATGTGTGCGTTCGAGCGCACTTTGTATGAAGGTAGATTGATTTCTATACCTATCTGTGTTTTGTGGCCGCACGCATCAAGACTCGCCCGCACACCACCGCGCCGCGTGACTATAAAGCGTGTATATAAAGCGCGAGCGCCTAAAAGAATGTTAGTAGAAAGTATAATGTTCAACTTACCCTCTCGGCGAGACACGTCTTATGGCCAAGCCACAGAGCCAGAAAGACAGCGGCTACCATCACGACAGCATGCCCCACGCGCAACATTTTGACTGATTTCCGAAAGAAAATGGGGCTCATACCCATTTCCGCAAATTAAGCATATATAAGATGATAATCATGACAATTATTGTTGAAATTGCACTCAAAAGGCTTACGTGTGTGGTTTTACAAAAACGTTGAACAACAAATACTTTAAGTGGTTACATTTTCGCGCCCAGGGCCGGCAGAATTGTTGGGCGCGACTACCGGCCGGCGCCCTTTCAACAACGAATCGAGTTCAACTTGACCGAATGTGAAATTTAAAACTTGGTTCGAGTTTGTTACATTACAATAATGTCTTGAATATGGAAGCCAGAAAAGAGCATCTTGCATGTACATGTATGGGGAATAAATGACCAGAACATCTACCTAATTCAAAAACTCACGTGGTAGAAAGATTCTCTTAACCTTATGAAAAAAGCATACATACTACTCAATAAATGAATTAATTAATTTTAATTAATTAATTTTAATGTCATTACTTGGTACGATAAAAATAAATAATTACAATATTCCTTTAAAAAAAAGAAAAAAAAATGAATATGTTAATGACAAATATGCGTGGCCTGTATCAGCTCCATGATGATAAAGATTAACACATTAGTGTGTGCTTAATATTTATAATTTATTTCTTCTTGGATGTACATTGTACAGTGCTATGTGAAATGTCTCATTTAGTTAGTCATTCAATTAAAGCTATACAAATTGTTTTTGAGTTGGAAGTGACTAGGTTTTACAGTCATGCTCACTCAAATGTCTTTGCTTGCGGCGGCTCTGTGTGTCGGGTCACTCCCTTCCCTCCAATATGGTTGAGGGGGGTGATGGCTGGTCCACAAGTCATACTCGTGAACGGGTGCTGCTTGCGGGGACTTACACACACATATACCTTAACATACACACACACCCTCAAATACAAACGCATACAGTTTTTTATGCGAATGACAATATCTACGAACATCTCTCGAATTAAGGGGTATGCTAAAAATCAGCCTTGCCCGAGCTGTTGGGCTTACGCAGCTCACTCAGCTCAGTGCTGCCATCGCTGCTTTTTCAACCGACTTCAAAGAAGGAGAAGGTTCTCTAATCAATTGTTTTTTTTTTT
This sequence comes from Petrophora chlorosata, assembly GCA_951640565.1. Classification (NCBI taxonomy): domain Eukaryota; kingdom Metazoa; phylum Arthropoda; class Insecta; order Lepidoptera; family Geometridae; genus Petrophora; species Petrophora chlorosata. The sequence goes on from OX621208.1 coordinate 14,134,995, forward strand.
CATTTTTTATGTTTGTTACCTCAGAACTCCGTCATTTAAGAACCGATTTGCAAAATTCTTTTTGCGTTGGGTTCAGTATAGCTACGAAGTGGTCCCATATAAATTTCATCGATATTTGACCTTGGACTTTAAAGATACATTGAAGTCGGTTTTTGTTGTTTTCTAAAAATTAATTATTGCATATAGCTCTGTGTTCAGTTTGACAATAAATATTTTTTCTATGGCCCATATGTAATAAGCGCAACGCAGTGCTTTTTATGCTATTAAAAGTTCTGGGTAGCACTGCAATTGTTATGGGCAGGCGTGGCGCTTAACATCAGGTGAACGACTTGTTCTTCTCATCACTCAGTTCCATAAAAAATAATACACTTTTACCGTCTTTATATTGTCACCCCACCCTCAAGCCGGCCCTCATTCTATTTCCTGTTTTCGGAAACTCATTTTTATAATTTCATTTGTCAACCACAATTATAGACCAGCAGAGATAGATGACTAAGATAAGGTGAAATTATAAATAATCAACTGGCAAAACGTCCCTGTTATCAATGTCAGAGGACAATCAGGTAACATACAAAAACAAGATTTTTGTTGACAATATATTTTAAGACAACCTTTTAACAAATCCGTAATCGGAAACGTGAGCAGATTAGAATAAGCCGTAGCTTACAGAGGTTCATTGTCCACCATCCGCCTCTATCATCAGATTAGCTGGCTGTCACCATAATATAGTATTGTCATCGGACTTCGCAACTCCGTGGGCTTCTTATCCTGCGGAGTAAAGGAAGGAGGAAGTGGTTCTGATTCAACTTTCAAGATGAATTACTATTTGTCAAATGTACTGTAAGTTGTGCGAATTTGAATGAATTCAATGAATTAATATTTAATTTATTTTATGAATTTAATTAATTTATTTTTTTACAACAGACTGGGGAGTCGAGGGCAAATTCGATTCGAATATCGATCGTCGAACTGTCAAAATTAGTACTCAGACTCGCGCTTTTAAAATAGTCCGTTAAAAAATCGAAAATCGAGATAGATTGATCGATAGATTCAAGTTTATTTAAACGTATTGTGAGTAGTCATAACTCACGCAACTCAAAATTGTTATAGAACAAGGGCCTCAAATTACCTTTTAGTCACTAAAATACACAAAACTACTGCGTTTCGAGGAAGTTTCCGCTATCAGGCTACTAGATGTTGGAACAATATCCCACCCTCTCTTCGACAACCCATGTCAAAACCTACATTTAGACACAAATTTAAATTATTATTACTAGCCGAGCAAAAGTTGCCCTGAGGGTGGAAACTCATCTGAGGTAACCTTTTGTCGTATTTTTTTGTTTTTTGTTCTCTCTCTTTCATTGTACAACTCTGACTGACTTAACTTCTTAATAAATGAATAGTAGGTATATGTAACTGTATCTGTAACCAGTATATGTAAATTTATTCATGTGCAACAATATTATTAATTATTTCTATGTAAATACCTACTTATAAGTTAATTTGCAACTACTCGTCACGAAAAGGGGCACAACTGAAAATCAGCGCGCTGTCATGGCGCTTTATGCTGAGTTGTGTCCTTTTATGACCATCTAATTTAGTTTAACTATACCTTTTACCAGCAGTTTGGATTGGATTATGGATTGGATTGGATTTGGATTATGTATGATATAAATCCAAACTGCTGGTAGAGACTGGACAAACGTGGGGACAGAAAGGGAATTGTGAAAAAAGATGGAGGAGACCTTCACCCAAGAAGGGGTTCATAGCTCATCACCTCAAGACAAGTAATCATACTAAAAACTAGAAATATAAGCGATTTATAACAATTAAATTAATGTAACTGTAGCTATAAAACAATAAAAAGGCTTTATTATTATTATTATACCTTTTACCTGTGTTTTTAGTATAAGATGGTCTCATAATAAATTTATTTTCTTTCTTTCTATTTTCTTTCTTTCACGTTTTCTCTAAGAACTCAGTAATTGTAACCATTACTCTCCAATACACCTCTTACGTGCTCAAGCTCGCTCTCTACGTATTGAGGGTCACACAACTTAAGCGCTCGGTTGATCAGCGATCTTGGCACCGAAGATAAATGCGCAGGATGGTGATGTGAGTCCGCTTGTAGATATCGGTCTGTGTGAGTCGGCTTACGGTGGACAGTGTGGACACAACGAAATCGGCTCTGGCAGAGCATGCACACCTCGCAGACGTCAAACATTACATTAGGTTTGACAAAGCCTCCGTACTGTCTAGAGAGAAGTTCTTCGTACCTCGAAAAGTGCGTGAGGCTATAGAGATCTCTCGATTTCCCAACTTCAACCGGGACCGTGGATGGTTGTTGTCTGCAGCGTGGAAACCACTTCTTAATGCTACCTCGACACAGAATGTGGTAGGTAGTCTAGAGTGTGACACAGTCAGCACGGTGTGTGGCGAAACTTTCGGCGACGACGCGACGCTGTCAGCGATGATGAAGAACTCGTGCCAACATTACTGCGGTCGTCGTCGGCAACACGACAGCGCGCGAGAGGCGCGTGGCGCTCCCCGCAGGCGCCGCCGACGCCACCTCCCCCCTCGCGTCGTGCGGAGCGCATCTCGCCTCGACACCGCCAGTGGTCGCCGCGATCTAGCAGCGTAAACTCGCCCTCGATGAAGAGCATTGGACATGCTCGAAACCTAGGTCGACTAATTCGACAAACTACGTGAGTCCTAGCCGTTTTATTAAATGGAGTGGATAACCCTACAGTACTGAGTCGAGTAGGCTACTATGTCCCTCAGAACTATATCCGCGCTGGTCAGCGTCGCCGGCACCAGCTGTTAGTGTCGTCTGGCGTGTTACGCACACAACATGCAAATAATGCACCGACGGCGAGAGCAATCAAACTAATTAATCAGTTCCTTAATGAGGTCCAAGATGCCGACATACATATTGACCCCATTAGTCGTATATATAAGTATCTAATATTCCTTTAAGTGTAGCATTGTGAGCGTTTTGGCGTAGCTGTAATTTCACAATTGTAAACTATGAATAAATAAATAAATATTTATAATAAATCAATCTCACGAAAACTTTCATACTAAATTAAAGATATTCCATTATTTAACATCGATCACTCAAGCGCTGCTTGTCGGCCGTCACCCTTCGGCTTCCTTCGAAGAACCTCCTTTATTTCGATATCGCAATATCCAGACACGATCAGCTCATTGGTTGCAGTCATCGTGCTGTTTACATAAATACGACCCTTGGTAAACGGGAATCCATGCGGTACTTGCTCTAACGGGATGCTGTAGTTTTTTACCGCGTAGGTACCCTGAAATAAGAGCAAAAATCTAGAATCAGAAGCCAGTGCTTCACTTTTCATCAACTTTTTATTTGTATTTCAAAGATTATAAACATAATATGGTCAAAAACAAACATAAAATGTTGGAACTAAAGTTCGAGAGAAAAATAAATGCCCTTGTTTGTTGCCGTATCTTCTGAGTACCTCGTGGTTATTTTTCCAATACGGTGCTAGAGTCATTGTAATTGACGTTCATAAGTGCGTATGTGATGCTACAACTAAATCTTTTGGTGTAATGAATAAAGAACTTTTGAACTTTGAAATATGAAAGGGGAGGAGCAGAGAGGCCTGGGGTGTGATTTGATGACACTCTCATGCCATGTTAAATATTTCCGACTCCCTCTCATTTTATATTCAAAATTATTTTCACCCCTTGGCTAGGAAAATTGTAACCAATACATTGAATTAGAACATTCTATGAATCTTATAGAGTTGCAATTAATTCAATGAATTGCGTGAAACTGTAACAAATATTTTACAGTTTTGATAAACCTGCGCCTGCGGTTTGCTCCTCTCCTGTGCAGACGGATAAATAATAATTTAAAAGCTACATAAAAAATAATATTGTATTACCGCTGGAACGGGGCAAGTTTTAAATATCTTCCCAAGAGAAAAGCCAATGAACTTGTCCTTCAAAATGAGGTCGCACGTCCGCAGATGTATCTCGAGGAAGGACCGATGGTAAGCGTTGCCGTAGAATTCGTAGAAGTAGAAATCCCACTGAAAACATTATTTTAGTTTCAACACTAAAGTTGGTATTGGTTGGTAATTCTATTCCCAAAGAACTTAATATCAAAGATTGACTTTCGTGGACTGTGCAGCTACGAATACTGAAGTTTTTGGTCACTTCTCTAGAAACGAAGATTCGATGGAGAGACTTGTGGTCCAGGGTCAAGTGGCAGGAAAAAGAGCACGCGGCCGATCATTGCGTTGGACAGATCTTATTAAGACTGCAATTCAATTCACCACAGTCCAGTGTAGGTACTTGCAATGCCAACCGCCAGAAATGGAGAAGCATTGCGATAGCAGTAACACTCGCTAAGGAGAACCATGACGCTGAAGACCCACTGCATACACCATCTATTACACCATGACCACTCTGACAAGAGTGCCCGACTAAGAAGAGTTGGTACTGAAAAAATCAAAGAGATCAGAAGAAGGACATGCGTCTATACATTCTGTGTTATACAAATGTGATGCTATCCGACACTGAAGTACCTTAATACTGTCTGCCTCTTTTGCACATTCGTAAATATTATATATTCATGAAAGAAAAAGGTAGCGAAAGTTACTTCATTTATTGGCCACTTTTTTAACCCCCGACACCAAAAGAAGGGGTGTTATATGACCACTATGTGTGTCTGTCTGTGGCACCGTAGCTCATAAGCGGTTGAACCGATTTAGATGCGGTTTTTATATTTGACAACATGTTTTCTAAGGGTGGTTCTTAGACATGTTTAATTTTGTTATTTTTAATTTTTGTGATGACGTCATTGCCACCTTTCGGCTGGGTCGGCCATTTTGAGTCACCGCGACGAAAGCGATTTCCGGTTCAACTTTCAGCTCTTTGTATTCTTCTCTACTGATTATTTAAATAAATTGTAAATATTTATAGATATAGGTAACTGGTACATATGAAACATAACATAGTAGAAAACCAAAAAATAGAAAAAAAGACTAAAAAAAATGCCCCTCATTTTTATGCCGTATCTTCTGAGTTGGTTATTTTTCCGATACGGTGGTAGAGTCATGGTGATAATTTGACTTAATATTATATATATTGTATAAGTGAGTCTGTGATAGGTACCAAAGCTGAATTTAGAGATTTTGATTTGATTATCATCATCATCATCATCATCATCAGCCTATCGCAGCCCACTGCTGGACATAGGCCTCTCCAATTGCACGCCATTGAGCACGATCCCCGGCTACTCTAATCCAGCTGCTACCAGCCAACCTCCTAGCCTGAGGGTGAATTGATTATTCTTATAAATAAGCAAAAGTAATTGTAATTCTTATTTTAATTATTGTTTACCTGTGACGTATTGTTCGCTTCATACAGCGATGTAAAATGTATATTGACGTAGTACATGAAACTGCTTCTGCCGGGCCGACGAGAGGTCACATTGAGGAAAGGCATATATTTCTTGTTATAAAACGTTACAACTGGATGTTCCATGCTGAAATATGACACCTGAAATTCAAGGGCATTTTAATATATATAATTTAGTAATAACAATAATTTAAGCAGCCTCTTGCCTTTGGTGTACTGGTTGGGCAGGTTGGCTCAACTCTCATACACCACTGAGGTTGGGGTTTCGATTCCCGCGACGGGACAAATGTTTGTGCAAAGAAGAAAAAAAAAAAGCGCAAGCATTTGTTTCGTGTCTGGATGTCGTGGGACCATGGTCCTCATACTTCCTGGTTCTCTAAATACAGGGAATCTTAGTTAGGGGCCAGGATCTATGTATGTAATCGTTGGGTGTATTTATTTATTATTTATTAATAATAATTTAATAATAATAATTCTAATTCATAATTATTATTTTCACTAATTATTATTATTGTGTGTATTTCAATAATTATTATTGTGTTCTTCCTCTCTTCTAATTGCTATGCCCGACAGGGTCCATAATGTGCTGTACCTATTTATTGACAACTATGTATTAACATGGAACGCAATAAAGGATTGAAATTGAAATATATTTAAACATTAAAAAAAACACTGTAGTTTTTTTTTTACACTTTATACATCTATGTTTGGCTACTATCTCGCCTGATGTGAAGCGATGATGTTGCCTAAGATAGAGCACATAGATCTAGAGAGAGGCGGCAGTTGAGCGGCTGCTCAGACCCGTCTCCCCGATGGTTCACCGAACATCATCCCGAAACACGACTAGGTCGCTTGACGGCATGGCTTTGTTCGGTGGGTGTTACAACCACGGCCAGAGCCTACCACTCCAAAGCGCTAAGTTAAAACAACTTATAGAATCTGGATTGAATGATTTTGATTTCTTCTGAGTAATTTCGGCACCTTGATTAAGAAGAACTGGATGTTACATTTGAGTAGTTATTAAGAGCCGATAAAGCAATCTGCCTTTTCGTGATTTTTAACCGATTTCAAACATGTATACATTTTACCAGAAAAAAAAACGATGTATCTTCGAAGTCCAAGGTCAAATAACGATGAAATTTATATGGGACCACCTCGTCATTATACTGAAGTACACGCAAAATAATTTTTGAAATCGGTCAACAATTGGCGGAGAAATCGGTGAACATACATTAAATATATATGTTACGGCTAATACCCGAAGTGCGGCTACACCTAGTTTTAGCCGGTTAGAACTAGGTGTAGCCACTTACTCTTGGCTACACCTAGTTCTAACCGGCGTCGCATTATTTTTCAGTAGATTATAATCTATTGAAGTAATAGATGATAATCTACATTATATTATCTATATAATAAAAGAACAGGGTTTTTTTCTACAATCATCGCACAGCCAAAACCGCTAAACATAGAAACCTGAAATTTGGACCACGTATTCTACAAGTAGTGAAGGCGTCATTTAAGAAAGGAAATTTTGAAATTTGACCTTTAAGTGGGTCAAATGGGGTCATAAAGGATGTATGGGGAAAAAAAATTCTTTTGTCGCACGGTCACGAAACTTTGGCACTATACTATGCAAAAGAAATAAAAGAACACATGTATCACAGTTTTTTGAAAATCAACCCTAAAGGGGGGTTTAGTGTGGTTTTTTAGATTGGAATGCGGAAACTATAATGTATGCTACAGTGATTATTTCTTGACCAGTCGTTATCAAATTTTGTGTGAGCATTAAGCGTGTAAATAATAGGAACTTGTTTTCGGCATTTTGCGAAATTCATCCCCTATGGTCATTTATTGGGGTCGCAAAGTTTCCATGGTGTAGGTTTTTTTAGTAAACTTATGAAACTTAGTAAATTGACTAAACATAAGCATATAAAAATATAATTTCAGTAACTTTTCAAAAATCAACCCCTATGGTAATTAAATAGGGCCGCAAAGTTTGTATGGAGTAGGATTTTTTATTAATGCGACACTGTAGCTACAGTAAAGAAACAGGGTAAGTAAATTAAGTTTGATCAAGTTTAAAAATAAGTTTTCAGCATTTTTCAAAAATCAACCCCTTACTGGGTTAAACGAGGTGGTAAAGTTTACATAAAAAAATCTTTGTTTATACCGATGAAACTTGGTACATACCTGACAAAACATTATTAGAATGTGATTTACCATTTTTTAAAATCATCCCTTAAAAGGGTTAAACAGGGTGGAAAGTGAAGATTATTATTTTTAAGTTATAACGATGAAATTTGGCGTACGTGGTAAGCTAATGAAATTATAGATGTGTACTTCACCATTTTTTGAAAATCATCCCCTAAAAAGCCTAAGCGGGGTGGTAAAATTTGTATAGAAAATCTTTGTTTATGAAATTTCGTGGCTATGATAAAACTTGGTAAAAGAAGATAATTCAAACGTGATTTATAATTTTTTAAAATCATCCTTTAACAGGGTTAAACAGGGTGGAAAGTGAAGATTATTATTTTTAAGCTACAGCGATGAAATATGGTATATGTGCTTAGCCAATGAAATTATAGATATATATTTCACATTTTTTTAAATCATCCCTCAACAAGCGGGGTGGTAAAGTTTGTATAGAAAAACTTTTTTATTTATGAAGTTTGTGGTTATGATGAAACTTGGTACACAAACTAAGAAAAAGGAGATAGTTAAAACGTTATTCACATTTTTTTTAAATCTACCTATAACCAGGTTTAATAAGGGTGAAATGAAGTTAAATTTTTTGAAGCTACGACGATGAAATTCGGTTCATATACTCAGACAGATAGACTTTAAGCACCTGTTTCACCATTTTGCTGGAATCATCCCTAAACCGGTTCAAACGGGGTGGTTAATTGTATATGGAGAATCTTTGTTCATGAAGTTATGGCAATTAAATTTGGTACACAGAGTAAGCAAAAGAAATAAACTAAAACGAAACTCACATTTTTAATCAACATCTAAAAACATTAAACAAGGTGGAATATAACATTTTTTCTAAACCTATGACTATGAAATTTGGTACATATACTAATCGAAGATACTATACACACATGTTTCACCACTTTTTAAACATCTTTAAAGGTGTAAACGGGATGGCAAATATTTATGTGGAAAACCTTTGTTTGTAAGGTGAAAGCGAAACTTTTGTATTATAGACTAGGCAAAATAAATGATTTCTAACGTAATGCAATTTTTTGCAATGTCCTTATTCGTACAAGACTTTAATAGACTTTTAAAATGCAACATTCAGAAAAATAAGAAATACTAAAGGTGTAGGTAGTCAATCGAAGATTTACAAGAATATCTGGGATTTCGCGATATTCCTAGGGATGCCACGAAATCATGGTACAATCATGTATGGGAAGGTCCACTTTTCCGCGGTCCGACTAGCATTTACCCCTAGAGTGTATATAAAAAGCGCGGAGCCAGGAGCTCGCGAGGAGCTCCTTAGCAAAACGAGTGCGCAAGGCCAGAACGAAGCGAGGGGTAGAGGTGGCGAGTGTAGCGAGCCGGCGACCTCCCGAGTGGAGTGATGGTCGAGTGCGCGAGTGGAGCGAAGGGATGACGAAGCGAGAGTTCTGGCGAGAGCCTATTTATTAAAACTGTACGTAGTATCCCTAGGGATTTCGTGACTTCCCTGGTATCCTCATTTCCCTGCGACATATAATATTTTTTCTGGAGCTACGACGATTGACTTTTGGCCAAAATACTTACATATACTTAGCCAAAAAAACTATAGACACATGTATTATTACGATTGTTTTGAATACCATCCCCTGATAGGTTTAAACGGATGGTAAAGTTTGTAAAGAAAATATATGTTTATATTGTAAATATTCTGTCTATTTAAAACGAGATAAGAACTGAAAGAGATCGGAATAGAAACGAGATGAATTTGGGATAGGATTGGAATAGAAGCAGGACAAAATCGGCATAGAAGCGAGAGCAGCCGGAAATAGCCAGGAGCAAAATGAATTATTTTACTAAGCGTACAAAGTCGCGGGCAGCAGCTATGTATTTGTAAATAGGAGATTTAGGTTTCAAAGATTTCTTTTACACAGGCTTCATGTATGTACATGGCGCTGGACCGGCGCTGCCGCCACACGGCAAACTCATGTAAATGTTCACAAACCCGGACCGGGATCACGCGCGCCGCACCGTCCGCCCGTTTGTACGTATTACTGGTATTACGAATCGTAAAGGCTGTTCCCCCTGACGTTTCATTTCCACCCGGTTTCTACAGTCCGTAATATGTTTCAAACTACTACGCTAGCATTTTGTACGTTTGATACTTGGTCAAAGAAACTATAAACACATGATTCACAAATGAAGTTAGGGCCAACAAATTTGGTAATTATATCAGGACCAGAGTGGGATGACAAAGGGACAAAAAGGGGATGGTAACAGTATAGGAGGGGAACTATAACACGATAGGAGGTTCGCTAGGGAGGACGATTAAAGGTTAGGATCGGAATATGATCGGTAGCAGAGCAGGACGATAATGATATAGGAGCGGGACAGAATCAGGACCAGAACACTACGGTAACGCTATAGGAGCGGGAAGATAACAGGATGGGAGTGGGGAGGTAACGGAACGGAAGCGGTAAGGTACGGTAACGAGATAGGAGCGGGACGGGAACTGGAACGTGAATATTATGAGACGAAAAATGTTCGGATGCAGGATGAATACTCCACTACGCGGACGAAGTCGCGGGCATCAGCTAGTATCTAATATACATGTTCGCGGCGTTGGGGTGGCCCAAGGGCCACCCCCGCCGCACCCTAACCTACCGAGGGCTGCAGCTATATTCACATGCGGCTGCACCTAGTTCTAACCGGCTAAAACAAGGCTAAACCTAGTTCTAACCGAAGATAAGTAGGATATTTCTAAATTTAACCGCATGTAACCGGCTGCACCTAGTTGTAGCCGGCTAAAACTAGGTGTAGCCGCACTTCGGCTTTTAGCCGTAACATATATATCTTGTGGAACATAGAACCGCATACTTTTTTGAAGTCGGTAAAAAGGAGGAGGTTCTCAACTCGACGGTTTTTTTTTATTTGTTGCCTCAGAACTCCGTCATTTATAAACCGATTTGAACCGTCATTTATTACTTCTTATTGCGTTGGGTTCAGAATATCTAACAACAAGGTGGTCTTATATAAATTTCATCGATATTCGACCTTGGACTTCAAAGATACACCAGAATTGAGGTCAGTTTCTTTTTGTTATAAAATGAATAATTCGCAGAGATTATTGGTGGAGACTGCGAATCGGTAAGCGTAGTGTAGGACGCCCACCGGCTAGATGGAGCGACGACCTGCGAAAGGCAGCTGGAAGAAACTGGATGAGAAGAGCCGAAGACCGGGCTCAGTGGCGTTCATTAGGAGATGCCTATGTCCAGCAGCGGACGACTACAGGCTGATGATGTGATGATTGGTTTCACAATTGATTGTAATCGCCAACTCTTACCCTCTCCGAGAGACACGTCTTGTATTCCAACCATAGAACAAGACTCACAGCGGTCAACAGGACGTACTGCGCGCGAAACATGTCGAAGAATAACTTCCGCAATCAAATGGAACCTTTGTGAAATATAACGCATTTTGATAAAAATGACCAATTAGGTAAATTACACTAATTGAAACGTGCATAATGAGCCTTAAATATTTATCATCAGTTGATGGTTGACAACGATAAGCTCTGATTTATACTAGCTTCGCCCGCGACTTTTTGAGCTTTGTGTCTCTTTTTACGCCCAATTTTCAAGGACTTAGATACTGGCCCTTAACAAAGATTACCCGTATCTAGGTAACCAAGAACTAAGAGGACCATGGCCCCTCAACACCTAGACACGAAATATATGATTGCGTTTTCGTTTTTGGTAACAAACCATAAACAAAATACAATCGAATAGAACCTTCTCCTTTTTTGAACTCGGTTAATAAATAATCAATCATGGCTTAGTGGCGTACATGTAGGAGGCATAATTTAATATATTTGAGAAACTTATGAAAGCAAACAAACGCATTGTACAAATTAAAAAAAAACTAACAAGAAAGTGACATATAAAAAAAAATCTAAGGACCACGTTTTACGGTTAAAGAACTTTACTTATCTCTTAAGAATAACAATTATTCACTTACAGAGAAAATACAACATATAACTTAATAACTTAAGTATAAAATATTGAGTGCCGTTAAGCGTAGCTTATGCAAGAATTACATCTATGTTTTGTTAAATTAGGTAATTAAAACAATATTACTGTACTTCCAAAAAAAATTAACAAACAAGTAAGTAGATAAAAAACAATTTCGCGCATCAGAAGAGCAAGTGCATGGATACAACAAGTGGGTAGGTTGTCTACACCGCGCCGCTTACGTCGCATTCAGGAGTGGCATGTTGTAAGGCCTATTTCACAGTACGGAAGTACATGGCGGGCACCTTGTCACGTGGATAATTATTAGATAGATAGATAACACTTTATTGCACTTAAAAAAGAAAACATAATATACAGTTGGTAACACATAATCAATAAGCACAACAGGCGGTCTTATCGCTAAGCAGCGATCTCTTGCAGACAACCATAGGGTATGGAAAACAACACATAAAAGAGGATAGTGTGCAGTAGATAATAAGTAGAAAATGCTTTTAAAAAATTTTTTTATTTAAATGGTTAAAATATGATATAATATATATATATATATATATATATATATATATATATATATATATATATATATATATATATATATATATATATATATATATATACAAATATATATAGATACATTTATACATAAATACATCTATATTGTCTATAAATACATAAAAACAGCATGTAACGGCTTCGTTACACAATAAACAACATCCATATCATCTATTAAGATAGAAATTAGAATTGCTATTAAAATAAAATCAGGCGGGACGACTTATTCCGCAGCGAGCCGTCCGTCGCTTGAACTAGTTTGACGGGGGTGAAGTAGCGGCACGGAGTGTATGCGCCGGTGACGAGGGCCAGCCGCCATTTCGTCTCGCCACTGCCGTCACACCTATCTATTGTCGAGCACGTACCTACTTATTATTAATTTACTGCTTATTAATAATCATTTGAGTATAAAAATTTATATCGTAAATATTTTAAATAAATACTTACCGTGTGTTGTGTCATACCCCAACTGGGTGAGTGTTGCATAATTATTATGACTACCTAGTTTAAGTTGATCGGCATTATTCAAAAATGACATGTCATGTTACCGAACAGCTAGTCGAACCGATATTGTAAGTTTTTATGCATGATTAACTGGTATGTACTAATTGCTGTTCAGTTTATCGTATAACTAGACGAGTGTTTATTATTAATGTTTTAATTCTTTTAAAAATGCTACCTGAATTTATAAAATTTTAATTATATCTGAGTAACGGTATTTTTTTGTAAATGTGAATGATTCTCGTTTATGTGTTCGATAATCTTAAGGTTAAAGTATTTTATTTGTCTACATTTCTGCTCAATCATAAATTCCATTGAATGATAATTAATTTGTGTTCATTGTAGATCACCTAAACATAATCAATATAAAAAACTAGAATATAACAGACAATGATTTAGACGAACTGGTGATTAATTGAATAACAGAAATATTATCATTCAGATTTTAATGACACTAATTATTTTTTTCATGTTCACCAATTATTCTTGGTCAGAAATTATCATTAGCTTTTAGTTGATTTTTGTATGACTGCCTCATCATTGATTACTATCTTTGCATTAATCACCTCTCATTGCTCCTAGCTGTGCCATTCAATTAGCTAGTGCAAGGATGTAGCAGTCAAACAATGAAGGTGGGATAGTTTGAAAATGTCTGGTTTTACCTGGATTCCAGGGTTCACCGCACCGGCTCCGGAGCGCAGATCTGCTTCTGCTCTTGGCACCTACCGCTTACCTACTGCAGCCTGATTCCTTCATCTACCTACCTTCTACGGCCTGGCGTCTGCAACGCGCGCTGCTGAATGGATGGCGATGGCAGGACAGTGAAGTGCTTAAGTAACATAGGAACATTCTCAGAGTGAGCGTAGCGACCCCCGACCCTGTAACTGCCTTCACATGGTATTGCAATAGATTCTAAAGTTTATTACCGTTTTTGATTTTATTTCCATCTACCCTTGCGAGTTCTTCCTATAAGAGACGTTTCACTGGCGCCCAACTACAGGTTGCGTTCACTACTGTTAGTGTTGCTGTGTTTTTTTAGCAATTTTGGTTTTCTCTGGTGTCGGCTAAAAATTTTAGCTTTAAGTTATTTAGTGCCAGAATTGACTGATACGTGGTTGATCTATAAAATTGAACACTATTCGTTACAGATACTTAAAACAATTACTACAACGTAACAGTCGGTTCTTACTCTATTCATGTTGATTGATTGCTGAACGTGTCTAACGCTGAAAAATCATTTGTTGTTAGTTCTTATTAGTAGCCCTATAGTTCTGCAACACACATCCAAGGCATTACACACGATGTCGTACCCTATCAAATTTCTATCTCTACAAAAAACCGAGCTTGAATATGAAGTAGAGCTTCGAGGTGGTACTGCTGACTCAGTTCAATCGCTACGTAAGCAAATTGTTAAATTATCTATGGAATTGCCATCAGAGGATATACTTGAATCTCACTTAGATTGTGCCGATGATCTAAGAGCAGTTAAAGAATCCCTTTTAAAATCCCAAAACAATTTGAATGTCTTAAAATCGAAATTTGATAAAAATTTGTTTAGCAGAACCGAGACCTTACTGCACCATATTCATCATAGAATTAATAGAATCAATAATACTACGGAAGTCTCCGATATCTACAAAATCTGTGTTTCTAACTTCAACTCACAGTATAAAGATCTGACGTCACTCAAACCGCAGAGCTCACAGGGAAAACCAGTAGCTAGTACTTCTGATGTTCCTGTGGAACCCACTGCCATATCAGTCTCTTGCGAGCGTAACCTATCTGCAGAGATCAATAAACTTAAATTCTCTGGTAAATCGTGTGTTCGTGCTTTTATATTAAAAGTAGAGGAGTTTGTCGAATCTAGGGGCATCTCTTACGATAAAATACTTTCCCTGGGTTTTGAAATCTTTGTGGAAGATGCCTTACATTGGTATCGTTACAATAAAGATAACGTGTCTTCTTGGAAAGAGTTGTGTAAATTGTTAAAAGAAGATTTTAGCAGTCCTGACTTTGATTACCGATTTGCTCAAGAGATCCGCTCACGCACTCAAGGCGAACATGAAAATATTACGATTTACTTATCTATAATGCATGGTATGTTTTCCCGACTGAGCAAACCCTTTTCAGAGGCGGAAAAACTTGATATTCTGATGCATAACATTCGCCCATGCTATGCAAATACCTTGGCTGCTTCCTCTTCAATAACGAGTATAGACACACTTAAGTCTGTTTGTCGAAATTACGAAAATATACAGTCGAAATTTTCTCATTTCCACGAACCACCTAAGGCTAATAGTAGCACTCTTGCACCAGAGTTTGCTTATAAATCAAGTAGCCTTGCTTCTAACTCTTATACAAGCAAGTATCCCTACAATAATGGCCACAATAATTATAAATATCAACCAAAAAATACATATACTAATTCTAATTATAACAATCCTAATAATAAAACAAATAATGCCACCATTAACGCAATCGAAACTATTGATAATGATGGACCTGACAGCACTGTAGCTGTTGCTGCCTTGTCTACCAACTCGCCTAGGCCAGTTTATTGCCCAAGATGCAGATCTAATAATCACTCCCTTAAAAATTGCAGTCAGGAACGCTTCATCATTTGTTTTAAATGCGGAAAGAAAGATGTGCGTTATCCGGAATGTCCTGATTGTAATCCTACTCACAGCCGTACTATAGCAAAAAACTAAATGACCAGGATTGGATAGACAGTAAACGTAAGCCATTAGATAATACTAATAATAATTGTGATCCTACAGAATGGAATGATTGGTTGAACTTCGTTTCTAGGTTTTTCACTTACAATGCTGTCTCTTCAATCCGTAATAATGATAGTGCTAAAACTAAAAGGTCCCGACCTTTTGTTACTGTAGACATCAATGGGAAATCACTTGAAGGGTTGCTGGATACCGGATCAAGCGTAACTATTTTGGGTAATATGTCTCACGAGAGTATCTTGAGATCTGATGTTAAAGTGGAAAAAGGTGAACCCACTCAATTTGTCGCTGCTGGTGGTGAGAAACTTACTTCCACTGGTAGAATTAATCTTGCTATTAGTTTCCAAAAACAAACACATACTCTCAATGTGTACGTGGTACCTGCTATTACAAACTCGCTAATTTTGGGTATGGATTTTTGGAGAGCCTTCGGTCTCTTTCCTAAACATTTAGATGCTATCACATACCATAAGGACACTGAAACACACTGTATAACTAACGTGGAAGATAAAAATATTTCTACCATATTTTCTTACGACCACCTAACACAAGAGCAAAAATCTACGGCTGATCACGTAATCTCTCAATTTCACGAAAATTCATATGAGAAGCGTGGGTTAGGTCGCACTTCGCTGATCACACATTCTATTGACACCGGGGATGCTGCCCCCGTTCGTCAACGTTATTATAGAATGTCGCCTGAGAAACAACGCATCTTGGGTGAACAATTAGACGAAATGCTTAAAGAGGACGTGGTCGAGCCATGTGAGAGTCCGTGGTCCTCTCCTGTTCTTCTCACACCAAAAAAAAATGGTGAACTTAGGTTTTGTCTGGACAGCAGGAAACTTAACGCTATCACCAAAAAGGATGCGTATAGTCTACCTTATATTGCTGAGATCCTCGACAACCTACGTGACGCCAGATACCTATCTAGTCTAGACTTGTCAAAGAGCTTTTGGCAAATTTTGATTAAGGAGGAGGACAGACAAAAAACGGCCTTTTATGTTCCCTCACGCGGTACGTTCCAATTCAAATCTATGCCGTTTGGACTTACTAACGCCCCTGCAACTCAGCAAAGACTGGTGGACGCCTTATTCTACGGGCCTGAGTTTGAACACAGGGTCTTTGTATTTGTCGATGACGTCATAATCGTTTCAAATACTTTTGCTCAACATATATCGCTCCTGACACGTGTGTTAGAAAAGTTGAAAATAGCTAATCTAACAATAAATTTTAAGAAGAGCCAGTTTTTCAGGAAACAACTAAAATATCTCGGATACGTTGTAGATTCCAATGGCTTGCACGCAGATCCTGAAAAAATTCAGGCCATAATTGACTTTCCCGCTCCAACTAACCGCAAGGAAATACGGCGATTTATAGGTACCGCCTCTTGGTATCGCCGATTCATCCCGAATTTTAGCAGTTTAGCTGCACCTTTAAATAAACTCACTTCTCAAGGGAAACAAGCCTCTCCCTTCGTATGGTCTGTTGAAGCTAACGCAGCTTTCGAAAAACTGAAAGGCCTTTTGGTTTCTGCACCTATACTATCTTGCCCTGACTATACAAGGCCCTTTGAAGTCCATACAGATGCGAGTGATTACGGCATTGGAGCTGTCCTCTCACAAACGCTCGATGGCAACGAAAAAGTCATCGCCTATATGAGTAAATCCTTATCAAAACAAGAACGTAACTATAGCGCCACAGAACGCGAGGCGCTGGCTGTTCTCGCTGCCATAGAACACTGGCGTTGTTACCTAGAAAACGGGTTCAAGTTTACCGTCTACACGGACCATTCTTCGCTCAAATGGTTTTTGAACTTAAATAACCCAACTGGAAGATTAGCTCGGTGGGGTGTTAGACTATCGGCTTATAATTTTGAAATTAAACACCGTAAAGGCGCAGAAAATATAGTACCAGATAGCTTGTCTCGTTCAGTTCCTATATGTGCTATTAATGATACCTCTGAAGACCAGAATAAAGTTCTCCCAAATACTAACGATTCTTGGTACTTGAACATCTATCAAGGCTGTCAGACTTTACCTACCTCCTTTGTAAATTATCAAGTCATTAACGGTAAGCTGTTCCGATACATGAAATCCATTCACCCTCTCACTAGGGAATTTGAATGGAAGGAAGTAATTCCATTAGAACGCCGACAGGAAATTATCTCCCAAAACCATTGCGAGCCTAATTCAGGGCACTTTGGCATTTTCAAAACCCACAAGCGCTTATCTCTAAAGTATTTTTGGCCGAGTATGCACCACGACGTTATTAAATTCGTCACAAATTGCGACATTTGTCATTCATACAAACACTCAAATCAAAGTACTATGGGTACTATGGGTAGACCTAAAGACTGCAGTAGACCATTCCAGATGTTGAGCATGGATCTAGTTGGGCCTCTACCCGTCAGTAGAAAGCAAAATACATTTTTGTTCGTTGTCAGCTGTTGTTTTTCTAAATATTGCCTAATGTTTCCTATCCGCCGAGCAACGTCTGATATCATATCTAGAATTTTGGAAGATGAAGTTTTTCTTGTTCACGGAATACCTAGTACTATATTAATGGACAATGGGAAACAGTTTACAAGCAATATCATGAAAGCCTTATTTGCTCGCTATAATATACCTAACGTGTATTACACTCCCTTTTACACACCGCAAGTAAACTCTGTAGAACGTTATAATAAGACAATCATGACAGCAGTGGCGGCTTTCATTGAAAATGATCATAGATCTTGGGACGTCAATATTCCTAAAATACAGTTCGCCATTAATAGCTCCGTAAATGAAGTAACCAAATTCACACCTTCATTTCTCGTCTTTGGTCGTGAACTAGTTACCTGTGGTTCGCATTATGTTGACGCTGATATAGAAGATCAGTTGATATTTACCCCTCGCGATGTGTATGCGGAGAGTGTTGGTGTTTTACGCAAAACATTTGACATGGTGCAATCTTCCATTATTAAAGCTCACTCTAGAAATAGCTCACACTATAATCTACGGCGGAAAAATGTCGATTTCAATGTAGGAGACGTGGTGTGGAAACGCACCTTCTATCAAAGTGACAAAGATGCTAAATTCTCAAAAAAATTGGCTCCCAAATTTATAAAGTGTCGCGTTATAGGCAAAAAATCAAATTTAGTTTATGATCTCGAAGATATGGCAGGTCAAAAATTGGGGACGTGGCATGTCAAAGATTTTAAGCTAACTTAGATTAAAGTAGTCAGTAGCAAGCTAGTAACTGTTAGGGGTGTAGTGGATTTGTCTAGGAAAAATCCTAATCTAAAAAGGGGGGTATGTAACGGCTTCGTTACACAATAAACAACATCCATATCATCTATTAAGATAGAAATTAGAATTGCTATTAAAATAAAATCAGGCGGGACGACTTATTCCGCAGCGAGCCGTCCGTCGCTTGAACTAGTTTGACGGGGGTGAAGTAGCGGCACGGAGTGTATGCGCCGGTGACGAGGGCCAGCCGCCATTTCGTCTCGCCACTGCCGTCACACCTATCTATTGTCGAGCACGTACCTACTTATTATTAATTTACTGCTTATTAATAATCATTTGAGTATAAAAATTTATATCGTAAATATTTTAAATAAATACTTACCGTGTGTTGTGTCATACCCCAACTGGGTGAGTGTTGCATAATTATTATGACTACCTAGTTTAAGTTGATCGGCATTATTCAAAAATGACATGTCATGTTACCGAACAGCTAGTCGAACCGATATTGTAAGTTTTTATGCATGATTAACTGGTATGTACTAATTGCTGTTCAGTTTATCGTATAACTAGACGAGTGTTTATTATTAATGTTTTAATTCTTTTAAAAATGCTACCTGAATTTATAAAATTTTAATTATATCTGAGTAACGGTATTTTTTTGTAAATGTGAATGATTCTCGTTTATGTGTTCGATAATCTTAAGGTTAAAGTATTTTATTTGTCTACATTTCTGCTCAATCATAAATTCCATTGAATGATAATTAATTTGTGTTCATTGTAGATCACCTAAACATAATCAATATAAAAAACTAGAATATAACAGACAATGATTTAGACGAACTGGTGATTAATTGAATAACAGAAATATTATCATTCAGATTTTAATGACACTAATTATTTTTTTCATGTTCACCAATTATTCTTGGTCAGAAATTATCATTAGCTTTTAGTTGATTTTTGTATGACTGCCTCATCATTGATTACTATCTTTGCATTAATCACCTCTCATTGCTCCTAGCTGTGCCATTCAATTAGCTAGTGCAAGGATGTAGCAGTCAAACAATGAAGGTGGGATAGTTTGAAAATGTCTGGTTTTACCTGGATTCCAGGGTTCACCGCACCGGCTCCGGAGCGCAGATCTGCTTCTGCTCTTGGCACCTACCGCTTACCTACTGCAGCCTGATTCCTTCATCTACCTACCTTCTACGGCCTGGCGTCTGCAACGCGCGCTGCTGAATGGATGGCGATGGCAGGACAGTGAAGTGCTTAAGTAACATAGGAACATTCTCAGAGTGAGCGTAGCGACCCCCGACCCTGTAACTGCCTTCACATGGTATTGCAATAGATTCTAAAGTTTATTACCGTTTTTGATTTTATTTCCATCTACCCTTGCGAGTTCTTCCTATAAGAGACGTTTCAAGCAGACTTTCATGATGGCAGGTATATATAAGTATTAGATTAGATTTAAGCGCCTTTTGAGGTTAGGTCGGCATTGCATGCTAATAAATGTATTTAGAATGCATTGTGATCTACTCTAAAAGTTAGTTAGTCAGCTGGTTAGCTAATCGGGAAGTGCTCGATTTGAGTTGCAAGATTCCACCCGACAATAGACAGAAAAACAAGAAAGTGACTTAATGAAAACGTGGTATAAAATAGAAGTACCTATATCAAAAAAAATATAGAGAATTAAAGAACATTATAGAAAAAATGGATAATCAAGCCAATTTTTAAAAGTAGCCATGTGTAATGTCGTTATTTTAATAGCAAAAGGTAATGGATGCCATGAACGAGACCACACAGCATAACGATAAGATAAATATCAATTTATATACCTTTTATTTATATACTTGTGGTAGGTTTTGCACGCTCGCTCTAAAACGGTGAAGGAAAACATCGTGATGAAACCCGCTTACGCGCTTTGGAGTGGTAGGCTCTGACCGTGGTTGTAATACCACCCACCGAACAAAGCCATGCCGTCAAACGACCTAGTCGTGTTTCGGGATGATTTTCGGTGAACCATCGGGGAGACGGGTCTGAGCAGCCGCTCAACTGCCGTCTCTCTCTAGATCTATGTGCTTCATCTTAGGCCCCATCATCGCTTCACTTCATGCGAGATAGTGGCCAAACATGGATCTAATAAGCGTAAAATAAAAAAGTTACTCGTATGCGGGAGGCCGTCTGGGTGGGTACCACAGCTTTGCCAGTTATTCAGCCGCCAAGCAGTGCGCAAGCATTGCTGTATTCCGGCTTGCAGGGCATTGTGGCCAGCGACATTACTGGGCATTATGAGGCTCAACAGCTAATTGTCTCAGGGTGACGAGCGCAGTGCAGCGCTGCGCAGGATTTTGCAATACAAAGTTCTGGGTGGTGCTGTTATTGTTATGGGATGGCGTATTGCTTACCATCAGGCAAACGACCAGCTCGTCTTGTCATACAGTTACTTAAAAAAAATGTAATTCCAAATGAAATTGACATATAAATTTTATTAAACTGTTATTTTATTTATTAAATATTTGCATGTCACTAATAATTGACTATGTGTTTTGGATCCAAACGTATTTAAAATACCATCTTTAATGTATGTACCAACATGTATTGCAAATAAATGATTTCATTTCATATCTGGGTCGAACCTAGAGCAACAAGTCACGTAAATTTTGTTTGTTCTCTATATAATGTATAGCACCTTTCCGCTGGCCCGCAGAGTTGCCATCCCTCATCCCGCCGGCGCGCGGCGCGGAGGCTGCGCGATCTCCCGATCAATACCCAGCCAGTGCCGCCCGCCCTGGCCCAGTCTCTCCGCGCCCGTGCCACTCGCAACACAAAAAAAAAATTAAAAAGTAAAAAATAATTAAAACCAAAAAGCCTTCATGAGACTCTCGATTTTCGAATTTAGCTTTTTTATAAGTGCGATTTTGTCGTTTTAAAACGAAATAGTTGATAATCCAGATTTTTCTGGAGAATGGGCGTTTGTTAAGGTAAGTTCTATTTTTAGATTGAATTTCTGTTAACTTGTTATGATTAGAATCAGTTAATTGAATTATTAATATATTCTTCATAATTTAGGGTCAATTCATAATCACAACAGTTTTTACTTAATCAACTTAAACTTATCATTATTATAATTTATATGTATTTTTTTGAGAAGTTTCTTAGCCCTGTATCTCCTTTCACAACAGCGCGAGCCTCATTTCCAGCAAAAGGTTCCTTAAGTAACAAACAATGAAAAAGATCTACATGTAAAAAGAATACGACAAAAAAGGTTTTACATTTCTAGCTCTTGATATTTTACTCTAAAATGTACAAACATGACGTTCTACTTCGCATCTAGGACGCCCAGATCAATCTAGGTAGGACTTCGTGGTATTCGGGCCGTAGAGGTCCGCGCAAGCGCGTTGTAGCTCGCCCCAGCATCCCGGGATGCAATCTGCCCAATTGACGTCATCGGACGAATGCAAGTCGTTCACCTGATGGTACAAGCCACGCCTGCGCATAGTAGCAGTGATTTGGATCGCTGCCATCGTTTTGCCCAGCCTTTGTTGGGCAGGTCAGTTCTGCAGAGGTTGCGGGTTTGATGCCCGCTACCACTAGGGCTGCCAACCATATTGTAAAAACAGTATTATACTGTTTTTCACTCATTAACACTGTTTACTGTAGTTTTTATGCAAAATACTGTTTGTTTCATCACCCGTATGTCACAAGACAAAGATTTTCTTGAAATGAGGCCCAATTCGCTATGACAACTTGGCGATTCCTTGCTTCGAAATCACGTCGATTCCTTCATTAATAAACGACATCTCTATGACGTATTCATATATTCATATATACCTATGACGCGTCATAGAGAATACAAATTTCGCAGATATATAGTCATCCACGTTTTCTCGAAGCAAGTAAACGCCAAGTTGTCATAGTGAATTAGGGCCCTGGTCAAAAATACACAAATTGTGTCATATCTACTTTCTGCTTCTGCCACTGTTCTTCTATTAATTTACAATTTTAACTGTAGTGAAGATTTCGAAACCTTTAAAAATGACATAAAATTGTCAAACTTTGCGGAGAGCTTTGATATATATAAATTCAAATATGATTACATCGTAACATAACATTTATATAACTAAAAGAAAAAAGAATTCTGATCAACATGTTCAAACACTGTTCATTTTACGTTTCACACCTAAATATACTTTTTTTTTTCAAAAAGTTGGCAACCCTAGCTATACGACCTACATTTGTGCACTTAAAAAAACTTGAATAGTCGTGCATTACTTTGCCCTCGCTTAGCTGTGGCGTAGTGGTTGAGCAGATCTGTTAGTGCTGGTTCGGTTCTCGCTACAACACAAACATATTTTATACATAGAAGAATGAGTAATGTTTCATTGTATATGGGTATTTATTTATTTATTCACAAATAATAATCAGAACAGTTACATGAGCCATTAACACTACTTATTTACATAAGATATAAATTTCAAAAATTATAATAAAGATTTTAATTTACACAATACTGCAAACAAATTTTTATAGGACCATGGTCTTTGTTCCTGGTTGAAATATAAGAGAATCCTATATAGTTCGCAGCCAGAATGTATGTACCTATACGGAGTGGCGCAAAATTAGAGCATCAAGGGATAAGTGGGACGGTAACGTGATAGGAGTGGGATGGTAAAGGACTATGAGAGGGGCGGTAACGGGTTAGGAGCAGGGCGGTAACGTGATAAGAAGGGGATGGTAACGGAATATAAGATGAACGAGTGGATAGAAGCGGGACGGTAAAGGATGGGGCAAATGGATGTAAAGTATTACTTTTTCATCATCATCATTTGTGTTAAAATTAGATGATTCTTAGGAAACTTTAAAACATTAAATACCTCATTACATTTTTGAAAAAAGTACTGTCAGAAAGAAATTCATCGTTCCTGTAAAAAAATATTTCTATTTAAAAATAATAATAAAGTGACTTCAGACATAAATATACTTATAAATGTATTTATTATACTTCTATTTAGACTTAGTATACTAGAATAGATCTTTTAATTTTATTTTATTTACACCGTCGACCTATCTCACTCCGTTAATTAGCTCCATCCAAAGGTTGACTGGAAGAGATCGCTCTTAGCGATAAGTCCGCCCATTGTACTTTAATTTGTAAGTAATTTTCATGTACCTATTTATTTTTTAATTGGTGTACAATAAAGCATTTTTGTATTGTATTGTATTGTAAATATTTAACATTATTTATTAATTTCTATGACATTTAAAACTTTGTG
Source organism: Petrophora chlorosata (assembly GCA_951640565.1). Lineage (NCBI taxonomy): Eukaryota > Metazoa > Arthropoda > Insecta > Lepidoptera > Geometridae > Petrophora > Petrophora chlorosata. The sequence goes on from OX621208.1 coordinate 14,158,889, forward strand.
ACATTAATTTAATAATAATAATTTGTTTGTATATGAGATCGAATGTAATTCAAATAATAAATAAGACATGTTTTTGCACACCATTGTCGTGGTAGAATGTAAGGACATTTTTTTTAGAATTTTATCACCTGTATATACTATATTCTCACAATAAATGATTTGATTGATTGATTGATTACGTTAAACAGACTATGTTTAAAAATATTTTTACAGTCTATGCAGTACCTTTATAAATAAATACAGAAATTGAATTAGACATTGATTACGGAATTGTTATTTTAATTATTTAATATTTAAATTAATTTATTGAATGATTTATTATTGGCATTATTATTTTCTGAACTATTTATCAAATTATTTATTGAAAGAATTAATTATTTTTACTGAATTAACATTTTTAAATATGAAACCTTCATAAAGAGAAAGCCACTAACATAGTCTGAAGTTGGTACTAACAAAATTTATTATCTTTATCTGAAATTTAATAAACGAATTGAATGAATAGACTGATAATTTTTTTTTGAATTTAATAATATTTGTTGAGAGACGGCCCGTGTCCTAGCAGTGGGAAAGTTATGATGATGATGCAATAATGATACGAAACCGTATAAAGGCGAGATTAATAATCCCGATGGGGTCATTAACCGACTTTTTACAACTCTTGGCCCGCGGCCAAATATTCGCGACAACTCTCTACTGTCTATGCAGATTTATTCATTGAAGCAATTGCAATTCAATTTAAAACTAGGGCGGAAAGAGTACTGCACTAAATGTTAATAGGTTTAGAGTGCCAAAGTTCGTTACGGGTCGAAAGTGCGATGACTACAATAGGATATCTGACAATTATCAGAAACTAGCTGTTGTCTGCGATTTCGTACGCGTAGTGAAGTAATATATCCTGCTCCGAACAATTTTCCATGAATCCCACTCCTGCTCCCGTCCTGCTCCTTCCCAATCCCGTCCCTATCCTATCCTGTTACTTTCTCGCTCCTGCTTTCGTCTGGCTCCTATCTAGATCCTGTCTCTTTCCTATACCTTTACCGTCCCGCTTCTATCCAGTTATCGTTCATCTTATATATATTCCGTTACCATCCCCTTCTTATCATGTTACCGCCCTGCTCGTATCCCGTTACCGCCCCTCTCATGGTCCTTTACCATCCCACTCCAATCACGTTACCGTCCCGCTCCTATCGCGTTACCGTCCCGCTTTTATCCTGATTCCGTCCCCTTCTATCTTGTTACCATCTCCCTCCTATCCTAATACCACCTAACCTATCCTACCTACCCGCCAAAATCTCGTTACCGTCCCTCTCGTATCTCGTTACCGTCCCTCTCTTATCTTATTCCAGTCTGCTCCTATCCCATTCCCGTCCCACTGCAGTCGCAACCCCATCCTGCTCTTATCACGATACCATTTTCTTCTTATCCCGGGAGTGACCCCTCCTAATCCCATGAGCGTCCCCCTCCTATCCCATGGCGACTTCCTCCTATCCCATGAGCGTCCCCCTTCTATCCCGTGAGCGTAGGGACTGGGCTTAAGAGACTATCTGCAGTAGCAGTACTTTTTATGGTATTAAAAGTTCTGGGTGGCACTGCAAATGTTATGGGCAGGCGTGGCGCTTACCATCAGGCGAACAACATGCTCGTCTCATCACACAGTTTCATAAAAAATAGAGATAAATTTATCTACGAGTAATTATTTTTAGTAATTCTCTCAATTATCTAGATTCGATCAAAAGCTTTATAGGTGCACCGGCAAATTGCATATAAGATATGGTTTTTATTTAGTTATTACACTGCAGTTTCCCTGATAGTTTCCCGCAAAAGCGCGGGAAACTTGACCTTCGTGCATGACATTTTCATATTCACACGTGGCAAAAGCAGTTAACGTATTCAGCCGGATTCAGAAACGCCGACCGCAGTTACCGCTTAACCGCCGTCGGGGTAGGACGTGTTAATAAATAGCTGAATATTTAAGTTTTATTAAATATATATTTATATTATAGAAGATGAGATTAATAGTGGTGAATAATACGTAATAAGATGTGCATTCATGAAATATTTGGCAAGCTTCCGTTGCATTTAGTTTATTTATAAAATAGTCACGTACCTGGCAGTGCGTTAGGAGTTTGATACGGAATTAAAGGGATTTTGATTATCGGTGAGTAGAAAATTAGTAATTTTTTCTGTACCTGGAAATAAGGATAAGGACTATCAGAAATGTAGGTACATTCCTTTTTTATCAGTGAAAAATAAACAAAAATAAATTATAAAAAAATAAAGAAAATGAATCTCTGGAATCCGAACTACATAGATCAGAATGTTGGCTCAGCAAAACAACCAAATATGTAAAATTATAATAAAATAAAATAAATTAATTGTAATTAAATTATAATAGCAGGTTTTGTTTTTCAAACACAACTAAATTTTTACAAATTTTTGTTTTCTTTATACAGGTTGAGTTTTTATTAGGAATCCCTGTGGCAATTACTCTAACAGTAAAATATAGATTAATTTATTATTGTCACTCCATCTAGTTTTTTAAACGTATTAGAGAAAAAAGCGAGTGTGGCTCAGTGGGAGCACGTGTGACTTTCGATCCGAAGCACCCGAGTTCGGATCCCACTGGCCTCGCACCACTGACTTGCTTAAGTTATGTGCGGATTTAACACTCGCTCTAAAAACGGTGAAGGAAAACATCGTGAGGAAACTGGTATGTCCAAGAATTAATCAAAAAAATTCAAAGATATGTGACATCCACCAACCCGCACTGGGCCAGCGTGGTGGATTATGGCCCATACTCTCTCTATGAGAGAAGGCCCGTATCCCAGCAGTGGGAATGTGATGGGCTGATGATGATGATGATGAGAGAAAAAAGACGGAATCTCTGAAAAACAATCTATCTCTGAAAATCTGGTTATTAACTTGATAAAATAATACGGATACGACTCTTTTAGTTTTGACTTGAATCATCACAAACTGGTAAACTTCAAATCACACGTTTTGAATTATGTAATAAATAATTATTTAATAATAATTTCATACTTCATAATATGAGGTTTATAAGACATTTATAATATTGTTAGTAAGTATCTTCTCTAATACATTGTTAATAACTTAAATTTCATTATATAAATTGAATTTATTACCATTCAAAATTATCAAAACTACAATAATGTATCAGCAAAAATAATAAATGTCTTCATAATATAAATAAATTAGGGATTTTTAAAATTTAATTTGTAATATATATCATAAAAAATTACAAAATTGAAAATTTAAATTCAGTGCAATTAATTATATAATGACTCCTCCCGTAAAAAAAAAATATTGTCTGTATAATGTAAACTCTCTAAACATTATACAGACAATATAATTCTTTTAAATGAGGTGCCATTATATTAATTGAACTGAATTTAAATTTTCTCTCTCCCTCTGTAACCTACGTGATCAACTCTCATAATAAACGTACTCGTTTATAGAAGAAAACGAATAGACAGTCACAAAAACATATCGAGACATCGAGACACACAGAAAACATCAGCAAATATCAGTTAAATATCAGCTTGCAGCTCTTGGACTCGATTGAACGACGCGACGTACCCTTAGATTGATTGGCGATGAGGCTCTTGAAGGGAAGAAGGTACAAAGTCTTAAACACAGAAGACGAGTGGCAAGCCTGTCGATTTTCTACAGACTACACTTCGGGGAGTGTGCACAAGACCTGCATCAGCTGATTCCTTCATCCCCATTCCATCTTAGGACCACCAGGCGAGGAGAGTCACTTTTATTGTGCACATACCACCAGTCCGCACAAAGCGCTTCGCTGACTCTTTCATTATACGTACCGCAAAGGAGTGGAATTCTCTACCAGAATACTTATTTCCTTCCAATTACAACCATAAATATCCAATCCAATTATAATCATAAAAAAAGACATCGAGATATCTCTGTCCTTGGCACTTTTTTAGCAGATACGTTACATACAATAGTTTTTTTTGTAATTTTAAATTCATTCGGTTTGTTTTACCAACGTCATGTTTTGTTACCCCAGACGTGCGTTGGCGATCGGCCAGTTGTCAAATATTCAAAACATTTTTTCTTTTAACTCACCTCTTCTAATTGGAAATAAAACGCGACTTGACTTCACAAAATCGCAAGATTTATTCGTAAAAATTTATTTAATAATTTTCATGTCACATTTATTACAGTTCTGAAGTAAGCGTTGACAAAATAATTACATGATTTTTAATAAACCAGTTCGTCTGTAACTAATATTTTTAGGAAATTATAAAAAATCTTTGAGAAAAAATTGTTGTTTCCGTTTTAAATTGAGTTGTATAGGAGGGGTTCTATCGGTGTCCTTTAGGCAGGCCGAGGTCGCAGGGGAAAGTAAATAATACGGGGGGTGTAAACGTACAGGCTTGTATTCAAAGTTATACAAATTACAGAGCGGGGGGGGGAAATTCGTTAATCTACCGGACAATAGGCACAAGACTAATAGGCAATGCAGTAGACAACTTCCAGTCGCAAAGGCTTGAGAGCTGGATGAAGTGCTAAGGCAAAGCGCTAAAGCTAGTGAGACGAATCCAGTAATTCCATTCCACATTACAAATTCAAATCTGGCGGTCACTTGATTTCCGCGAACTAAACGTTTGCGTATTTTAACGATCGCCAACGCCATCTAGTTTCAAATAGGTGCACTAATCTGACTCGGGTCGATAGAATGCATTTTATTATTTGTTGTGTTACAGTTGTTCTTTAACTAATGCCATTCGGTTGTCGTTAATTTTGCAGACTATTAATTTTGTTCTCATTGACAAAATGACAATATTTTAAATCTTATAAGCCGGTGACATGAAAGGTTACACGGAGTAAGAAATTAATTCGTAAATTTAAAACGCATTATCTAGTGTAATTCCGCTGAATATTATGTAGGTTGTCGTTAGAATAATATAATATTAATAAAATAATATACTATAATATTTAGAATATTATTATGTAATATTATTATTATATTAAAAAATACCTATATAAATGAAATCGGCTTTTTTAAATAAATATTGTAATTAATTTATCTATCTAACTTTTTGTGTACTTGCTAAAAAAACTAATAATTTCGTTTTTTTTATTAATTTTACTTTTTCAGATATTGTCGTAATTGAAGGTGATAACCCCTATTCAGAAGGGTTGAAGTATAATATTGTATATAAATTAATCTATTCCATTTCATTAAATCCTGCCAGCCAGCCTGATTCCATTTAAATTTGTTTGAAAATGTTTAAATTCAGTAGCATTGTTGTTATTACGACTCACCCCGGCGTAGCAAGGATCAGGGTCTATGGTGTAGTGGTTGGGAAGGTTGGCTTAAATCTCGTACACCAGTTAAGGTTGCGGGTTCGATACCCGCGACGAAACAACGATACAGGGAATCCTACTTAAGGACCTGGGTCTATGTATGTGGTCGTTGAGCGTATTTATTTTAATTTAATTTATTTTAGGGATACATAGCATTTAAATAGATTTTGTGCACTTTTTTGGATGCTTATTAAACACAGAAACAGATTACTTTGTCAAAATGTAAGAAAAAGGGGCTATATTATTCAATAGACAATCTTTGAACACTTGGGGCTCTTTTGATTTCATATAATTAATTTTTAGAAATAAACAATAACTGCTTTTGTAGAATTAACAAGTTTAGGTTCAGTAACTAAAAGTTGTGTATCTCGAAGAAAGTTAAAGTGTATACGAGTACAAGTGTTAGGTTTTGAAAATTCTTGTATTAATTTATAGTAAAACTAGCTGACCCGGCAAACGTTGTTTTGCCAATTAAATTAAAAAAAATATTAAGGGTGAACAACCCTTATCACTTAGGGGTATGAAAAATAGATAGTAGCCGAGTCTCAGACTTACTGAATATGCATATAAAATTTGGTAAAAATCAGTAAAGCCGTTTCGGAGGAGCAAGGTAACTAACATTGTGACCCGAGAATTTTATATAATAAGATTATGATTATGATTATGTTTTTTTTTGTAGAACTGAATGACGAGACGAGCTGATCGTTTGCCTGATGGTAAGCAATACGCCAGCCCATAACAATAACAGCACCACCCAGAATTTTGTTTTGCAAAATCCTGCGCGGCACTGCACTGCGCTCGTCACCCTGAGACAATTAGCTGTTGAGTCTCATAATGCCTAGTAATTTCGCTGGCTATTATGATTATGATTATGATGATTAATAAGTTTTAAACTGGTAACACCAATGGAACAAAATATTAAGACGATAGAAATAACAAAAATGGATAGAAGGGTAGAACGCTTTTGGGCTTGCAACGGGTCAGGTGCGGAGAGAGGGGGATTGTGGTGGAATTCATTGGATTTGTGTAATAAACGCATTGAAAAGGTAAATCTTGTCTTTCTTCAGTTTTGTACTCAATTCTTGCATGGGTCGATTAGATTATACTACACAAGTACCTATGCCGGGTTAGCGATTAGTTACTGCATAACGCTGACACAAGGCTCATAGCAAATCTCGCCTTGGATCGCAGGTAATATTTTAACCGACTTCAAAAAGAGAAGGTTCTCTGTTCGATTCTTTTCTTTTTTATGTTTGTTCAGAACTCCGTCATTTACGTACCTAAGTACACACACACTACACTACTAGTGTCTAGTGATAGTGAATTAGTATAATGTAGTATAAGTGCTGCCCATACAAAACACAAGAACAAAGTGTCTTCGCCTTAATAGAGACAATAAGAAAGTGTTAATGGACACATTCTTAGTATTAGTTTATGTATCAGTTTAAGTTAATGTAAAATAATTAGGTATTAGCCTATTGGCTAGATTGTAATAAAAATATAGATAATGTTTATGAAACCTTATAAAGGAAAAATTAATAATTTATGAACGATTTGGAAAATTCTTTTTGCGTTGGGTTTAGTATAGCTACGAAGTGGTCCTATATACATTTCATCGATATTTGACCTTGGACTTCGTAGATACATTGAAGTCGGTTTTTTTTTTTGATAAATTGTATACTTGTTTTTAATGGTCTTTAGTCTATGGACATTGGGTTCATGGCAAATTGGCCTCGATAGCCGATTTATTAGACGTAGGTAAAATCCAAACCGTAATAGATTTCCAATCATGACTGACGTTCTCATTTCTTCTATAGGTACATGTGGATTGATATTTCGTTCCATATTGACTTCCGCCCCATCTCCGCTTCCATATGGCGGGGTTTGATTCAATATCCGCAATTTATGGTATTAAATAGATATTTACTTACTTGAGATAGAGATATTGAGTCTATCTCAAGACTGCGAGAAATGGATGGAAAGTAGGGAGGCCTTTGCCCTGCAGTGGGACGATATAGGCTGAATATAATATTGAAACGCAATGAAAATATGTAGTGTAATCCCGCCGAATATTATGTAGGTTGTTGTTAGAATAATGTAATACGTATGGGGGTTGATAGCAAATGTATTTATATGCTTCAAGTATTGAATACACGCCTCGCTGACTTGGAAAAGTTTTGGGTGTATTTTCATCAAGAGTTGGAACATAAACACAAAGTTTAGTAAATAGCAAAACTGACTCTTTTCAAAGTATTAGTAGGTAAATAAACCAATAAGCAGACGGCCAACCTGGATATTTAGCAGTCACCGTCGCGTCACCTACTTTTGCAAAGGGACACATTGCTTATTGAGTGTTGAGAAAGTTTTCACCCTTCTTTTCAAGAGTCCCAGTCCTAAAAATAAAATAAAAGAGTCCCAGTCCTACTCAAGATTTATTCAAGCTTAACAAATATTTATCCAAATCTGAAATAAGTGCCGTGGACACGCGAAAATTGAATCGTAACTGCCGCCGCGCCGCCGAGGCCGCCATTTTGAAACGACAGCGCCGGAAGTGAACGCATTAGAGCGGGTACCTACGCGGAAATGGAAACGTGGTATACCTACGGAATATTGCCTTTACCATAGTTTTCGAGTTTTACCGTCATAACAACTAAATAAATATAGTTTCAAAAGTTAATTGACGTTGAGCTACGGCACAAAATAATAAAATTGAGGAAACCTGAGTAAAATAAAGCTAAATCCATCATTAAAACTTTGGATTTTGAAAAGTTTAGTGAGTGTTATTCATTATTGATATAAAACTGCTAAGACTCATGGTTAAAGATCTAAATTACTCCGTTAGCCGTTTCATATCAATTATGAAAACTTTAAGTTAAAATTGAAAAAATAAAAAAAAATCTTCTACTAAATATTAATATTTTTAAAAATGTATACGATGACTATAGCTAACATTTTTCTAACTGCAGTGGATTTTTTAAAGCTTCTAAAAGTGTCAGTGATTTCTTCTTTTATTCGAGGGAAACGAAACCTAAATTACCCTCGGGTTGAAGGCCCAGACTTCTCCGGGTAGTGGCTAGACTAGCTTTTAAATCCACTAACGTCGAGAAAAGCTTACTCAGCGTTTTTAGATGAATATCTTTTACTTTTGATGGAAATCATCATCATCATCATCAATCACTCATTATTTCTTCTCTCTTACGGTTTGAATAGTTACGATGTGCGTGGGTACCACAAAATTTTGGATGAACCAACGTCTGATGCAACGAAAGACCAGCTCAAAATTGTGGTTCTACATAAATTGATATATGTAGTCTACATATGTCTGTTTATGAAGACTTACATACATAAATGCTTGGTATCTCATCCTTATTACTACTAATCCTTATTACATCCTTAATCCTTATTACTATTATCCTTGAATACTAAGGGACAGAAGCATCACTCCGCAAACAAATTTAAACAAATAGCGACTCCTGCAACGACATAATAAAATTCAATTCAGCTCGCGTAGCGCTGCATACCTACCAGTTATATTAACCTACAGAGCGCCTCTCTTTCTATCGCATGCTCTTATATCTTCTGACGCGGCACGTGTAACGACGCGCGACCCGCCGTCGGTGTCCGGCTATGTACTTGTAGCTTCGTACCTACGGTGCGGAGTGCGCTAGGTCTGTAGGTACTGAATAAATAAAAATAAAGTATATAAATATTTTGCATGACAAAAGAAAATTTCCTCTAAGTAGCGCGCGGAACTTTTAACAATCCTTTGAAAGAACTCGGCCCAACTTGAGTTAAGTTCAGTGGAGTGGGCCGGGGCTTCGCAAGCGGCCCGAGTTATTAACTCCGCCTATAATTACCTTTTTCAACTTTCTGGAAGCTTTTCAAGAACAATTTAAGTTTTTTATAGTAATTAAATGTTACTTTGTAGGCACTTTAAACATACTTCAAAAATGACGTCATAAAGCGCCATTTAAACATACCTATTTGTTAAATTGTATAGTACATGTATAAATAAGGATAAGACGAATGATAAGATAGGTTTTTTATTCTAAAAATTCAATAGTATCGATTTTAGGCAAAAACACCTTTTTTTAGAAATCTGAGGTTATTTAAGGTGTTAATACAATACAATACAAATACTCTTTATAGTATACCAAAAACATAAAAAAAAATTACAGATAAACCTTATAACTAGGGTAGTACAATGGGCGGTCTTATCGCTTAGAGCGATCTCTTCCAGGCAACCTTTGGATGGACAGTGTTGGAAGACGGAAGTAGACGGTGGTTTACAATAATTCATAAATAAATAATACTAATAATGTTAAATATTATAGGTACATGTAATTTTAGAGTATACATATATATATATTTTTATTTATATCTGATAGATTCACCTATTTAGATAGTTGATAGGATTCACGTGCAAAAGCTTTAGAATCTAAATATAGGTGCTCCACTCACAAATCCGATTGTTAATGCCACTCTGTGATCATACGAGAACATGCTACATTACATTTGTAAAGGATGGTGCAAGTAACTAAAAATAGAACGAAATGTTATGGTAATACGCACGAAATTCAGTTAACTTAACTTTGTTTCTTGAGTCATTCTTGACACGTATGTGAAGGAATCTTCTCCGCGTTTCTTCTCTTTGAGTGGCATTTTATCTGAGCTTTGAGTAGTCTTGACATATTTTGGCATAAACGAAAGTATTTTCTCTGTCAATCAATCAATCAAAATCTCTTATTCACTTTTGGCATCACTGGTGTACTTATGAACGGCAACTATTACAATGACTAAACTAAACAGAACCACTACTCAGAAGATACGGAAAAAAACTGAAGGACATTTTTTTGAGATTTTGTTAAAAAATTTGGTTTTCTACAATGTTGTTCCTATATACCAGTTGTCTGTTTCCTGATAACTTTAATCTGGGTATGTTCAAGGCCAGAGTGAATAGGTATCTAAATCAAATCAAATCTAAAATAAAATTCTAAAAATAAGTCCTTGCATTCTACCATGACAATGGTGTGCATGTCTTATTAATTATTTAAATGTCTTATTAATTATTTAAATTAGATTAAATCTTATATTCAAACAAATTATTATTATTAAATTAATTTCAAAATAAAAAAATGACAATATATTATTAGTCTAATAAATGTCAAATTAGTGATCAATTACTGTAATTAATTCAATTGTACAAATAAAATTCAATATTAACATTAATTTATAATTAGGTGTTATTAAAAGAACTTTAAAATGAAATCATTTATTAGGAAGATATTTACAATTGTCACAAAAAGAAGAAACTATTAATATGATATTAAACTATGTACAACTAGAAATTTAAAAGTCATATATTCATCTAAGTCATAAAAGCAGTTTTTCGCAAGCCATTGAGTCAGTTTTCTTTTAAATTTAGTAAAAGGTAAGTCTTTAAATCTTCTAGATCTACTTGCTCCGTCTTTTTCCACATCGTCGTTTAGCATCGGGCGAGACGGTGGTCAAACATAGGTTTATCATAGGTATATGAAAATAAATAAAAAAGTATTATGTTTGAATACTTTCGTATATATGCCAAAATAAACGTGTTTATAAACAGAATTTAAAGCATGTAATAACATGCTTTAAATTCTGTTTATTATCTATGGTTGAGTATAGTTTTATTACCATTTATTTATAATAGTTGTAACTATTTGTATATATTTATTTTACAAAATAGAAATTTAGTTATATTAGAATTAGTGTTTGGTTGAAGATAAGTTTTCGAAAAGATAAAGTAATGTCGGAAGCCAAACACCTATAATGAGGAAAATAATAAAAGACATGTTTTTGATTGGTACGTCTACGCCGTAACTTTGGCTACGACTGCGACTGTACCTACGTACAATACAATACAATACAATACAATACAATACAATACAATACAATACAATACAATACAATACAATACAATACAATATAAATACTCTATTGCACACCATAAAAAGCGTAGTTTTTATAATACAATCCAAAAAGAGAGTGCAATGGTCGGTCATATCGCTAAGCGGCGATCTCTTCCAGACAACCTTAGGATGGATATTGTATTATCTTTATATTTTCCACCACATAAAACGTAGTGACTATTTTAAATTGTCGGTTTTACACTATACGACTACGACTATTTTAAAATTTTCCCAAAATATGACATTGCAAACTATTTTACGCAAATTTTCATTTGGCAAAGAACATTTGTTAAATCAACTTATCGCAATTTTTCACTTAGCGAAACTCTTTTTCGGCAAGTTTTTTTGTTGACTTATTCTTCTAATGGCGCATCGCCGGCCGCTGCCGTGCCACGCTCGCTTCGCTCGCTCGGCTGGCGCGGAGTGGTGCACCAGTAACCAAACACTCCTAACCTCGCTTCGCTCGTCGTACCTATGTAAGACTTTGCCCTGGGCTCCAATTCACTATGACAACTTGGCGAAATCACGTCGATTCCTCCATTTAAACGACATCTCTATGACGCATTCATATATTCATATGACGCGTCATAGAGAATACAAATTTCGCACATGTCGTTTGTTAATGAAGGAATCGGCGTTTCCTTAAAGCAAGGAATCGCCAAGTTGTCACAGTGAATTAGGGCCCTGAACTAGTCATGTGTGGTACAGATGAGATGTACAAACGTATTATGTTGAACATTTGACGTAATAAAATTTGACAAAGTAAAATGATGCCAAATGATAATTTGCACAGGTGAATAAATTGCGAAATGTAAATTTGCTAAAGATTTATTTAGGAAATAAAAATAGGGCGATAAGTTTAATAGGAAGCGAAATTTGACTAAAAATATTTTGCCCATAGGCAGCCTAAATTATCTTTGTACATTATTTTAAATTGTTTAAACGTGAGCCAATTAAAATCTTTACTTTACTCAGTAATTTTTTATTACAGAAAAAAAAATGACCTCTTTTTCCTTTTTTTTTATTACCTGATAGGCAAGCATTTGACCGCAGTCACACCTGATGGAAAGTGACGACGCGGTCGACGATGGATCATGCTTGAAGAAGATACCGATTCACTCGGGACTTGAAGACACCTAAATTACAAGAATCGGGAAACAGAGACGTTGGTAAGGTGTTCCATTCTTTAGCTGTTTACATTACGCTTGGTTTTGGCAGGAGGAATGTCAACCATAAATGGATGCCGAGTTTCTGACAATCCGATTTATAATTCCCATTGCCAAAATATCGAGTTTCTTTTATTTCAACAGAATATGACAGGGTCATTATTCACCGGGATAATCCCAGGTCCGTGATAAACACGCGAACGGCATATTGTTAAATTCATTTACATAATTACGCTACAATTAGGCGGAGTTTGTTTTATTTCCTTTCATTTGTTTACATGAAGTTCCCTTCTATTTAACGATGAGGGTTTTAATGGAGTAGCATACATTCTAGATTCATCATCATCAGCCCATTACGTTCACACTCTTGGGACACGGCCCTTCTTTCATAGAGAGAGTATGGGACATAATTCACCACGCTTAATAGATCTATGTTTGGCCACTATCTCGCCTGATGTGAAGCGATGATGTGGCCTAAGATGGAGCACATAGATCTAGAAAGAGACGGCAGTTGAGCGTCTGCTCAGACCCGTCTCCCCGATGGTTCACCGAACATCATCCCGAAACACGACTAGGTCGTTTGACAGCATGGCTTTGTTCGGTGGGTGGTATTACAACCACGGCTAGAGCCTACCACTCCAAAGCGCGTAAGCGGGTTTCATCACGATGTTTTCCTTCACTGTTTTAGAGCGAGCGTGCAAAATCTGCACTTAACTATAAGTCATTGGTGCAGGGCCGAGTCGGGATTCGAACCCAGGTGCGTCGGATTGAAAGGTGCACGAGTTCCCGCTGAGCCACACTCGCTCTAAGCACATAAGCTTGCTGCAAGTTTGGTTCACTTTGATATTGACCCTTGTGAGTGAAACGATTGTTTTTGCATTGCAGGTTCTTTTTTGTGACAAAATTGTGGCATCTTTTTACAAATATTATGCAAGTTTGTTGCGTGGTAACTAGAAAGTTTGCCTTAAAACTTGCAGCAAGTTTGCACACTTGCCATGGCAAACTAGGTGCAAGTTTTCACGTTTGCTACTTCAAACTTAATGCAAGTCTGAAACAAGTTTATATTGCTATCTGGAATACTAATTCCTTAACGTATTACATACTATTTAAAAACGCAGCCGTTCAGTCCGTCCGTCTCTTCAATAAGCCAGTATCTAGGTTATTATGCACATTACCGTCCGTCGCTCAATTATTCACACATCGCCGGGTAAGGAAACGACACATCACGCGGGCGTCGCTCTACTTGCACATCCCGTCGTAATCATATACAGGCGAGAGAGGTAAATCTCTTTAATAATAAATAATAAATAAATAACGCCCAACGTTCACATACATAGATCCTGGCCCCTAACTAGGATTCCCTGTATCTAGGAAACCAGGAACTATGAGGACCATGGTTCCACAACACCCAGACACGAAACAAATGCTTGCGCTTTTTTTCTGTGCACAAACATTTGTCTCGTCGCGGGAATCGAACCCGCAACCTTAGTGATGTATGAGATTTGAGCCAACCTGCCCAACCACTACACGACAGAGGCTGTCAAAACTTTGTCAACCTTCAAAATCAAAATCTCTTTATTTAGTTACCATATGAACATCAAATTATCACAATGACTGCTATATCATAGTGCTTCAGATATCTATGGACTCTGCCACTATACCTATTTTATTTCTGCTATGTTTGAAGTCAACTTTATACTTATTTCATTAGATTTTTAGTCTTTTAGTATCGTCTAAGTGAGTGATTTCCCTTCTTTTTAACCGACTTCAAAAAGGTTCTCTATTCGATTGTATTTTTTTTATGTTTGTTACCTCAGAACTCCGTCATTCATGGACCGATTTGGAAAATTCTTTTTGCGTTGGGTTCAGTATAGCGACCCCCAACAGTCCATACAAATTCGCCGAGCTAACTGTCTAGTAGTACTACTGGCGCACCGGCCTGTCCGCACACGTTTTGTGTGTGTGCGGCCGGCTCTACCTCTGTAAAGCAGGTCTTCGTCGTCATCCAAAAAGGTCATAACAACCTCAAATAACATCAATTGATCGCACATATAAAATAAACATTTTAATCTCACTCATTCGTCATTTGCAGCGAGCGGTGACAACCGAGTGACGCAAGCACGTCATTACCCATTTTTTCATCGATGCATTGCGGGTGACGACAAATTGGCGGGGGGGGTGGGAGTGTCGCTTCTTTACATAGATTACTACGTAAAGAAGCGACACACATTTAGTTTTCTTTGGTATAGCTACGAAGTGGTCACATATAAATTTCATAGATATTTGACCTTGGACTTCAAAGATACATTTTTCTTCATTAAAGTCGATGTTTTTGTTAGATAAAACCTATATTACTAAACACTCCATTTTTATTCTATTCTCCTCCTCTTCACGTGGGGGTGTCGGAGGTTTTAGACCAAAAGCCTCCGACATGGCCCAATGATTGTTATCCTAATACTAAAACCAGGACCGACGACTAAACGTTTCCTTCGAAGCATGGTAGCGCTCTTGCAGGTGTAAATACCACACAAACGGTCACCCATTCAAGTTGTGACCGCAGCGAACGTTGCTTAACCTAGTAGTTCTTTTATGAACGGCTAGGCGAGCTACGCTACGAGCGGTACCTGGCTTTATTCTATTGTATTCGACAGGTTTGTGGCGGTTCGTAAGACGCCTTGTCGAAATCATCTTTCAGGGATGAAATGTATCGTCTGCATGGTGAGCTTTAAAACTGCGTCATAGCCCGACAGCGTATGTTTCGTATAATGTAGCGGAACACTTATGCCATACTAACTCCAGTAATGTGTCTGAGGGAAATGTCAGCGGTGCCATTTGGAAGGGCTACCCTTTGGATTCAGTGGTAGCGTAATTTATTCAGAAAAGACTCGAAGAAAGTAGGTGATTCGATACAATGCGCAACGGAGTCTTGTTACGGCTGCCTTCTGTTTATTCCTGTTTATTTCTGTTATTATTTTGGTGACGTCACGCAATATACCTACTAGTAGGTAGGGTATAAGTAATAATAAGTACCTATTTTCTTATGGAACTAAGTGTTCAGACGAACAAGTCTTTCACCTGAAGGTAAGCGCCACGCATGCCATAACAATTGCAGTGCCACCTGGATTTTTTTTACCTTAAAAAGCACTGCTAGCACTGCATTGCGCTCATCATCCCGAGACATCAGATATGTCTCATATGCTCACATTTTGCTGGCTACATTTCCCCTTAAACCGGAACACAGTAATGCTTCCGCACTACTGCTTGGCGGCAGAATAACTGGCAAAGCGGTGACACCTACCCAGACGGACTCCCGCATACGAGAGACCTACCACGAGTAGGTACAGCTTCACCACGAGTAAAAGTCTACTTTACTAATGATGTTTTCCTTGTTGCAGAAGGAGAATGGCTCAGTATCGGCCGTCATGTGCCCTAGTACTGCTACTAATCAGCTTTATCAACTATACAGAGTGAGTACCCTTTGTCAGACCCACATATTATTAGAATTGTTGCAAGGTCGGAACGGAGCTAATGTCTATATTCATTACAATAATAATAATAAAATTCAATTAATCTCCAATCCTCGCACTTATCGGGGGCTGTCTTTTATTCCATCTTCTAGATTTTTTATTATTTAGATTATATATTGTATATCATATGTAAGCCCTTAGTATGTCTATTATATTTTCTATCACCACCGTCTGTGTATGTTTCGTTATTCCTCTCCATCCAAAGGTTGTCTGGAAGAGATCGCTTTAAGCGATAAGACCGCCCATTGTTACACCACTGTAAACATTTGAATTGTACTTTATCTCTATTTTTAAGGTGAATAATAAAGTGTTTATCTATCTATCTATCTATCTATCTTCTTAATAATGCACTTAGAGACAGTCCCCGATAAATGTTGCCCATTACTAAATTAAATGCTCTAAGAGGCCTCTACGTGTTGGATTCATGTCCCATGTGTGAAAGAGCGACATATAATAAAATTAATTTATTGTCTCACAAATATAGTTAGGCTTTTTCATTAAATGCCATGCCGTCAAGCGACTTAGTCGTGTTTCGGGATGATGTTCGGTGAACCATCGGGGAGACGGGTCTGAGCAGCCGCTCAACTGCCGATCTATGTGCTCTCTAGATCCGATCTCTCTCTAGATCTACATATGTGCTCCATCTTAGGCCACATCATCGCTTCATATCAGGCGAGATAGTGGCCAAACATAGATGTATTAAGCGTAAAAAAAAAGATGTGTGCATTAAGCCAGTGTGAAGTTATTAATTATATAACTAAGCAAATATGCTTGAAGTAGTATCAAAGGTCGTTGGCTGCAGCCGGACTCTTCAGACCTCCAGCGCACCAGCAAAGTGGTGGAGATTTATATGGACTTCTTGTAAAAACATAAAAAAAACATTGATAAATTATTTTGTTACTTTTTTATTCTCTCGTACGTGTTTACGAACACAATACCTATAGAATGCGATACAAAAACTTTTTATTGTATCATCATCATCATCAGCCCATCAGGTTCCCACTGCTGGGACACGGGCCTTCTCTCATCGAGAGAGTATGGGCCATAATCCACCACGCTGGCCCAGTGCGGGTTGGTCGATGTCACATGTCCTTGAATTTTTGTGATAAATTCTTGGACATACCGGTTTCCTCACGATGTTTTCCTTCACCGTTTTTAGAGCTAGTGTTAAATCCGCACATAACTCAAGAAAGTCAGTGGTGCGGGGCCAGCGGGATTCGAACTCAGGTGCGTCGGATCGGAAGTCGCACGTTCTCCCACTGAGCCACACTCGCTCTCTCTTTTATTGTATACCAGTAACAAAAAATCATTACAGATTAACCTTATTATAGCTAGGGTAGTCTAATGGGTGGTCTAATCGCATGAAGCGATCTTTTCCAGATCACCTTTGGATGGACAGTATCGGAAAAAAAGGAATAGTCGGTGGTGTAAAATAATTACCTACATTATACTGGTTGCTAAATATTATTTGAGACTTAATTAGTCTGGACTACACCACGGTCAATATGGTCGATTTTCATACAATCAATTCATCAATCAATATTTTTTGAGAATATAGGTAAAAAGACACATTGCTGTTACAATATATATGAGAACCACTATATTCAGCTATTTAGCAGGCAAATATATTATACCATTTTTATAATATTCTAAACTACATTTTTATTAGCATAATTCAATCTACTTACGATAGCGTAGTTCAATAGTTTGGCGCCCGACATATTGTGCTTCATTAAAACTCTGGTCTTACAAGGAAAACTTTCTTACCATAAGCTTGAGCTCATGTTTCACAACTTTCTTTCAACAACTCGCGTATGTTTACGAACTCATAATTAATATTCTACTACTTCATATTTCACCAGCTTTACAATTATATAATTACTGGAAGATAATACTACCAGTAATGACCTACGGAGCCGAGATGTGGACGCTCACAGTGA
The DNA here is from genome assembly GCA_951640565.1 of Petrophora chlorosata. Taxonomy (NCBI): domain Eukaryota; kingdom Metazoa; phylum Arthropoda; class Insecta; order Lepidoptera; family Geometridae; genus Petrophora; species Petrophora chlorosata. Next base: position 14,176,828 of record OX621208.1, read on the forward strand.
GACTAATCCACAAGTTTGAAGTCACTCAGCGAGCTAAAAAAAGTTATCGACATAGCCCTCAGGATTAGCAAGCTGAAGTAGAAATGGGCTGGTCATATCTCTTAAAGGACGGAAAACCGCTGGAGTATACGTGTCCTTGACTGGAGACCGCGAATCGCCAAGCGTAGTGTAGAACGCACACCGGCCAGGTGGAGCGACGACCTGCGAAAGGCGGCCGGAAGAAACTGGATGAGAAGAGCCTAAGACCGGGCTCAGTGGCGTTCATTAGGAGAGGCCTATGTCCAGCAGTGGACAACTATAGGCTGATGATGATGATGATGAATACAACACTACTATATTATACTCTATACAGGAAACCCAACTACGAAGATTCATTTTATATAACAAACTTACATTTCAAGTCCCATTCATAAACATTAATGTTTTTAGAGATAACGTTTATTTGGCCGTGATTTATTTGTATAGCATATTTTAAATTAAATTATATTATTGAATGAATTACGCTTATAATATTTATCATTAATTATGTGCCTTTAATCTTCAATATCAATTATGTATATTTATTACACTGCTAACAGGAATCGTTTTCAGTTGAAGTTTACCGGTATAAAAGTTGCGCTGCCTTGAACCTAATTTTGTTAGTATATTTTAACTATTGTTATGTAAATATAATATCTACAAAACTGCTAAAACCTGGCCATAGGGCTACAGACCAGAATGTCTTTGAATTAATATTAAAAAGATTGCACAAAATAATAGCGCGTATACATTTCGTAATTTGGCGAGGAGGGTACGGTTCTGGACGGGTTTAGAATTTTAATATTTCTTTAGTATAGCGCATAGTTGAAATTTGAATAGTAATTGTAATTTAGCGTATTTATTCATGTTTCTTTTTTCTTTTTTGTCACAATAAATCTATATCTTTTCTATTTTGTTTTGCCTCTATGTGGTGATCAAAAGGCTCTGCCTTTTATAAACATACAAAAATAATAATAATAAAATATAATAATACCGCAAATTAACACTAAAACGACGCAGTATCATAAAAAATAAGGTGTTAGTTTTTTATATTGTCATCAATTTAAATATTACGAGCATACCGCTTTTTTAAGCAAAAATTAAAGCTTATTCCATCCTTGGTGCAAATACTAAAACAGTTTGGCAAATATTGCTCTTCTAACTCTCCTTCACAATTTTTAAATGAATGAGCTCTCTCTTTACCGATAGAAAGATTGTGTAACTCTAGATTATAATAGAAGCACATTGGAGACTCTTAGAAGTGGTTTAACGACGACAATAATATCAAACGAGGCGTCACTTTAGTATTTGAAGGTGGGATCTAAATACTTTGTTCCCACTCAATAAATTGTCTCAATTTCTCACGGTTGGAGGTCAATGTGAACTGTCATAAGACGATTTTGTAATCTTTGTCAAGGCGAAGAACAAGGTCTGGTGAGAATATATGTGAAGCATAACCGGCAAATAAAAAATCTAATATATAAAATTCTCGTGTCACAGTTTTCGTTGCCATACTCCTCCGAAACGGCTTGACCGATTTTGATGAAATTTTTTGTGCTTATCCGGTATCTATGAGAATCGGTTAATATCTATTTTTTTTTTTTTTAATTTATATGGCAAAACAACGTTTGCCGGGTCAGCTAGTGTAATATAAAATCAGCTAATATAATGACAGCCATAACACATCATCAGAAATGGTCTCAGCGAAATCAAACGATGTGGTTTCTCATGGGGTTATTCCATTGAGGAATGACACTAGACCTCAATGGGTTATTCCTTCTCATTGACATATTGATGCAATGTCAGAAGTTATAAATGGGTGGTCGTAGGCATATCTTTGGTCGTACGTTTACTATTGGCTATGAAACGTCAGTTTATCTTTTTTTTATTGAATGCATTAGCGCATGCTATGCGAAAACTTTGAGATTTTAAATAAATAGGAAGAAGAGAAATGCATTTAATGTCACAATTTTTCATAGGGCTTGCGTTATATGTTGCTAATTGTAATATCAGACTTGTTCGGTTGATCTATGTGAACATTGACGACAGATGACGTAGAATCGTTTCTATAAGACGCAGGTTCGATCCCTGCCCGAGTAATATCATTTTTCTTCTTAATTATTTTAAGTCAGTCTAACTCTCAATATATCTAGTATGTCCATCCCCCTTACTATCTGGCAGGGTCGACATTATCGACAATTTGAAATTAGACAGAAGTATATATAATAGGTGCATCACAACCGGCATGGTCAACCTGTTTGACACTCTTTGACAAACCTAAATAAGAAGGTTCCACTCTGAAGGAACTTTTCTTTTTTTTATTAAACTATAAGTAAATTTTTTATAGTACCACGAAAACCAAAGGAGGTTTGTCTTGGTACGTAATAGGTACCTCAAAAACCAAATAAGGTTTGTCTTCCAGCACACGGTTCAGAAGATGAATTCCTTGGTCTCTTACACTCTTGCTGTTCACAGATGCATGAACGGCGGAAAGATCAACTTCAGGGAGAAGGAGAAGCAGATCTTGGATCAGATTCTGGGCCCGGGGCGGTACGACGCGAGGATCCGACCTTCCGGCATCAACGGCACTGGTAGGTGGTCACTAGTACTTACTGCTTTCTTTACTTTTCGTCCGTATTTAGTCAAGAACGGTATTATATTGCGTCCTTTACAATTCTATGAGCATTGTAAATTTATAACACGGGTCTACTAACTTGAAACTGGTGAAACCAGACATCGGTAGATTTCGGTAACCGAACCGTATTTTTAATTAGATTTTCAATGGATTTTCATATAAATCCAGAGGCACAGGCGAAGGTTGCGAGACTTGCGAGCCGCTCTCCTGACAGTCAACTGCTACCAAAGGCTCAAGATGGCGTTCTAATCTTTGACAGCAGTTGAGAATGAGCTGTGTGGCTCGGGTCAGCTCATCTGTTTTTATGGAAAACACAAAATCATACTTTTAATAGATTTGTCAGTTAGCTAAACTGAGTACAGTTTTTTTAATATCAAGGTCGGATGAAGACAAAGAGTGACGGCCTTTCAGAGGCTGAAGGAAGAAGAACCAAGGGGCAACATTTTACAACATAAATATGTACCTCTGGGATTAGTAGCCAATAGTCTGATCCCAATTTCTTCAAAATCCCAATTATTATTATTATGTCGCTCTTTCTCACGGGTTATACACCCGGTCCTTTGGAAGGCTTATATTATTAATATTATTGTAGCCGGTATTGGGCAAAGGCCTCAAAAATGGCCCCAAAACTTGTCACAAATAAAATAACTACTTAAATATTATAATACTTAGTTGTGCGTACAAACTTATACCCCAATAATATTGATTTGGTGATACCGTCATATTAGAAACAATGCCGAAAGACAAAATTTAAAAAAACTAATGTTAAAAGAAATTTTATAACCTACTGATTTTTCTATTCGATGTCTGCTGTATTTTTATGGTGTCTTCCAGATTTTCAGGTGATTTTTATTTAGTCTCTATATGTTTTGAAATAGGTCTAGACGTAGGTTTACCACGACCACCTATGTAGCCACGTCCTTTGAACTAAATGATGTATTGAAATTTTTTAAAGTTTTTCTCGATAACATATTAAGATGCTGCAAGAGAGTTTTTTTATTTATATCAGTTGACTTATCAAATATCTTGTATATTTTTGAGTCAAAATATAACTAAATGTATACTTCCCAAATACGTACGGTCACCCTCCGGATGGCTTGGATCCACGCTAAATCTCTAATTTTAACTTGATAGTCTCAAAATTTAAGAAATCAGTTTTTCACTATTTTAAGATATTCGCGTGTACTTATAAAACGAAAGTCCTCGACAAGGGCACTAAAATTATCTTTTTAAAAGTGGTATTTTATAAAGCCGCGAAGAAAGCTCTGAGCGTTTGCTGTGATTTGAGCTGAGTGATTTGCTGAGCTAAAAGAGCCTTACTATAAATATACTGATTTACTCCTGATTCTGACTGATGATGGAATTCAGGTCCGTATCACAAAATAACGCTTAAATAACCGTTTGATCTCCGTTAACCTGGTTGTTATTTATGGCTTAAATCTGCATTTATGTATTACCACAGAATACTAAGGGACAGAAGCATCACTCCGCAAAGAAATTTAAACAAATAGCGACTCTTGCTATGACGCAATAAAATTCAATTCAGCTCGCGTAGCGCTGCATGCCTACCAGTCATATTAACCTACAGAGCGCCTCTCCTTCTATCGCGCCGCTCTTATCTCTTCTGACGCGGCACGTGTAACGACGCGCGACCCGCCGTCGGTGTCCGGCTATGTATTCGTAACTTCTTACCTACAGTGCGGAGTGCGCTAGGCCTGGTATTACTCTATTTCAATATTGTACTAAAATTAGTTTTTTTTTTTTACTTTCCTATACTGTCCCACTGCTGGGCAAAGGCCTCCCCCAATTCCTTCCACCTGTCTCGCTCCTGCGCCACCCCATACCAATTTTCTTGATGTGCTTCAAGATCATCTCGCCATCTTTTTCTAGGTCGGCCTCGGCGACGTTGTGCCTTTTCAGGGATCCATTGTGTGGTAGTTTTTGCCCAGCGGTCAGGATGCATACAATAAAATTAGTTTACGCTATATAATTAGGCGATTCATTTTGTCTATGATTCAAGCCTGTTTTCGTTCACATTTTATTATCTGTATCGATTTCGTTCCGCTCAACTTCTTCTCAATTCTTGACTCAAGCATGGTTTAGAATACAAGCTTCACTTAATTCTAGTTTTCAATCCAGATTCAATCTTGAACCTCAATTCACTATGACAACTTGGTGATTCCTTGCTTCGAGGAAATGTCGATTCCTTCATTAATAAACGACATCTGCGAAATTTGTATTCTCTATGATGCGTAATATATACTCAGAGTAATTACTAATTACTCTGAGCATATATATGAATATATGAATGCGTCATAGAGATGTCGTTTATTAATGAAGGAATCGACGTGATTTAGAAGAAAGGAATCACCAAGTTGTCATAGTGAATTGGAACCCTGAGCGTTGTTCTTGAATATGACCTTAGAGTTCAAAGTTCAAACCCAGGGTTTGTAAATGATTTGTAAACGTCAGCCCATTACGTTCCCACTGCTGGGACTCGGGCCTTCCCTCGTAGAAGGAGTATGGGCCAGCGGGATTCGAACTCGGGTGCGTCGGATCGTAACTCGCACGTTCTTCTAATGAACCACACTCGCTCTTGAATTGATTATTTTATCTATATTTATATCAATAACAATAAAATGGTTTAGGGTCTTTATTAGAGACATGAAATAAAGTTTAAATAAATGAAAAGATCTTAGAAATAAATATAGGTCATTATCATCACCCAGCTATGGTATATTCCTGGTTAATGTGTTATTAACAATAGTGCTTTTTAAAGTATCTTGTAATATTATAAAATAACTGGCCGAGCCCCGCGGTTTCACGCGCGGTGTCCCGTGATAAAAAGTAGCCGATAATATTTTTTTCAAGACCTAAAGTAAGACGTATCAAATTTCATCACATCCGCTCAGATATTTTTGCGTGATCGAGGAATATACATCCATCCATCAATATATCAGTAGTATATGTATGTGTATGCTGGCATTCAGTATGCTGCTGTTGTTTTGTATCTATTATTTAAGTTTATTTTATTGTCATTGTTTATGTTTATATTATTATTGTAGACCTTACATCCCCGTCTTTAACATATTGATAATTCCTCTCCATCCAAAGGTTGTCTGGAAGAGATCGCTTTTAGCGATAAGGCATTGTAACACTTTCTTTAATTGTTTTTATGTAATGTTTGCAATAAAGCGTTCATCTATCTATCTATCTATATCCATCCATCTGTCCTCACACAATTTCACATTTGTAATATTACTAGGTAATAATTGACACCAAAATATAGCAATACGCACTGTTTTTCACTACCAAATTTATAGGGTTTTCACCCAACTTTGTATACTTAGGGTTATCAATCTAAATTAATTGTAACACTGATGGAATCTTGCGTTGCGTGTGTTCCACGATTATGAAAATGAGGAAAACCTTGTATAAATTATAAGTCTATAAAAAACACAAAACTTTTAGTACCATAGGTTGAAACTGTGTGAAAAAGGTTGTTGTTCTAATATTCAAATATCAGTAAAATAAAATAAAACCTACTTTTATTTTTATAAGGCTAGTGTTAATGAATTTGTTTTTTTAATGTTCGCAACTCTACATATATACAATTGAAAGGTATCGCGGTAGATGTAAAAGACAATACAATACAATACAAATACTCTTTATTGTATACCAATAACATAAAAAAAATGATTACAAATAAACCTTATAACTAGGGTAGTACAATGGACGGTCTTATCGCTTAGAGCGATCTCTTCTAGACAACCTTTGGATAGACAGTATCGGAAGAATAGAAGTAGACGGTGGTGTACAATAATTCATAAATAAATAATACTATTAAACCATTAGATACTTACATAAATATAAATCCTAATAAATACATATTAATTTAACTATAAACTTATATATATTCAAAATAAGCATAAACACAATTTTATGATAGCATTAGAAAGCAGTGTCAAGCAGTGACAATCATCATTATCATCATCAGCCCATCGCGTTCCCACTGCTGGGACACAGGCCTTCTCTCATAGAGAGTATGGGCCATAATCCACCATGCTGGCCCAGTTGTTGGTGTATGTCATGTCATAGAATTTTGTGATAAATTCATGGACATTCCAGTTTCCTCACGATGTTTTCCTTCACCGTTTTTCCGCACATGACTTAAGAAAGTCAGTGGTGCAGGGCCAGCGGAATTCGAACTTGGGTGCGTCGGATCGAAAGTCGTACGTGTTCCCGCCTAGTTACACTGGCTCTCTGGAAAGACAATAAAACCCCGAAATCTTCTAAATTCGAAGGCTTCGAAGGCTATGCTTGGATTGCTTAGACAAACCCCACGAAGTATTTTTATGTAACATTTCACTGACAATATTACTTTTATGCCAATTCCGTCAGTCTCGTCTTTATCGCCCATATTTAGGGCTGTCAATAAAATATGAATTACCTTTGAAAGGTTTTCGCGAAGGAAGCCCATTTGTCTGGTGCCGGAACGCATTAGCTCACATTACGTAGGGGAACCAACCTAGCACCTACTTCTAAGGGATATTATACTACGTTTTGCCTTTGTGGATCTTATCTTACATAGATAATTATGAAGTTGTCATCGAATCAACTAACAAACCGATACATTAATTATTTTAAAAGTACAAACGTGGCGAACGTCTGCGAATATCTGCATCAACACTGGTGCATCTATGCCACTGGTGCATCATGCTGGCGGGGGAAATGCACAATATACTTCATGCGGGACGTCAGTGCAGGAATTATCGCCCCCATTCAAAATAAGATTAATGGCAAACGCAGGTCAATTTTTTTTTATATATTGAATACGCTCATCAAAGTGAACATCAGTTCAGAGGTTTCTCACAATGTTCTCCTTCCTCCTCACAAAATTTATCATTCTCACTCTCTTTATATATATTTTTCTCATTCCTCTTTCTATTTTTATGATTAGCCACTGTCTCGCCTGGTGTTCCTGATGCCTCGCTCGCGGCCTATTTATCTTTAGGTATCTTTTTTTTTTACTCTTAATAGATCTATGTTTGGCCACTATCTCGCCTGATGTGAAGCGATGAGCCTAAGATGGAGCACATAGATCTAGAGAGAGACGGCAGTTGAGCGGCTGCTCAGACCCGTCTCCCCGATGGTTCACCGAACATCATATCATATCATATATCATATCTCTCTTTTTTTCTACCCATTCCTCACTCTCTGTATCCGTCTCTCTTTCTTTTCCTTTTTACTCATTACATAATGTAATGTATTTAATATATATTTATTTTAATGTTTATGTATGTTTATTATATTTTAATTTTATTTTATCTTAATAGATAAGATTATTTACTATTTTATTAGTGTGTATTTTATGTAATTGGTTTATGTAAGTGTATTGAGATATTGAAAACCACCGTCCATTATTTTTGCATAATTCCTCTCCCTGCACGGTTGTCTGGAAGAGATCGCTTTGAGCGATAAGACCGCCAATTGTTACACTTTTGTTACGTTGCTTTTATTATTAATAATTTTATGTGTGTGTTTCAATAAAGAGTTATTTCATTTCATTTTCAAATATATCCAGTAATTTTTTTAAATATATATCCAGTTTTTATATAGGTATTTTCATTTTTCGTCGGTCGCCAATAAACATTATTCGTCAAAGTAATTACAACAGTAGCTCAACAGAACCATCAATCATAATTGAATTGAAATTACAAACTAGTTAAAATGTACATATGTAATACCAATCACCTGTTACGACAGCTTACGTGAAACAATTAGGCCGAACTGCCTCGCCCACTCGTAGAGGCTTAATTTAAAAACTGACAGAGTACAGAATGAGATCAAATAATAGAGTATAGAATGATTAATCGGTATCCTCACCCCCAGTAGAAATAGACTATTTTAAGTAACCGAGGCGTTTCAAACTAAATAAAAATGTCGTCATCATAAATTTTATGTGGAGGAAGGAGAAAATTGTGCGATACTTCTTCAAATCAAATCAAAATTTCTTTAATCATTTTGGCATCACAGACGCACTTATGAACGTCAAATTATCACAACGATAGAGTCATTGCATTGAGGTCTCATTCCTCAATGCACTACTCAGAAGATACGGCATGAAACTGAAGGGCATTTTTTTAATAATTTTGTTACAATTTTTGTGTTTCTACAATGTTATGTTTCTTATGTACCAGTTGGCTACTTTGCAGAGGTGGAATGTTACAAGCATTTTTGTCTTCTATATAATTACAAAAAGTATAATGCTTTTCTCATAAAAACATTCTTAACGCGTAATTTGAATTTACTTTCTCTGAACTGATGTTCGCCTCGTTGGGCGTACAATTGCCATGCTCGCCATTTTTGTTGGCATTTCGTCATCGAATTGCAGCTTTTCGCCGGCACGTTATATCGACAATTGCCTTTTAATCCTTTTATTGATTTAACCATAGTGGTAGAACGAAACGACTCTAAACCCCGGTATTCTCTTTAATTTTTCTTACTCTCTTTATATTTCTTTTTCTCACTCCTCTTTCTATTTTTATGATCGGTCACTATCTCGCCTGATGTTCTGATGCCTCGCTCACGTCTATTTCTCTTTAGGTATCTCTCTCTTTCCTTCTTACTCTCTCTATCCTTCTCTCTCCTTTTCTTTTTCTTTCTTTCTTTCTAACTATCTCTCATTCTTTTTTTGTCATTCTCTATCCATATCTCATTATCTTTCTCTGTCAACCTCTTTCTGACATTCTCTATCCATTTCTTTTTCACTCTCATTCTCTTTCTGTCATTCTTTATTCCTATTTCTTTCTCTTTCATTCTCTTTCTGTCATTCTCTATCCATTTCTCTTTCTCCCTCATATCTTTCTGCCACTCTCTATCCATTTCTCTTTCTCTTTCATTCTCTCTATTTCTCCCTCCCCCTCTCTCTCTGTATCTTGCTCTAGCAGAAGACATCAAAACATTTTTGTGCACAGGAAAAATCCAATTTGACATACTACATACCTATATGCAATAGCAAAAGTCCGCGAAGACGTGAATTGAAAAATTGGTTTTGTGATATCTTGTGATTCAATCTTCACAAATCGCAGCTGACTTGAAAAGATGACTGATTGTACGGCTGATGAGGGACTTCCTGCCTGGACCTGGGAGGCTTGATTGGACTTTTATGTTGACTACGTATAGTAAAAAAAACACATTTGATTGCTTTTATACTTAGATTTATGTGTTTGGTCGTAATTCCTGATTCCCTGGATACAGGGGTTCTTTAGGGGCCAAGACGAAGAAGATTTACACAGGTAAATAATCGTCGGGGTATTCGTTTATTGATTTTGGTTCGCACCGTTTTGGGAAGATCCTTCGTGTCCTTTTTAACCCCCGACGCAAAAAGAAGGGGTTTCATAAGTTTGACGACGATGTGTGTCTGTCTGTGGCAGTGTAGCTCTTAAACACGTGAACCGAATTAGATGCGGTTTTTTATTTGAAAGCAGGTTTTCTAGCGGTGGTTCTTAGACATGTTTTATCAAAATCAGTTCAGATTTTTACTTTTTATAGGTTGTTAGGATCGGAGTTTTTTTAAATTTATTATCTTTCTATTTCTCTTCTCTTAGTATAATATAAATCATCGACATCTGTGCAATGCCTAGATTATATCTAATCGCAATTATATTGAACTTTTAATGGTATTGTTAACATTTAATCTCAGAAGGTATAACCCAATACTTAGCATAATGATATATGCGGCACTATTATTAAAGAAAACTAAATATCTATTGTCATCCACAGCGATGAAGATATTTAATTATTAATCTTAAGCTGCACAAATATAATTAAGTGCAACACTTCAACAATTAAATATACAACGTGTTAATGAAATAAAGCAACCTGACACACCCCATTTAATTTTTTAATGTTGTAAAATGATGAAATAAAAATATAGGAAAGATATTTAGGGTTTTGTATTCCTAAAAGAAATGTTTTTAACTCTGCAAATATCAAACTCGTGATCTACAGTTGACTGAAAGGTGCGTGTGTATTTTGTTTTAAAGAAAAGCTAAATATTCAAATATTCGCTTTGTGTGCCATGAGAAGTTTTAGACAAGGCATCATGAAAATGTAATATATCGAAAAAATAACGTATGGAAATAAATAGTGATATTGATTGTACTCCCTTTGTACTCCCTACTCTATTTGTATTATTATTTTTTGAATTTTAAATCCTATTATTATTATTATTCATAATTTAGTCAATGTCATTGTTTTTATTATAATGTACTAATTAACGTGTGACCATGTCTGTATGCCAGTATGGCGGAACTAGAGGAACTATCCATTTATATCAACTACATATGTATATTTTCTTGGAGTGGTAGGCTCTGGCCGTGGTTGTAATACCACCCACCGAACAAAGCCATGCCGTCAAGCGACCTAATCGTGTTTCGGGATGATGTTCGGGGAACCATTGGGGAGACAGGTCTGAGCAGCCGCTCAACTGCCGCCTCTCTCTAGATCTATGTGCTCCATCTTAGGCCACATCATCGCTTCACATCAGGCGAGATAGTAGCCAAACATAGATCTATATAGAGTAAAAAAAAAATATGCCTAGATTCGTTGACTAATAAATCATTGTATCATTCAAGATATAGAATATTCTCCAAAGATAACTCATTCCCCCGGCACAAGGCACATAATAGTGTTACATGCCGTCGGGATTAGACTACGACAGCATACTGTGTAAACACAATTAATACTAATGCCGCCGTCTAGACTAGTGCCAGGTTTTCGGCGATATAGGTACATACCTACCTACTGTATGGTATTCTGAACAATGAAAGAAATAAATGACTGTATTCGTAACGCTTGCTTAGTTAGTTAAACCTCGTTTAAACAAAGCTTGTCGTATTTAATCCATGTACTCGTAACTCCAATATTATACCTACTAATTATAAACAATTTAGAAATGTGGAGAAACACAACCTTGTAAATTGCTGATTAATTGATTTTAAGCGAGATACTTCCTGCGAGAGCGAGTGTGGCTCAGTGGGAGCATGTGCGACTTTCGGTCCGATGCACCCAAGTTCGAATCCCGCTGGCCTCGTGAGGAAACCGGCATTTCTATTTATTTATTATTATTTATAGGCTTGCGTTTGACCGCTATATCACCTGTTGTTAAATGACGATGCGGTCGAAGATGTAGAACGCTCGCCTAGAAGAAACCTGTTGAAACCTAATGACATGTGATATCATACAACTCGCACTGGGCCAGCTTGGCGGATTATGGCCCACACCCTTCTCTCTAGGAGGATGGGCCTGAGTTCCAGCGGAGAGAACGTAATGGGCTGATGATGAAGACTTGCTGCTCTGTTATGTTATATTAAACATGTTAAAAAACAAAGCATATCTTTGCAAAATTAATACAAAGCCCTGTTTATCCGTAAATATAAGCGTTTAAAAATTTGAATGCCACTGTCTTTAAAAATGCTAACGCCAAGCGTTAAATTGTTTGAATGCCACTGTTTAAAAAAAGCAAAAGTCACGAAATTACCCAGCACTTAATTAACTTGTAAGATAAGTGATCCCGACGAGGAACACTTAAAAAATGTAGTAGAGAACTGCCAAGAACAACGAAGCAATAAAATACAACCACACGGAGAAAAGAAAACAAATATCAGAGACAACGATATCACATTCAGAAGAAAAGATGAATTCTTTCAATGTATCTCTCAAATTCAAAATTAGTTTATTCGCTTCAGACATGGTTATAAATGATGGTTATAAATGGGTCTTATATATAAAATTACATGATCAGCATGTCCTTGCCTATAGGCTTGCGACTTATTACTATAGAATAATACAGAATAATGTAAATAAATTTAATTCTTTGACATTTACAGTTAAATTTTAATACATTTTATAAAAAAAAAACTGACTTTAAAATATCTTTGAAGTCTAAGGTCAAATATCGATGAAATTTATATGGGACCACTTCGTAGCTATACTGAAATCAACGCAAAAAAGAATTTTCCAAATTGGTTCATAAATGACGGAGTTCTGAGGTAACAAACATAACAAAAACAATCGAATAGAGAACCTTCTCCTCTTTGAAGTCGGTTAAAAAGCACAAAATTGTTGCTTATTATAATGTGAGCATCCTTCTTTAATATCCCTTAGAAGTAGGTGCTAGGTTGGTTCCTCTACGTCTCTCATAAATAACGGAGTTCTGAGGTAACAAACATAAAAAAATATCGAACAGAGAACTTCTCAACCTTCCTTTCCTTTTTTGAAGTCGGTTAAAAAGTTACGTAAGCGCTATTCATAATTGATATAAAACGGCTAAGACTCACGGTAAACGTCGAAATTCATTCATTAAAATTTTCGTAAAAATGTTCACAGACAGAACATTTTTACGAAAATTTTATAACTCCCGTTTATATCAATTTTGATTAAAATCCGTCCGAAACGAGCCGTTTTATATCAATTATGAGTTTACCTACCACCTACCTAGGGTTCCTACATAGGAAAGTTCAGGAAAACCACTTTGAGTTCGGTGTAAGGCAGGTATACATTTATTCGCTCACAACTACTAGGTCTACTACAAAAGTTTTAATTTAAGACCGTGTGCCTATCGTGCCTGCGGGGTGACGACTGGTGCAGCCCACTTGCGTCATGCATTACATTCTGCAGAATCGACAGAATGTAATAAGTACATATGCAATGTGTCGCTACATGAGTAAAAGTTTTAGTATGAAAGTTTTCGTGAGTTTGATTCATTATAAATATTTAATAAAACGGCTAGGACTCACGTCACGACTCGCTGATGAAGAGCATCGGACATGCTCGAAACCTAGGTCGACTAATTCGACAAACTACGTGAGTCCTAGCCGTTTTATTAAATATTTATAGTAAAAATTTTGCTTTAAGTACTGCTTTTACTGGTGGTAGGTTTCTCGTATGCGAGAGGCCGTCTGGGTAGGTACCACCGCTTTGCCAGTTATTCAGCCGACAAGCAGTAGTGCGCAAGCATTACTGTGTTCCGGTTTGAAAGGCATGGTAGCCAGCGAAATTACTGGGCATTATGAGACTCAACAGCTAATTGTCTCAGGGTGACGAGCGCAGTGCAGCGCCGCGCAGGATTTTGCAAAACAAAGTTCTGGGTGGTGCTATTATTGTTATGGGCTGGCGTATTGCTTACCATCAGGCAAACGACCAGCGTCACTAAGTTACATAAAAAAAAGCCATTTAAAAGAAAAAATAATTAATTTGTCGATCAAACTAAGGATAAATGGATTTTAATCAATGTGACCTAATTAGCATGCTATCAGAACAGACAGGCAATCAAACTCGTTAGCGTTTCGGAACCTCACACACAAGCTGTCGAAGATAGAAAATTCTCAAATACTTGTACGGCTGGCGCCTCGCCAAGATAAATTACTCTGTCAGTCTATATTTGTTTCCTTGTTGAAGACATAACGGGTTTTCGAAATGATCAATTAGGTGACAATTGATTTGTAAAAGCTTTTTATCTTTCACTAGCTTACGCCTGTAGCTTTTGCCGCACTGAGAAAGCTGGCCCAGTGCTGGTCGGTGAATGTCACATGTCCTTGACTTTTGTGATAAATTTTTGGACATGCCGAGTTCTTCACGATGTTTTCCTTCACCGTTTTAGAGCGAGTGTTAAATCCGCATATGACTTAAGAAAGTCGGTGGTGCAGGGCCAGCGGGATTCGAACTCGGGTGCGTCGGATCGAAAGTCGCACGTGCTCTCACTGAGCCACACTCGAACTATCAAAAATATATTGATATTTTTGATGTTTGTCACATGTCCTTGACTTTTTGTGATAAATTCTTAGACGTGCCGGGTTCCTCACGATGTTTTCCTTCACCGTTTTTAGAGCGAGTGTTAAATCCACACATAACTTAAGAAAGTCAGTCAAGTCAGTGGCCAGCGCCCTATTACTACGACTCCGCTGTCCGTCTGTGACCAGGCTGTATCTCATGAATCGTGATGGTTAGACAGTTGAAATTTTCACAGATGATGTATTTCTACTAAAAACTATAAAAATACTAAAAAACAGAATAAAATAAATATTTAAGGGGGCTCCCATACAACAGACATGATTTTTTTTGCCGTTTTTATAATAATGGTACGGAACCCTTCGTGCACGAGTCCGACTCGCACTTGGCCGGTTATTTTTAATACTAACGCAAAGATATAAGTTATACTAATAGAAATATTTACAAAAACATGTCAGCGTTGGGCGTCGAAATAAACTCTTCTTTTCGTAAAGATAGATTTCTGTTTAAACAGATCGTTATCACTATTATAAAAGCCAGCCATCAGTAAACATCGTTCTAGTAAGCACCTATCGCGTACCTCTTTTGTGTTTTGTATAGCTAATGACTGCTCCACATATTGTTATTTGACGAAGGAAAGTGGCCAACAATCAATCCCCATCGCCATTGTTAAAGGTACAGCATTTGACAAGGTGTACTTTCTGTGTCGGAGGGAATTGACTTAAAATGGTTTCCGTATCGCTCGTTTATCACTACCATTAGTGGTAGAAAGAAAACTGATACTTATCGAATAGGGGTGGAACGCCCTGAACATTTTTGTTAGGTACATATGGAAAATATTTCATAAACAGTTTTTTCAAATTTCGTGTAATTCTTTAGACTTTATCGGCACCGAAATTCTTTAACTTCTTACTTTTTCTTTTTTAGATTTATACATATTTAGAAAAAGAAGAAATATGATTAGCTAGAGCACAGTTCGAACCCACTCGAAATACTATTACAACGCCTTAACCAACTTGGCCATCGAGCAACAATCTTTTTATCTTATGAAGATGATCGTATTATTTTCTTTAGACACGGTAAAAATATTTTCTTTTACCTACTTAGAACCTATATGTATCCACATATACGTATGTGCAATGCAGGTTTCATTTTCATGAAAATTGAAAATAAACGTAACACGTAAAAAATATGTTAAAATAATATTAGTCATTTTTATGTCATTTAGGGTGTAAAACGTTAGGGTGATCTACCCTAACGTTGTCTAAAGTTATAGCGCGCCACTACCATTCATTTCCAATACCTGTCAATAAAATTGTATATATCTTTACTTTTTTGTACCTACCTTCGATATAATGCCCGGTCATGGTATATAGGCTATTACCGGTATCATAGCTAGAAGATCAAAGGGTTTTATCGGAATTACCGGGATCATATGTAAACTTAAACCTGATCTTACCTTTATATTATTATGTTATATGTTTAATCCGCGGAGTGGGAGCCTGGTGACCTGTAATACAGGTCTTTTAGACCTACATCAGGCACCAGTCTCCCACATAACAGGTTTTCAAAGCTCTACTCTAAATTCTAGCCATATACTGTAAACCTTAATATGTATACTGTAAACCTTTGTGGAAGAAATAAATAAATGTAATGTTATGTTATGTTAAATAGATACATATTATTACTGTGTTTTCGCCGCAAGAAGTAAGGAAGGAAGAAGCTCCCGTAATATTACATTATTCATGAATTTCAAGACGTAAGCGCGCGTTAGCTACTATTTTGGTTTTTTAAATGAATAAAAATAGCGCTCGCAACCTTTATACGTATGTAGCTGCGCCCCGCCGTTCCACCCGTGGTTTCCCGGGATTAAAAGTAGCCTATGTGCTATTCCAAGTCCTAAAGTACCTACATACCAAATTGCATCAAAATGGGTTCGGTAGTTTTTGCGTGAAAGAGTAACAAACATACATCCATACATTCTTACAAACTTTCGCGTTTATTATATTAGTAGGATTAATTAAATGAAATAAGGATGGATGTTAAAATTTCTATCATAATTTATCAATTGATAAATATAATGAATCAATTGAGTGATCAATTATTGGTTATGTTACATTTAATATTTTGGTCGATCATCAACATAACCTTCCAGTAATATACATTTTTTTGTGGTACAGTGTCATGAGACGAGCAAGTCGTTCGTCTGATGGTAAGCGCCACGCCTGCCCATAACAATTACAGTGTCATCCAGAACTTTTAGTACCATTGGGTTGCGTAGCACTGGATTGCGCTCATCACCCCGAGACATGAAATATTAAGTCTTTTATGCCCAGTAATTGTTTCGATACCAATCATAAATGAAAAGTCCATGTACATATATCGATAATTAGGTATTTTAATTAAATACGAGTATACAGTGTGATGAGTTATTCTCTACCAACCAGCTCATTTAACTACTTTTTTATCTAATCTTTATTTTATTTTATGAACTGTAATATTATTGTAATTAATTTTAAACTTAGACAATTTTAATTTTACATATTTTAAATTACCGATAAAATTTAAATTATTTGTGTGACAAGAACCAGAACAAAATGCAGAAGCTAACTAACAAGATACAGGTGTGTCAACACTTAGTTTAGTGGCTAGAGTCGCATCGAATTGTATCTATTTTATTAAGGATTGTTTATTTTAAGTGGTGCTACTTTTGTACCCGAGCTATTCAAAACTGATGTTTTAGCTAAGTTTGAAAAACTAGTATACTCAACTTAACCGCATCGTTTCAGAGATATAAAACTTGACAAAGATTGCTCGAACTTTATAGCTATTTCCCTTTTCATGGCTTTCATAAAGGACATAAACTGTTTGTGAAATTTGTCCTTCCCACCAGATGGACCCGCCATAGTTAGTATTAACACGTTTGTACGACAAATTACGACCATCAGCGACATAAAGATGGTTAGTACACCACGGAAGGAGTAAGAACTTCTAATATCCTACTAGACATTAGTTTTTATACTTTGACGGATTTGTTGGTGTTTTGTTTGTTTTATGTTGTATGCCTGAGCGTGGTGTAGCCTTCGGATTTACAGAGTTTTGGAAAATAGTGAACAATGTTAGCAGGATTTTTCAGTTTCAATAAATGAACAACTTTCCGGTTTAAAGTTGTGATAACTCAAAAGTCGCTTGAAAAGTGAAAGTTGCAGAAGTTGTTCAGCTATTGTACACTGCTAATTTCTGATAAATATATTGTTCTCTGTTTGATTCTGTATTTTATGTTGTACCCATTTCCTAAACCTTTTTAATGTTCGCTTGTGACGCCAGTATTTTTATTGAAGATTTTAATCTAAATGTGGGTGTCTTTACAGAAGTAGCTTTCTTTTAACGTAACAGATATTCTTGTATTTTAATATTTAATCCGCAAGAGTGCGGGCATAGCGATAATAAACAAACATTGTATCGAGTCTATAATTATTTAAATTCTGACGTTATTTTTTTAACACAATGTATATTCATGCTTTAGATAAATTTGATTTTGTGTTCAATCGTTAAAGTTTAGTTTACAATAAAAAATAGAATCAGGTAACAACATAATTTTATTTATGATGAAATTTTTTCAGTCTAGAAACAATAAAACGCTGCCAGTATTTTCACAGATCTCACAATACTGATCGTATCTCGTATTGAGCTTCTAAAGGAGTAGTCTTTTGTATAAGCTCCCAAAAGAAGAACACTTGATTTGTCTGACACCTGACAGCCAAACTTGTAATCAAGAACAAGTAATTAACGCTATCATAGTTGATACAGTATTACCGTCAAAGCGGCCATGATTAAATACTTCCTAAAGTTAAATGAGTCTCTGCAATGTCTGCAGTTATTAAAAAGTCGATATAAGTTTACAATCACGCGATTCGTAGATAACAAACATGGTGTTGGTGACGTTGACACGCGACAATCAATATATTATACGACACCGATCTCTGTCGTGTCGTTAATCAAATGGATGTGAGTCACGTTTCCACGATTAAAGTAATAGTTTCCATATTGAACTGTTAAATGTGGTAAATATTTTTTTATTCCTAAACCATTAAACAAATCGAAAGCATTTACAATGTTAGGTGTATTTTCAATTTTAATATTTTTGTATCAGGATAAGATACAAGTAATTATAATTTGATTTAATAACCGGGTACACACATGGGTATTAGTCGAGACACTCGTACCCGGTGAGTGTAGCCGGTTATTAAATTCGTTAGTATTGATGATTTTAATAGTAATTATGTCTGTCAAATAAAAAGTATTTACTGTACTCGACTACTTAGTAAATGAGAATCTCGGTGGCGTGTTTTCGTTTCTTGGCACAAATTGCTAATTTCCGGCGTACGTCACGATCCATTCAGGATTTCTTGCCCTCGCGCCTCGTGACTTGCCAACTTTACATTTCCATCTCTATTCCATTACATGATGACGATACTGTTCTGGAACTTAATGGCTTTTCGAACGTGGTTAGCGGGAAAGCATGGAAACCAGTTGGATAATGATTAAACTACGAAAAAATGTTAATGAAGAAAAATATTATAAATGAATAGTCGAAGTCTAAGATAATGAGTTAATTGAACTACAATTAAGTACATAATGTAACAATTGAACAACGATTTTCAGAAAGTAGGTGCTACAAGTTTCGTTAGGCTGATGTATTGAATTACTTCCACTGAAATATTTATTTTTAATTTTATTTGAATTGAACAAATTTTCCTCTATGTTACACTAACACAAATTCCCATCAACAGGCCAAGTTACATTTATTTGCCAGTTTTATTTTGGATCCCGATGTCTTGAGTATTCAGTATACTTTATTTCATTTACGGTTTCTATTTGCGTTGGTTTTGACTTCGTGTGATCATTATGTGAGCATCCATCGACGCATTGTATTAATAACTAAATTTCAGGTTTGAAGGTGAGTCGTCCACAACTCAAACGTGTTTCAAAATTTTTCAGAGTGAACCAACACAATATGGCGCCTAAATTATGACATAAGTTTATTAAGTTAGGGTTAGCATTCATTTGATCCCGTTATTTATCCGTGATTTTGCTTGGTACTTAGATGGGCCGGCGGTAGTGAGCGTCAATATATTTGTCCGAAGTATATCAAAGATCGATGACGTCACAATGGTAAGTCAACGCAAAAACAGACTGGACCGTATTCTAGTCTTTGTTACGTATGAGATTTAATATATAAATTTAAATAACCGCGGTTATAACAAGTCAAATGAATGGGCAACTCTCTCCCGATTGAGTGACGTGGAGCGATTTACCCGAGCATCTATGTGTATACTTCTTTTTTTAATTTCTTTCCTTTCAATTACTTTTAATTCCTGTTTGGTGTTGACGACCAAAATCGTTTTTAGATTCGCGTCTGATTAAAATTCTTAGATGAGCCGTGGCCGTGGCATATCTTATGCTTTTTCTGTCATTTCAATCGACACTGTCTATAATTCGGCAATAGTCTAATAATGGTTATAGATGTTAGCTGTTTTTACTTTAAGACTAGCTGGTTGTCTTTATGATTGCATCCCGATTCGGCATTATATAGCTTTCTGTGATACGATGGTCTCTTCTGTCAATGATTCATTAGCGTTAACATCCGTTCCATTTATTATTCTTTTAACATCTGACATTTCATCCTGATGCGTGACGACCGCCCAGTCCCCCGGGCCAGTCTTAGGAGTTGGTTTTAAAGAGCGGTTAGTAAAGTTTATAATATTGTTTTCTGTCACAAAGGCAATGCGCCAACGTTAGCCCGCGTCAACCTGTACCTACGTTCAATCAGCAAAATAGATGATTACAATATGGTGAGTGATGGCACTTACAACGACAATTTTCAATATTAAGACATTTTTATTATAAACCAGAGTTTGTTTACTTGCGCACACTGATTCTTTAATTTGTAGTGGTAAAGAAACTTTGTTTATAATAAAATTGGCAGCAATGAAATAAACTTTGGCAATCCGTATTTGCACTTTGCTAAACATACCGCTGCCGTATTTTTTGTATCTGTGGTTTGTTTATGTTGGTTTTTATTGAGTTCGTCTGTTTTGTTGTTTTAATTATTAATATTTCTGCACTCTATATGGTTTTAATTTTGATTCTGTTTTTCCTCTATGTCCCTTGTAATCTAAGCCTTATACTCAATTAACCAATTATTTATTTAAATCTTACAGCGGTGCGGCTCCGCGCTTTGACTTTTTCCTTTCCATTTTTTTTCTATTTACTCTTTAATTATTTCCTACATCAATAATAAGAATACCACTATTCAAAATTATATAAATCTTAAGAAGAATTAATCTCTATTTCACAACATTTAAGTGATGTCGATTTGAATGTACGTTTTTCACCTTTTCGTTCAATATGTTTAGCGACTAATACAACCGAAGCGTTTCTTTGTACAGACACTGATGGATTGGCACAAAACGTAGAGAGCACCAAATTACGAGCAAACTCAACCGCTTCGGTACCGACTGCACGTTGTATGTCGTCAATACGATCTTTTACAATTGGCTTAACGAACGCACCTCCAACTTTACTTACAATATCTTAAATCGGTATCGCCACAACGATCTGGAATCGTATAATATCGATCACGCTTCTAGACTAGGCGATAGGAGACCGCGGCCCGCACCCGTGTTCATATCACCACATTATTAAGTTTAATTTAATTCTGTACCATTATTTTCAATCGTGCTTCTTATTATAATTTCACGCATCCTTAATTTTAATGAGGAGATTATTATAAAAACTATTTTGGTCGTATAATTTGTATAACGTTGTTATTACTGTCTTGTTCATGTGAATTTGTGTTGTGTAATGATACGGGATTATCGTCGCGCCCGCACTCGCCTCGCGCTTGGATCGGTGGCTGTCCCTACCGCAATAATCTGACACCCGACCTGAAACAACAGCTAGACGTACCGTAGCTCTAGTAAAACTGGCCGATATGCATGAAGGTAACAAGCATTCCTTCGACGAATGCAGACTACGGTGAGTTGGTCATTAGGCTTCGCTTTAAACGCATGAGACGCCTGAACTCTAGATCGAAAGTTATCTTTTGGATTGTCTGAGACGGTTTGGTAAGCATCAAAGGGCCTTGCCACGACTGGCGGCTTGCCAGCTTCGTTCACATTAATGATACACTCGCATCCATCAACGTTCCTACCTTCCGTAGATAACATCTCTAAGAAAACATTATCGCTATGATCAGTGTGACACAATTCGTGTAGAATAAACAGGAATTTAAACGTGCGTAAAACATAAAATAGCCTGGATTTAATTTATTAGTATTTCACTTTTTAAATTTGAGGGAATCATGTATTTAAAGATGAATGAAAGTTTTCATTTTATTTTCCTCCAGTCTCGCAGACAGGATATGACTAGTACCTAGTTAGTATCTTTAAAACTTAGAGTAGTTCAAAATGTACAAATTAAAAAGTTTCCTGAATTCTACAAGACTTGTTTTATGTTGATATCTAGATCCAAAAGCTAACGTTCGACAGCATGTTATTTGGATCATTTCTTAGAAGCTGTATGTGTGACGTTAATTCATTTGACTTGCTGTTGATGTCGAGGGATCTTTTTGCCTTGATATCAAATTAACTTACAAGAGAACCTTCGACAACACCCTTCCCTAGCGTAATGTGTATAATAAATTGAATTTGTGTCAATATGTCCAGCAAATATCACACTAGCCTTGGTCGTTGATGAAAATTGATTTAGGATCACGGAGTTAGCTCATTTCATTACTTCTCAGTACGTATCAAAATTTAATTATTCATAGCGTGACCAAGGCAGCATCAAGCAATAATTTGTAGCTTTTCAACCATCAACAGTAGAAATAGACAGATTCACAGCATTAGGTAGTTGAATTTTTCATGCAAACAGAGACTGTAAGTAATGATAAGTTTCATCAATGGCCTAGTATCTCCAAATTCGCCGACAATGTAGTAGTACATAGTCAACCAAATGAATAGACTGCAATTTCTAAAAACACGATTGGCACTACTTTGTAACACGATTAGATATATATTGGCACAAATGTATATTCACACAGTATAAGCTTTGTGGCAAGAACATTATAATATGAGTGTAAATAATCACAGAATTTAGTCAGCTTGTGCGGTCATTTGTATAGAAATAAATGAGATTTAAAACAAGAATTAAATGCTTAATAGAAGCACTAACTTGCAAAATGAACTAGACATTAAACAATTAGCCTTGTCTTGCCATCATATTGAAATATTGTCTATCTTTGAAATCTTTTTGTGTCATTAAATGTTTTTGGACAATATTTCAATCAGATACATTTATCTTCATGCAACTGTATTAATTAAATGATAATGTTTACAGGAATACTCTGTTCAACTGACATTCAGAGAACAGTGGTTAGATGAGCGGCTGAAATTCAACAATTTAGGAGGTGAGTGAAAAATAAGCGTTCAAAATAATCTGTTTAAAAAGCATGTTATGAAAATTATGAATGCAAGTAAATTCAAACTAATCCACTCATTTTGGATATATTTATGAATATTTTCAGCTTGATTTATTGAATATACCTAGGTATACCTAAAACCTACGATAAGATACGAGATCTCATATTAGCTTATGCAATTACTTTTGACCCAATATATATTTACTTCGTAATTTACCTATACCAAAAAATTATTCAATTCGGCACAAAAAATTACTAGCGACCCACATCTCGTTACAAGGACTTGCTCAAGGTTCCTCACTTGGACCAATTTTTTAGCTTTTGTAACTTTAAAATATTTGTAAAATTCCTAGGTCGTCTCAAGTACCTGACTCTGACCGAAGCGAACAGGGTATGGATGCCGGACTTGTTCTTCTCCAACGAGAAGGAGGGCCACTTCCACAATATCATCATGCCGAACGTGTAAGTACAATGTCTATTAGCTCATTACGTTGTCACTGACGGGGCACGGATCCTCTCTGATAGAGATATGGACCATAATTTATCAGCGGGCCCAGTGAGCCGTGCCGGAAGTCACGTTACATGTCCGAAAGTGTGTGTGAGAGTGTTTTTTTAATTTTTATACACCCAACGATCACATACATAGATCCTGGCCTCTAACTAGGATTCCCTGTATAACCAGGAACTATGAGGACCATGGTGTCACAACACCTAGACACGAAACAAAAGCTTGTGCTTTTTTATTCTTGGACATGCTGGTGGATACCGCCAACTAAGGAATCGAGAAAAACTAGCAAAAATAATAAATCCACACATAACATAAGAAGGTATTGATGCGGGATCAAGCGAGATTCAAACTCAATTGCGTGGGATCGTAATTTGCACAAGCTTCGAGAAGCCACTCGAGCTGGTACTCAAATTGGAATAATAAGACACTTAACAGACAAAATTGAATGAAGATATTGATGAGACGAGAGAGGTATAAGCAAATTATTCACTCTCCTAGTTTCGTTCACCAAATTACTTTAAAGAGAAACCGGCTTGATACTTTAGATGTTGTTTTCGAAACATGCGATATATATTACAGATACATCCGGATCTTCCCGAACGGCAACGTGCTGTACAGCATCCGAATCTCGCTGACGCTGTCCTGTCCGATGAATCTGAAACTGTACCCGCTGGACAAGCAAACCTGCTCGCTGAGGATGGCCAGTTGTGAGATATATTTTATCAAACATTCTTTCAGTATATTTTCCATCTTCTCCATCCCTACAAGGTCGGCAACAGCAACATATTCGCAATGCTGGTATTGTAGACGTTCATAGATGACGAAGACCGCTTGAGAGAGCTTGAGATTTCTGCTTGTTTACCACTCGAGTTGAAGTTTTGAACTAGTCAAGTAAAATAGGGGATCGGACAGTAATCGAGAAAAAATCTAAAATGTAGTTAGATCGAATGTTCGTCGAACCAGAAAGATCATTCAATCAACATTTTTGTGAAATAATAATGATATATACATATTTTTAAATCTATAAATAATTCTGACATTTTTAATCTGTTCTTCATCTCAAACAAAACAACAATCACAGCGCATGACGTCATTTGTAGGCAAATGCCGTGAGTCAAGCTTGTGTTTATTTTACTTTTTTGCTTTTCATAAAATATATTTTTGCTAATTTTTTCGTTCCATTACTACAATATAGTCCCCAAACTTCACAAAACGTATTAGAATCTCTTTGCAAGTTTTAACTCCAAGAGTTTGTCGTCTTCTACCTACAAATGACGTCACAAGTTTTGAGGTGACCTTTTGCGCGGCAATATTTGAAACATATTATTTAAACAAAGTTTTGGGTACTTTTGAAGCGTTAATTAATTAAAATAGTATTTTTCATGGCTATATATATTAATTATAGTTGACTTAAAACACTTTCTGAAAAGTTGTCCGATCCCCTATTGTACTCGTGCTTAGCGGCGATAATAATCAAATTGTTTATTAACATAACCATTATTATATTAATAAACAATTTTAGTTCTTATCTTACAAAATATATTAAAAATAAAAAAAGAAGAACATGAAACAAATTTCAACTTCTTTGTTGGTCAAGAGGTTTATTATTAAGGCAATGGATATTTCTACAGACGCGCGCGGATTCAAAATCATATACAATATAGGTACTCTGATAAAATTTATTACAATACCATAGAACAATTAGCAGCCCAGAAACAAAAAAACAAATCGACAAAAATCTATTGACGCAATTTCATTTCTGCTTATTGATGTTACCGCTGATTAGAGACACAAACCTGTTTACATTAGAGAGAAACGTGGATAACTCTGCTATTTTTATTTCTAAACCTGATGAAACAATATAAACAGATGCAGCCTTGGATATCAAGGAATGTTACACAATGACTGATAATTACAATAATTTTTGTTTGATGATGAGTAAATTATTGCTATTATTGTAGAACTTTCAGAAGTTATGTGTCATAATTTTTTACTTACAAATGTTCCATTGAAACAAGTTGCTTGAAAGAAGAGAGTTCCTAGTAAATTTCAGAGTTTTTATTCAATTTGAAGGTGGCCTGGTAATGTCCACTTCTCATCAGGAGGGTCGACTGCATGTTTTTTATGTAAGTCAGTGGCGGAATAAGCAAGTCGTTCACCTGATAGTATATTACACACCTGCCCATAACAGCTGCAGCACGAACCAGAATTTTGATTTGCAAAATCCTGCGTGGCACTATACTGCGCCCGTCATCCTGAGACAATAGCTCTTTGGTATTTATAATGCCCGATAATTTTGCTGGCTTCAATGCCCTTCAAACCGAAACACAGTTAAATGCATGTGCGCTACTGCTTGGTGGCAGAATAACTAGGAAAGAGGTAGTACCAACTCAAACGGCCCCTAAACACATAAGTTCGTAAGTGAATTACTCTCAATCTGATAACTCTCTGGTGCGCAGATGGATGGACAACAGACGATCTAGTCTTCCTGTGGAAGGAGGGCGACCCGGTGCAAGTCGTGAAGAACTTACACCTACCACGCTTCACACTCGAGAAGTTTCTTACCGACTACTGTAACAGCAAGACTAATACCGGTAACTCAGTAAAAATAAAGAACTAACATTTTTAAAGGTTTATCCTTTTCTTCATCATCCAAGTTCACGACTGGAGTTGACCAATCCATTGCACCAGCTCAGTACTTGTCGGGAGTTATTAATTACATTTTATATTATTTACAGTTTAGATTTTGTCTCTTTCTACTATATTCATTTCAAAGTATATTAAACAGTGACAAAATATATTAAAACATAGCTTTAACTCTTTTACCGTTTATTACTAGGAGCCTTTGGGTTCTCTTTTTTATAAATCTTTCATTCATGATTGCTGTTCAGTGCAATTTATAACTCGTGTTCTGTGTATTCATGCTTAGTCTAAAATTAGACCAATTCAATTGGTTATCTTTTACATTCTTACTCAAATTATTTATGTTTCACTTTATTTTCGCTACATAGGTATATCCAGCGTTAGACTCAGTTCAATTTTCATCAATCTCTGTGCACAGGTGAATACAGTTGCCTGAAGGTGGACCTCCTCTTCAAGCGTGAATTCAGTTACTACCTCATCCAGATCTACATTCCGTGCTGCATGTTGGTCATCGTATCCTGGGTGTCCTTCTGGCTGGACCAGGGTGCCGTGCCAGCCAGGGTCTCACTGGGTAAGGAGTTTGCACCTGATTAAGATCTCGATGTTGTCCATTATTTTTTTAACTCCAAGCCAACCTTTTGGCAACAATCCTACTTGACGGAAAGTGGCGATGCGTTCTTGCTTGTATAAAATGTGTGGTTACTCCGAAGAGAACATCTTGCCCCGGGGGGTGGTGGAAAGCCTGTCAAAGTCATTTTAGCACCACTCAATTAGCCCCTATTTCTCGTTGAGTATTTGTTAATTAACTAACTTACATTGAGCATTGCCCCAATATAATTCACCCCTTCCATCGAACTGAATGTGTCCACCAATACCTCACAGTATAAGGATCTAAAATCCTTACTTTCCAAGATTTCCAAGATCTTTAAATTATCTAAGATCTCGTAGTGTCTATATTATGATGATGTCTCTCGTAGTATCTCTTGGATGTTCTTCTGGTCCATCAGAAGTCGCCTCTTTTAGGCAAGTCTTTAATCTTTTGAAACAAAAAGAACTAACAACTCAATCATGTTGTTGTACCTAATCACTAATTGGCTTACTAACCTCTAAAAATAACTAACAAAATTTTAACGCTATTGACTTATTATTTGATGCTCACAGGAGTAACCACCCTCCTCACGATGGCCACCCAATCATCAGGCATCAACGCCTCTCTGCCCCCCGTCTCTTACACCAAGGCCATCGACGTTTGGACGGGGGTGTGTCTGACCTTCGTCTTCGGAGCCCTGTTGGAGTTCGCTCTGGTCAACTACGCCTCCCGCTCTGATATGCACAGGTACGAATGCACCTATATTATCCACAGGTGTGTTGACCCTCCTGACGATGGCAACCCAGTCTTCAAGCATCAATTCATCCCTGCCTCCTGTCTCGTACACCAAGGGCATCGATGTCTGGACTGGCACGTGCCTGACATTCGTGTTCGGGGCCTTGCTGGAGTTCGCTCTGGTCAACTACGCTTCTCGATCTGACGTGCACAGGTATTGTTGCATGTATCTTTTTCATTTTTAGGAGTTACAATGCCACACCACTATGCAAGCACTATGGAACAGCGATGCCAGCGACCCAAGATCCTGCTTGAATATAGTTCAAAGTTGGGAATGCTTGGGTACCCACCCAATAAGAACGGTACTCTGGCGAAGGGCAGAATACACGTTACACCCCAAGCGAGACCATAGCGACCTTATCACCTTCACCCTACCATTATTTTTTTCTATATCATTTATGTATCTAATAGTTATAGCAATGCACTCGAGTGTGAATTAGGCACCATACTCTTCATAAAGTACTCTAAATTAATTATTTCCTTTCCTTTGATTGAATCATAGTATCTCTTGAATAAAAATTATAATGCATCTCATAGATTCAAGTCCCACGTTGGGCGCCAAAGTCCTGTAAGTTTCTATTAGTTGCTTGGTTTGAAGTTTTTCATAGACATCATAGAAATTTGACATAGCTTACAATAAATGTTAACGGAAATTTAGCAAATAGGCAAAATATAAGTTTATTTGTTCTAACATCTCGGCAAACTAACGCAATTAATACCAATACCATATTTAGAAACTTAATTAAGTTCCGGTAACATTTATACTTATTTTTGATACACTTTACACGTTTGAATATATATACTTTATTCTATTTTATTCTATTTTATCTAGTTTATTCTACTTTATTCTATTTTATTCTTCTTTATTCTATTTTAAGTATTTATATCTTCTGGTTCAATTTGTACGCTTGAAATACGATGAAAAAAATATTTTTTTCAATTCACAGAGAGAACATGAAGAAGGCCCGCCGTGAGATGGAAGCAGCCAACATGGACGCCGCGTCAGATCTACTCGACACCGACAGCAATGCCACCTTTGCTATGGTGAGATCGCGTTCAAAACATTCGCCAAATTCTGTAGACAGCTAGAGATTTTAAATTGCAGTTCGTTTCTTTGTGAATTGTATTGTATATGTGTAAATTTGTATTAGATTTGAGATGTTGCATTTTGATGGTAGTCGTATTTTTCAAACATTTGACAGTCCTACGTTTTCTTGATTTTGCAGATTGCTGCTTTGATTCGGTACTTGACGTATTTATTTTTGTAATTTGATATTATGTATAGCTACAGCTTGAATACAGTTGGATTGTGTATAAATTTACTTACTTTTGTAGTTAATCAAATAATTAAAACTAAATTTATCCACATTGATACGATTCATCCTAAACAATAATTTATGACTTATGCAATGTAAATCTAACTGTTAATATGTAAAGTAATAATATTGTTGCAATTCAATCTCCGTCCAAAAGTTTTTGCTTTACTATTTCAAAATAAAAGAAATGAAGGTGTATAGATATTTTTAATGATTTAATTGAAATAATGACATATTGATGTCTTTAGCCAAGGCTTTTTTAAATAACGAATATCAGTCAAATATTGTTCAGTTCAAGGTTACACGTGCATATTTATTATGTTCTCAAAACAATGAATACAAGGAACCAAATGAAAATAACTGCAAGCTACTACCGCACTCCAACTGTCTAAAATCCGTATGGATCTGACTAATCGCTCAAGCGACTGGAGTGCGGGAGTGAATCTCTAGCATCGTAAAATATTCCAAAATGCTGTGCCCCCTTCCGGCCTGACTTGCCTGCAACCGCAGAAACCCCTGATGCGCGGCGGCGGCGACCCCAAGATGCGACAGTGTGAGGTGCACATGGAGCCCCCGAGGAAAAACTGCTGCCGCCTCTGGATGTCCAAGTTCCCGACACGTTCCAAGAGGATAGACGTCATCTCAAGGATCACGTTCCCGTTGGTGTTCGCTCTCTTCAACCTGGCGTATTGGTGAGCTGTCATGTTTAGATCTCTTATTATTTTTAAATGTATCTCTTAATATTTTTAAATGTTTGATTTCGGATCAGGAGCTAGCAGGATTCGAATTTACGATTAAATAGATAGACAGTTCGGATCCGGGCATTTCCAACTTTAGATGTCCAAGCCCAAATGTTAAATTACTGTGCTCTTTTCAATAATTGTGTTGAGGGAATAAAAGCAATGATGATTTAACCACTATTACTGCTATCCTGCACTCATTTCCTACAGTTAAAATGTAGTATCAAGATTCTTTCACATCAATATATAATTATTTAGGTCTACATACTTATTCCGCGAAGAAGAAGAGGAGAAGTGATTCTCCGCGGACGCGGACGCCCCGCGCGCCGCCCCCGCGCGCCTCGCCGCCGCCGTGCTCGCGCCCTACGTCCTGTTCGCCCTCCTCTACTTCGCCTGCCTTCGCCCCACTCACTCCCCGCTCCCGTCCCGCCGCCGAGGCACCAAGGTCTGACGGCGTCGCGGGGCGCCGTGCCCCGCTCTACGCAACTCTTTCGACGATCTCTGCCAATGTGTTTGCCACCCTCAGCCCAGCGTTGTCTGTGTCTGTGGCAATGTCAAAGATGGGCCTTGCCAGTGCGGGGCTTGGTGTCTCTTTATTCGACGTCCAGCTTTCTGCACGTGGCATGATCCAGATGATGATGATGACATAGAAATGGATGAAACAATCGTCGATTCTTGGATTTCTGTAACAGATGGTGTTACAGGTGATACTTCTAGCTCCGTTTATCCTGGATGAGCGGTAGGATTTGGATGAAACAGCATGAGAAGTCATCTAGTTTAAAACGTGGATATAGGATATCAAAAAGTGGGCTACATCTATAATAGTTAACTATGTAATTATATATAATAACCCTCAAAAAATACTAAAAGTTAATAACCAATGTTTGTAACTTAGTAGTCTTAAAGAAATAATGGAAAGATTTACATTGTGTCACGGAAATTTTGAGTTAGAATACCGAAATTTGACTATACGCGAAGATTAAGATGCGGATAAGTGTTTGTTCTGTATAAAAATGGGTGAACAATGTACGGCGCGACCTCGAAAAGCGAGTAAGCCAAAGGAAAATTATATGTATAATAAATAATTGTTTATTAATGTTAAGCGCACTGAGTGTTAAATACAAGTTTCGAAAACTTTACTACCTATACACACGCATTACCAAAATACTGCTCAAAAGCGCCTAGAAGTTCAACATTATTATTTTTCCAAGTAGAAACATTACTCCCAGACAGTATACGTACTAAATTTCGTATTATGTGTTTTGGTGTCTAGAAACCTGAATGTAAGTGAGCAGTACCTACGAAAAATAATAAATATACACTTGTACACGTCTTCCTGATCAACTCACTTCATATTCGATTTAGTCACAACTTCACTGCAAATGTCGATCTGCTTACATTTCGCTCAATCACTTATATCGTATAGTTAATGTTCCCATTTAAATATATATGTACAGAAACTATTCTTTCCAAGAAGATTTTCGATAATTTTACCAAATATGAGTCCTAAGGGATTTTTAAGCTAAGGTAAGACATGAATGTGTGGAAAAATCTGTACGTCATATTCAAATTGTAGGAATAGTGGTACTGCCTTTTTGCAAGAATGGATGTATGTATGGATCGTGCAAAATTATATTCCAATATATTAGATTAACTACAATTATGAGAACTGGACTTTATCCCTTAGACATCATTTAAAAATTGTAAAATACAGTATTGTTAACGATGAACAAGAAATGTTTACATATTGTAAAGGCCTAGGAGTATACTTTGTAGGACTCATAAAATATTTTATTTAAAGGACTCGTCTAAGAGACAAAAAAAAATATGAAGAAAATTTATGCACAGTATTTAATGTAGTAGATAATTAGGTAAGTGTTAGATAATAATAATATATAATTTGTAGATTTTTATAGCCTCCATTATAGTTTCATCAACGTTGATTTAACGATTAATTTCTATCAGGTACAAGTTATAACTATATGTAATTCATTTTTTACATCTTTTCACACATAATTTTTGATTTGCGGCTGATTTTCATTTACCTTTGGGCAACGTTTGGCTTCGGTAACTAGTTGAAATATTTTTCTTTTATATTTCTCTTAAACAATGTATGTAATATACACTACATACCTAGATGATTACATCGTTTTTGCTAAAGGTTCGATTGAAGTAAGACATGAAATTAATGTAGGTAACTTTGATGTAAATAGCTGGGCCTACTTCTACACCTGAGTCGCTCACTGTACAGCTGTACCTATAACTACTATTGTTATATTAAATTAAGTCTATTCACTCTGTCTCAACTTTATGCATTGTATCACTGTAAATAATCTAAAAATCTCTACATGTGTGATCGGTTACAAGCTCTCTCAATTTTATACTGTGACTGTATCATACCTACCTATATATTATATCACTCAAGCTGTGTTCGTTAAATAAATCAACTACGTAAGCGATACAATGACCTGACAAATTACGTTTGAAAACTGCTTCATTGTCAACAATTATGTTTCTATTAAAATTCTTGCTCATTTGACTATATCCGTCCTTAATTTTTGTATCTTCATTTTAACTTTTAGGTTTGAAATGTCAATAGTTTGTATTAGCTAAGAAATAACTTCGTCAATCAGTATTTACATGTCTTTAGTATTATCGGTATTATCGAGCTGTGAAATGGCGGATAATATATTATTATCTCTAAACTTAGTCACTTTTTAATTTATTTTATGAAGGCATACGATTAAAAGTTGAACATCAAAATTGATACACTTTTTCTTATATCTTTCACCAGACGCCATTCAAAGCTCATTTGTGAAGTGAAGAAATTATATCATTGTAAAATTACATCGTTTACATATCGAGACACGATGAAGTTTTAAAAAATGAGTACGAAATGAAGCCCTTTTCTAACAGACGTCCTGTGAACGCAGGATTGTTATTAGTTTATAATTTTTGGAATTCCATAAGTAGATAAATGTTGTGACTTAAGATTACAGGATTTGTGACAGTGTATCAACGTCTATGTCTGAAAAGATTTTAATAAACGTATACCCATCTGTAAATGTGTTTCATTTATTGGTAAATAATAATAATTTATATTTAACAGAGCTTACCCATTGTTATTTAAGTAGCTGTAATAACTATAATAAGAAGCTATAACAAAACATGAGATGATTTCTATACGATCTAGGTATGTAAAAATAGAATAATTACACTTTAGCAAATACATAGGATTTTATTATTTTAGATATTTAAGTTACATAAATATTATACTAAAGAAATATTCTTATACTTACGAATGAAAAATTGAATCAGTTTAAACAAGCTTATAAAAAATAAATGCTCAACTCTTTGCTAAATAGGTAAAGGTATAAGTGAGAAATAATTTACTTGGCAATGATTTCGAGACTACAAGACAAACTAAGATATGGTCTGATATTTTATTCTTGGTTTACTAACATCTTCAAGTTCTCTTCCACCAGAGTATAAAAGGTTGGGTGTATCATTTTGTTAATTTTTCCCTTCTGCCTGGCACGATAGAAACTTCTGCGCTTCTCTCTGAAACAAAATCCCACATTAGAGCACATGAAAATTGAACTAGCTGAAGCTGATCTGAACTCTGAAACTGACATGATTGAAAATGTCATCTACAGATTCGTCTAGGCTAGTTCGCTTTCCCATATTCACTTTACTGCGAGTTTATTAAAATTCTGACTTATTATAATGAGGTTATTGGTTTGGTGAATGACGAATCCACGGACGGCTTTTGATCTTCTTCTTAGCGAGTGGATCCTTCGACTTTATATTTTTTTGGACCTGACTCCGCCACAAGCACAGTATTGTCTGTGGCATTGTACAGGTCCTCGCTTGTACAGGTGGCGGGACACTCAGGGCAAGACAAAAGGTATGCCATAGTCTGGGGAGAGACACCGCACCCGCATACACTATCCGACCTGTAGCCCCACCTGCGCATGTTTTCCTTGCTACGGCTGACTTGGATCCGGAGTCTGTTTAAAGACTTCCATGTCGGCCAAGGCAGATTGTGTCCAGGGGGTTTTTCGGCAAGTGAAATAGGTGATGTTACAGAGTATCTCTCCTGCTAGAATTAGTCGCGCCTTGGAGGTATCTTCAACCATTAGCAACGGAACGACTTTTTATAAAATCGGTTATGTGCGGTACGAGACACTTGCTACATAGTTTGTGCTCTGACACAGGGTACTACGAGGTAACAAGCAAAATCACAAGTTAATCGCTGTCTGCAATATAAGAGTCGTTCCAAAATGTTCTCTTATACGGGAGAAACAATGAAGAGCAGTGGATACCTACTATCACATTTTCCCTGGCCGAGACGGACGCTTTGACTAAATGAAGTACCTAATACTTAGAAGCCTACACAAAAATGCAGTTCTGTTTTCTGAAAAAGCGTGAGCTGTAAGTGAAATAAGGCAGTTCTCCCCAAAGTTTAAGTTATTATTTTATGTCCCCTTCGGTTCGGTTTTGCTAAAGCCAGATTTTAAAGTAACACACCTGGATACGTTTTAAATATTCAATACTAAGACCAATTTTTTTTCTGGCATTGACCAAAGTGTCTTTGTCCTGACGCTTTAACCACGTCGTCTCTTCGAGCAACCCTTCTCCTATCCTTCATGCGCTCATTCACATTTACCTGGATCAATTTGTAAATAGCGAAAATATTCTCCTCACTGCCGCAACCATCGGCCTCGGAACGAGCGGACCGCTTTCCGTTGCCCCAGTCGGTGCTGAACGTCAGCTGGGCTTCGGAAGCCACCAGCAGAGCGGCCAGGAGGAGCACCACGTAGATCAGGCGACACATGGTTACTGGAGAACAGAAAAAGTGTATGTTTGTCAACAAGTGAGTACATTTTTTTAAGTCATTGAGTGATGAGACGAGCTGGTCGTTCACCTGTTGGTAAGCAACACGCCTGTCTATAAAATAGGCAGAACCATCTAGATCTTTGTTCAGCAAAATCCTGCGTAGCACTACACTGCGCTCGTCACTCAGAGACAATAGCTTTTAAGTTTCATAACGCCCAGTAACTTGATAGTTACCGTTAAAGTAGCCATGAGGCTACTCTACGATGGTGGAGTGCAGTTGAGATTTCCTGAATGGGGTTGAATCGTAATAGAGACCAGGGAGATTGACAAAAGGAGATATTTAATAAGTAGTAATAAATATTTCACAAGCTGAAAACATCTATATTTTCAACGCTAGTTCTCGACGAATGTGGGCAGATGCTGTGAACAGCGAAGAAGTCTGGATGCAAAAGATCAGAGGTACATAAATAAAGAATGAGAAATAGGTTACACTCAGGCATGAGGAATTAATTTTCATAATAATAAAATATACATATACGTATAAACACAAATAAATTGGTTGCTATTAAGAAACTCAGTGACAGAGGTCAACGTGAGGCACTGAAATAAAAACCCCGGACTGTGTTCAGAACCTCCCAAAACTCCCACGTTATTTTGTAATCTCTCAGCAAACCGTGAAATCTTGGCAACTCTGGCTTCACCACCAGTGATATTCAAAACAGTGGATGAGTGGAACTTTGTTGCATCTACTCTATAAATCTGTGACGATATACTGGTTGCTGGTAGCGACTGGAGAAGGAAAGCCGAAGATCGGGCTCAGTGGCGTGCTATGGGAGAAGCCTATGTGCAGCAGTGGAGTGATGATGATGATGATGATGAAAGAGGAAAAATAGTAAATTAAAAATAACAAACCTGATTCCGTTTTAAATCACTTTGATCACTATATAAAGTCTGGAGACTGGAGGAACCTTTCTCCTAAACTGCTGATGCAGAATGAATGTCCAAGGAAGACACGTCCTCTTTTATATACTCAGATTTAATTGAAATTGGACCTTCAAAGGTTTCAGAGACAATCAAGTGAAGCCCAGAGATAATGAAAAGCAGCCCACTATAGTAGAAAAGTTTTATAAAAATAATGAATGGAAAAGTTCAGAAGTTGTGTTTGAGATGGACCTAAGTATTTTGTACAATCAAAAGTTGAAAATATTTGTGAATCATATTTTTCGGACATTATTTGTCAAGAATCTCAGTTAATTGCATGCCATATAGATATTTTCACCTTTCTTCACTTTTCGGGTACCTAACCTACATCATTATTTTCAGCCCGTTTCCACCCACTGCTGGGTGTGAAGAGTGGAATAATGAGACAGAGATCACAATAAAGAGATCCTATTTAGAACGAGTCTACGATCAACCTTATTTCTTCTATAGATAAAAAGAAATAGTTGTCGTTATTCTACATCTCCGATGTATAAAAATGTCTAATTGTTAGCTAGCCAAACAAAGATATTTGATTATGACACGCATCCGATAATAAACGTGCATCATTTAAATTACCTTTAGACTAAGTACGTACCTTCCTATTAAGTTGCAGCTTGGAATACCAAATTATTTTATACCTATTTCAAAAAGGAGAAGGTGCTTTTAGGGTTCCGTACCCAAAGGGTATAACGGGACCCTATTACTAAGACTCCGCTGTCCGTTTGTATGTCTGTCCGTCTGTCACCAGGCTGTATCTCATGAACACGATGATTATTGACATGTAAATTGGCCTTATGAAATAAAATTATGATTATGAACCGTGATAGACAGTTGAAATTTTCACAAATGATGTATTTCTGTTGCCGCTATAACAAGAAATACTAAAAACCACAATAAAATATATATTTAAGAGGGCTCCCATGCAACAAACGTGATTTTTTTGCCGTTTTTATAAGTAGATAATGGTATGGGACCCTTCGTGCGAGAGTCCAACTCGCACTTGGCTGGTTATTTGTTTTATTTTTTTATGTTTACTACCTCAGAAATCCGTCATTTATAAATCGATTTGGTAATTTATTTTTGCGTTGAGTTCAGTATAGCTACGAAGTGGTCCCATATAATTTCATCGATATATGACCTTGGACTTCGAAGATACATTGAAGTCGGTTTTTTATTGTACTTGTTGACCAATAGTATATGGTTAATGCCTTTCGAACATTCTTGCTCCGAATGATGACTGGAACAGGCTTGTGTCGAAGTGCGTATTGACGTCTGAATGTGCTAATGAGAAAATATCAACGGCTTCTTCAATCCAACCATACCTAATTAAATAACTACTTATATGTATACTTACTTGGTATAAAAACCCCATCATTCAAGACTCCACCATCACACATCCAAGCTGCTTCGTTGACCAATATCATCGGATCAATACAAGTAAGTATTTAGTTTTTTGTTAATTTGCAAACTATTTTGTACATAAACAAACTTAAAAAAAAATTGAAATCTTAAAACTTTTCAAAAAATTGAAATAACATTCCTACTTACTAAGTTTGTTTACGTTTTTACGTACCTTAGTAGGCACCCAAATATAAGTTTTGAATCATCGTAAATGTTTAGTCCCCGGATATACTTTTAAAGATCATTCTTACCGGCTTTAAAAAAGGGTTGTTTATGTATGTTCGCCGATTTCTCCGCCAAGTGTTGACCGATTTCAAAAAATATTTTTGCCTTCAGTTCTGTATAGCTACGAAGTGGTCCCATATAAATTTTATCGATATTTGACCTTGGACTTCTAAGATACATTGAAGTACGGTTTCTTTTTTGGTAAAATGTGTACTTGTAATATATCTACTGCTTCATAATCATCATCAGCCCATTACGTTCCCACTGCTGGGACTCGGGCCTTCCCTCGTAGAGAGAGTATGGGCCATAATCTATCACGCTCGTCCAGTGCGGGTTGGTGGATATCACATGTCCTTGAATTTTTTGTGATAAATTCTTGAACATGCCGGTTTCTTTACGATGTTTTCCGTCACCGTTTTTAGAGCGAATGTTGCGCACAGAACTTAAGAAAGTCAGCGGTGCGGGGCAAGCGGAATTCGAACTCGGGTTCGTCGGATCGAAAATTGCACGTGCTCCCACTGAGCCACACTCGCTCAATATGAATTTCATAAAAGCATAAAACTAATAAAAGACAAAGTCACCCTATTATAAACGCCCTGAAACGATTACATCGGATTCACCAAGCGTTAACCATATCAGTATGTAGGTATAATATTAAATTTTATCGTTTTTCAATTGTTTGCCTCATACCAAAGTTATATCCCCACAGAAACTCTCCATGATGTACAAGGTCCTGTTCTGTCTGCTGGCGTGCCTGATCCTCATGAGCTCGGCGCAGCTGACCTTCACTTCCAGCTGGGGCGGTAAGCGTGCGGCTATAGCGGGCACCCTCAACTGTAGGAATGATGACGCGATCGCACACGTTTACAAACTTATTCAGGTGAGGTATTTTGTCACCGCGTTTATATTAAGTCACTTTCTTGTTTGTCTGTCTATTTGTCTGTCGTTCCGAGTAGAATCTTGCAACTCAAATTTCGAGCATTTCCCGATTCCTTATTCGAGCATTTTCCGGCTGAAACTTTCAGGGAAGCTCACAACTCGATGACAATACATTCTAAATCCATTTATTAGCATACAATTCCGACCTCTCGTGGCACTCGTGGTAGGCCTCTCGTATGCCGTCTGGTTAGGTACTACAGCTTTGCCAGTTATTGAAGGAAGAAGGGCATTGTAATCATAATCATAATCATTTATTATGAGACTTAATACCTGATGTCTCGGGATGATGAGCGCAATGCAGAACACGCAGTGCTTTTTATGCTATTAAAAGTTCTGGGTGGCACTGCAACTTGCTATGGGCAGGCGTGGCGCTTACCATCAGGCGAACGACTTGCTCGTCCCATCACTCAGTTCCATAAAAAAAACCTATTACTTCATTAGTTCAACAATCAAGCAGAAAAGGGCATGTGACAATCGTTCCGTGAGCGAGCGTAGTGGAAAAGATTTGCTACGCAAGCAGCTACGCACTATCTACATGCGCTACAACAGTTACATTTTGAACAAAGCAACAGAATACTTACTACAAGTGCAAAGCGAAAAACTTGCGTAGCCGCGAACCTAGCGTAGCCGCGAACCTAGCGTAACCGGGAACCTAGCGTAGTCGTGAACCTAGCGTAGTCGCGTAGCCCCGAACCTAGCGAGCCGCGTAGCTTGCGTAGCCGCGAACCAAGCGAAGCCGCGTAGCTTGCGTAGCTGCATAGCTTGCGTAACCGCGTAGCTTGCATACCATGCATAGCAATCCTACTAATCCTTGCTATTATAAATGCGAAAGTTTGTGATGATGGATGGATGGATGGATGTCACTCAATCTCGCAAAAACTATTGAACGGATTTTGATGAAATTTGGTATGTGCCTAAGATCTTTAGGTTCTGGAAAAGGACTGGCTACACGTGCACGTTTTATGCCAGGAAACCGCGGGGCGCAGCAAATTCCGCCTATAATGCCTACGACTTGAACGAATAAAAAAAACACGGATGTCTCGTCGCCAAATTCAAAATGGAAGCACCAAAAATATGCCGGTCCACTCGTACACCATACAAGCCAAAGATAATCCAATGCTACGTGAGATACAAGACTCCCACACATATTTTCATCATGTTATGCCGATCGGACGTCACATCAGGCCCAGCGCACTCCGCACTGTAGGTACGAAGACAAGTACATAGCCGGACACCGACGGCGGGTCGCGCGTCGTTACACGTGCCGCGTCAGAAAAGATAAGAGCTATGTAATGTTTAAAATTTGTGTTTTAGGAGTAATAAAAAAATTGCATGCCAATAACGGTTCTATGTAGGACTAATTTAATTATATTGTACCATCTTATAATGACAACATCAAAGCAAATAAATTTTATTTCATTTCAGAACGAAGCCGAAAGACTGCTGTTCTGCCAAAAACCTTGAACTACCTTCGAAAACTGTCAAGCTCCTCCACAAGATGACGAGAAAATTAATTAAGTTTTATATTTACTTTATTTAAGTAAAATGATTTGACAAAACGAATAGGCACGTTTGGAATATTGTTAGATGGATTTTTAAATAAATATGATTGTTAATCCCTAATTTGGTCTTCTCTTGTTGTTTACCTATCAATTCTTAACCTTTAGAACACCACAATTAATATTATAGGTAACGGTTAAGTCTTATATAGTAACGGGTCGGTTACTCCTTTAGAACACCACAATTAATATAAGCTATCGGTAACGGTTAAGTCTTCTGTAGTAACGAAAAATGAAGTATGAAGGGAATTAGGAAAATATGTATTTAATTGTAGGCCTCTTTTGCAAGAGACCGCCTTGGGAAGTAGCACACGTTTATGCTCCATACACTAGGATCCACAATCAAGATCCACATATGGACCTAACCTTTTGACCGCCAAAGTCGGTATAGCACGACATACGAAATCCGTCGGCTCTCCACGCCAAGGTCGGCTTGAGCCGACTAAGGTCGGCGTGGGGGCACGGCTTTGCTTCTAGCGTGGTGCTCAAAAAGATATTGTAGTGATTCTGCCAGATAATAGCAGTAAGCAGTAGTGTGCAAACATCACTTGTAAAAGGTTGACTGAAAGACATCATTGTTAGCGTAGGTATGTATGTACTCAAAGCTACTCCATGTCTAAAGCCTCCAAATATATTTTATTAATATACATAAATACATATAATTAGGGCATCTACTGTACATAGGTATAAAATATTACATACACATAAATAAAAGAAAATATATATATAACTGGCACCGAAACACAGTTTCTAACTAGTTCGGGAGCCTGTGGATTCAAAAATTAATATGTAAACCTTTAATGCAAATAAACTCATTATTTAGTATTATTAAAATTTACTGTCATTTAATCCATAAACTATCTTACAATTCATAATAAAATAAAATTTGTTATAAGTATCTATGACGCCGAAGGCGATAACACTTGTGACACTCCACTGGTGTCTAAAGACATCCTGCTAGCACCGGGAGGCATGTCATCTTCATCTAGGGCTTCTCGCATACGTCTCTTGTAGATCTCACTATCAGGATTGTTCTCCTGATTACGACACCTGTCTAACTTCTTCTCGATAACTCTGACTCGCTCCCGTGCTGGATTTTCGACCATTTTAACTAACGAACGGATCTTTCTGACAGCTTCAATGAGAATCGCTAGCTTGTCGGGACCAGCATCTCGGAATAACATGTCTGTTACGTAGCTGTCCAGGTTCTCCTGCTCTTTGCTGGCTGCATGGAGCACAGCAGCTAGGGCGATCTGAGATGGAGCGTAAAGTAGACATGCATCGGTTAAAAACACTTTTTCTAAGAACTCGTCAATGCCTGATCTGAGACGCTCAGGATTGGCTAGCGAGCATCGTGTCTTTATGTCAATTAGGAAGCCTTCGACCGGTCGAAAAGGGTTGTGTATCGTCAGGTGGTAGTTTAACTGCTGCATTAGCAATAACTCATTGTTTAAGATAATATCTGAAGCCTTATCCCGATCTCCTTTGATATTAGCGACGAATTGGCCGATAGACACGTTGAATTCTTCAACCTTGCATGCTAGGTACACGCAAGTAGCTAGAATCTCCTTCGGATGATAGTCCATTGAAGAATTGTATAGGTAAAAGCGTTTGAAGTAATGAAAGGCTGTACCGACCACTCCTTTAGGCATTGGCGGGCTGAATCTTTTACAGAACTCTTTCAAGTGAAGCTCATACTGTTTTAGAAGTAGTCTTTCT
Source organism: Petrophora chlorosata (assembly GCA_951640565.1). NCBI lineage: Eukaryota > Metazoa > Arthropoda > Insecta > Lepidoptera > Geometridae > Petrophora > Petrophora chlorosata. Next base: position 14,218,013 of record OX621208.1, read on the forward strand.
TCATCCGGTGACAGAAAGAAGTTGTAACGCTGATATTCATCGATGTGTGCTCCGTGCCGCGTGATAAAGGCCAAGTTGTGCTTCTCCCGCAATTGAGCGAGACAAGTTTCATCACTGAACGTCCAGAACTTTCTCTGAGAACTTGTCGAAAACATTTCTAATCAATTTAACGAGTTACAGCAACTATTACGAAAAAATTTAAAACATTTTGATTGAGAAACGGCTTCAATAATTCAACTTCTTGACTTGTGCTGCCAATATGAATTTTCGATATGGTCCGGCAGGCTCTCTGAAAAAGTACGGTTTTAGACAATAAGGTAGGGTTTTAATATAATCAAGAAATAAAATGACAATTAATGAAGTTAATGCATTAAATATAGTGTCAGATTGAGAAGGACATGGGCACCTTGCTTAGGAACCGTCTCATATCGAAATATCTACTACCATTATCCAGAACAGAAATCCAAGGATCTGACAGATTGTGAAAAGTTATGTGCTTACGTACCCTTAGAGTTAATAAAAGGTCAAGGTAGATTCAAATTAAGTTATCGGCATCGCAAGTGCGACTTTCTTACGTTAACGCTATGATTCGGAAATGAGTGGGTTAAGATGTACAAAATCATCAACTTATTTTAGCAAAACTTCCTACGAAATTGAGCATTCAAGCAAGAGGAGAATAGAGAAGAAAAACAGATACAACAACTTTATCTCAAGCTAATATGGGTAAAGATTTCACACAACAATAGTTAACGGGGCAATAAAGTACGGTCGTAGCTGTGGCATGAATGAGCTACGGTTGGGTGATAAATAGTACATAAATCGTACCTTTTGGTACGATCTGGCAATGCTGTTTTTTTTTTTACTTGACTGACATTGACATTTATATGTCAACCTTTTGACACTTATTTTAATGTTGCCAGCCACTGCCAGTAAAATACTAATATGGTAGATTTAATATGAACTGCACATTAATGATCTTTTCATATCTTTATGTTTCAGAACTCGTACACACAGGCTATAAGAATAGCATCTTGCTGAAAACTATAGGACTGATATAAAAAGACAAAGTGCAGCAGGTGCACTAAAGTACGTCGATAGCTATACTTAATAGCAACAATTTAATAGCCGAAAATCTATGAAGCTTTTTACGAGTTTCTCTAGAATTATTTATCTAAACTGACTAGTAAGATATATATTAGTTACGTACATGAAAAGTTATGTCAACAAATTAATAAAATTGTAATAAGTATACAAAATTTGATGTAAGACAAAATAATTATTTTCATATTTTCTATACTGTTTGGAGAACGCATGTCATTTTTATAATAACTAGAATAACCATTGTTTTAGTGGTTTGTAATAGGCTTTGAATATTGAGAATGTACTATGGTAAAATGCCTTGGCAAATATTATGATTTATAACCACTTATTGAGGTAGAAAAAGTCATTGGTGTTTTATGGCAGCACTAAGTATTGCATTCCAATATACGTATAACGAAATTATTATAATTATATATTCAAAAGTGTTTCTGTTTCATGGGTGGTAATATTACTTTCCATTTCATGTTGGTGATTTGCTTTAGTCTTTTTGAATAATAATAAATATATGTACATTTAATGTTATTAAAATAAAATTAATGTTTTATTCGATAGATTTCGAAAACGGAACGTATATATTCTTTCTCGTTCACATGTTTCCTTCCCGGTTTCTCTGCTAGCTATCTCTTTCACTCCCATTTGAGTCATCATCAGTGGGTGATTAAAGTGCTGTTTCAATTAGAAATATTTGAATAAATTGTAATATAAGCGGTATTTTTGGTTATACAGTGAAACAACAAAGATGTCCCGACCGGGCGATAGGCCTAACCAGGCTCAGACATATAAATTAGTAGTTGTTGGTGGCGGCGGAGTCGGAAAAAGTGCTATCACTATTCAGTTCATTCAGGTATTTATCATCGTATTTGGATTACATTCATCTCTATTACTGACCAGAACACACCTTGATCTATCTTTTACACCCCGTTATCCCCTGGAATACTCAGAATTTAGTTAACATTAGCAAGTTTTTGCCGCGATGTGTTCATTCATAAAAATAGTTTCTAAGACTAGTGTCAAGGCCTATAGAAGGCTAAGACGCCCACTGTGTCACATCTGGTGCTAAAACGTCCTTATTTTCTTCCAGAGCTACTTCGTGACAGACTATGACCCTACCATTGAGGACAGTTACACCAAACAATGTGTGATAGATGATATACCAGCAAAGTTAGACAGTAAGTTTGTTTGTTGTGTTTGTGAACTTTATACGGGTGTAAACAAGGTTAAATTGGCTTGTAGGTGTGGAATGTGGCACATCCTGCTGAGTACCTAACTCTAGTAAGAAACCATGAAGAACAGCACCTTTTTGTTAGATGATTGTTGATCTTTTTGGTAACTTTACTATTTACTAGAACAACAACACCCCAAAATGCGACACCCAAAACAAACCTACCAAGGGTTTAAAAGGTGTTAATTAGTGAAGAGAAATTGTAAAATGTATATAAACAAATAAAAAAAAACAAATTGTTACATATACATATATATATATATATAGATTCTGAACTTTCCATCTTCCTTAACCAACAGTTGGGAGATTGGTTTTCTTACAACAGTAACAGTGACTCAGAATTTAATGGATTATTCTATACTCTAAATAGTCCTAATGAAACAGAATGTGACCACTTATTGCTCTCAATACTTACCTGTTACCTCTATTAGAAGGTATTATTAACAACGAGTTAATAATTTCAAGGATTAGATTTATTTAATTAAGATCAACAGATAAGAGTAGACATTGAAGTTTTCTCCATACATTAAACATAACAACAAGGGAGACAAAGGGGAGATTTAATTGAAACATACAAGATACTAAGTGGACACTACATCGTTAGAGATTTTGAAAACCTATACAGTATGAATCCAAATACACACTTAAGAGGACACTCACTGAAACTTACCAAGCCTCCTAGTACTAGCAACTCTGGGACACACTTTGCCAAGTCGCGTATTAACTACTGGAATAATCTACAAGATTCAGTGATCAGTGTGCCGTCAGTGAACAGTTAAAAACAGACTTGACAAACATTTAAAAACAAATCACAAGTGTAACGATACGCACGCATCAGCTCAACAAGCTGCTAGTGGCTAGTGCATAATAAATAATAATAATAATTTATTTGATGTAAACATTACATATAATTTCATTTCTTCCCAGTACTGGACACAGCAGGTCAAGAAGAGTTCAGTGCAATGCGGGAACAGTACATGCGTTCTGGCGAAGGCTTCCTTCTTGTATTCTCTGTAGCTGACCATGCCAGCTTTGACGAGCTCTACAAGTTTCACAAGCAGATCCTACGCGTGAAAGACAGGGATGAGTTCCCGATGCTGATTGTCGGAAATAAGGCTGATCTGGACATGCAGAGGGTGGTAAGTCATTAAAAAATTTGTTAATGACACCATCCATATATATTTTTTGCCTGCAGTTCTCCACTTGTGGGTTGTCTGGAAGAGATCGCTTTGAGCGATAAGACCGCCCATTCTGACGCTAGTATTAAATTAATTGTTATTTTACTTTATTTGTTTCTGTATCATGGTGTTTTTGTTTTTTAACTCTTAACAGATCTATGTTTTTATGCTTAATAGATCTATGTTTGGCCACTATCTTGCCTGATGTGAAGCGATGATGTGGCCTAAGATGGAGCACATAGATCTTAGAGATTTAGTTATAATAAAGAGTTATTCTGTTCCATTCTAATTTTGATCTCTTTTTATTACTGTTCAACAACCTTGTTTTGTTATATGAAATTAAAAAGAAAATTAACATTGGGTTAAAATTGTAGGCCCGTGTTTGCCATAGAAAAGTCCTGGAATTGCTCTATTATTGTTGACTAACTTTGCTTCCCAATTTCACCTGTGGTTTCTCAAGATAAAAAGACCTCTTGGCGGACAGTGAAAAGTGATACAGTTTGATTTTGTTTTATTTTCCAAACAAGTGTTATTTCGAGTGATCATGTGTAATATCGGTGGAATATTAACCATTATGTGTTCGTAAACATGCACAAGTGTAGGCAAATGAAACAAAATAGAGAAAATATTACTTTTTATCTTCTCCCAAAAAGTCCATGGAAAGCTTGAATAAAGTTCCACCACTTTATTGAAGCTCTAGGAAAGAGTCTGGCTTGTTGCTGTTGTCCCTCATTCTCAATAAAAGTATAATAAATGCAATATTAAACTATCAAATAAAAAATACGTAAGACATGGCGGTATGGGCCTAGAGACTAGCCAGCACAAACGGGCGAACTTAAAAAAAAAACTTGATAAAAAGTAGCCTTTATGTTAATCCAGGGTATAAGCTATCTCCATTCAGAATTTCACTTGTATCCCTTAAGCTGTACAAGGCGAAGACACTTACATACAAATTTTCGCATTTATAATAGTAATGTGATTTTTTTCTTTGATACGCTACATTATAAAGATATTCTTTGATATCAGTAAAATGCAAAATCAAAAATGAATCTAAGCAAGGATTTTGATCATTATCTCAAGGCTAAAGGGTAATGTTTTCAACAAGTTTTATTTACAATTTATGTTACGTTCTGCAAATACAAACTTTAACCCTTTGACCGCCATCGCTATACTCGATAAAAAATATATTATGCCAGTAGTATAAAACATGAAAATTGTGCAACTTGGCGTGGAGGGCACAGCTTCTAATAGCACAGTGCTCAAAGGTTACTAACACTGGTCGTCCCAAACACACAGAAGCCCATTAATTAATTTAATTATCATAAAATAGAATAGAATTTATTTGCTTCAAATGTGAGTAAAATAGATATAAACAATGCAAAGAACCTGGCACATTTCACCAACTGAGCAGCATGCAAATATTTCAAACCTAAATGAACTATAACATGCAACACATATTATTAATATTAAAAAAAACCATTAATCTTTACATACAACAACTTTATTTATAGGTAAGTAATCATTCAGCGAGTAAAAACTATGATCCAACCTTGGTTTCTGCTGGTGGTAGGTTTTTCGTATGCGAGAGGCCATCTGAGTGGGTATCACTGCTTTGCCAGTTATTCAGCCGCCAAGCAGTAGTGCGCAAGCATTACTGTGTTCCGATTTGAAGGGCATTGTAGCTAGCGAACTTACTGGGCATTATGAGACTCAACAGCTAATTGTCTCAGGGACACGAGCGCAGTGCAGTTCTGGGTGGTGCTGTTATTGTTATGGGCTGGCGTATTGCTTCCCATCAGGCAAACGACCAGCTCGTCTCGTCATTCAGTTACATAAAACAAAATGCTCTATATGTGCTGTGGCAATTTATTACTTTTTTTATATCTGCGTTTATTTTTTATAGTTGGATAGTTTTTTGTATGGCATAATATATATATCATGAAATTATGCATATTATTTACATTGCTTACAGGGATTTCTGATTTATCTAAACATAGGCTTTTATTGTCATAACAATGCATAATTATAAGGAAATGTCATAATTAACAGATGAACATCATCAATAAACAATGACATCAGGGCCCCAATTCACTATGACAACTTGACGAAATCACATCGATTCCTTGCTTCGAAATCACGTCGATTCCTTCATTAATAAACGACATCTCTATGACGCATTCATATAATCATGTATATGACGCGTCATAGAGAATACAAATTTCGCAGATGTCGTTTATTAATGAAGAAATCGATGTTTCCTTGAAGCAAGGAATCGCCAAGTTGTCATAGTAAATTAGGGCCCAGAATCAGTACCTAATTTGATCGTTTTCACAAGCTTTTATTTAACTTGCAATGTTTGTTTGTTTGGGTCAAATCTTGCAAGTTGAATCAGAACCACATTCTCTTATCCTACGTAGTTGAATTTTTGCACTTACCTGTCAAAGTCCGATGACAATGCAATATTATGGTGACAGCCAGGTGATCTGATGATAGACGGAAGGTGAGCAATAGAACTCCTTGACGGATAATCGTAAACTACTAGTGTTTGGGCTCATTTTAATTTGCTCGAATTTGTTAAAAGCTTGTCTTAAAAATTTAATTTTGTAACAAAAATCTTGTTATTATCAATTAAAATAATAATAATAATTAATAAAAAAAATATTATTTTAATTATTGCGACATGGCTCTAAAACGAAAAATAATATAGATCAACTGAATACCCTTGTTACAATCATTAGAGTCATACCCATATTACAATCATTAGAGTCTAGTTCATCATGAGTCTAATGTTTTTTTATGCGATTTTTTCGCGATGTTTTCGAATATTGTTACTAATAGAATAGGGGATCGGACAGTAATGGAGAAAAAATCTAAAATGTAGTTAGAACGAATGTACGTCGAACAAGAAAGATCATCCAATCAATATTTTTGTGAAATAATAATGATTTATATTTTAAATCAATAAATAAAATCTAATAATTCTGACATTTTTAATCTGTTCTTCATCTCAAACGAAAAAACAATCACAGCGCATGACGTCATTTGAAGGCCAATGCCGTGAGTCAAGCTTGTGTTTATTTTACGTTTTTGCTTTTCATAAATGTATTTTTGCTAATGTTTTCATTTCATTACTACAATATCGTCCCCAAACTTCACAAAACGTATTTAAATATCTTTGCAAGTTTTATTTCGAAGAGTTTGTCGTTTTCTACCTTCATATGACGTCACAAGTTGTGAGGTGACCTTTTGCGCGGCAATATTTGAAACATAGTATGTAAACATAGTTTTAGGTACTTTTAGAGCGTTATTTAATAATTAATTTTTAGAAAAAAAACAAAAATCGACTTCAATGTATCTTCGAAGTCCAAGGTCACATATCGATGAAATTTATATGGGACCACTTCGTAGCTATACTGAACCCAACGCAAAAAGAATTTTTCAAATCGGTTCATAAATGACGGAGTTTAGAGGTAACAAACAAAAAAAAAACAATCGAACAGAGAACCTCCTCCTTTTTGAAGTTGGTTAATTAAAATAGTATTTTTCATGGTTATATATATTTATTACAGTTAATTTAAAACACTTTCTGAAAAGTTGTCCGATCCCCTATTGACAGTGTTCTTAGATTGGATTGTCGCAATGCTATCGAACATCAAATAATCAATAATCAAGTAATCAAAGTCAAAGTGAAAATCTCTTTATTCATGTTTGGCATCACAGACGCACTTATGAACGTCAAATTATCACAACTCTACCACCGTATCGGAATAAGAACGACTACTCAGAAGATATGTTAAGAAACTGAGGGGCATTTTGAGATTTTGTTAAAAATTTTTTGGTTTCTACAATGTTATGTACAAATGTTTGTACAGAGAAAAAAAGCGCAAACATTTATTTCGTGTCTGGATGTCGTGGGACCATGGTCCTCATAGTTCTTGGTTCCCTAGATACTGGGAATCCTAGTTAGGGGCCAGGATCTATGTTTGTGATCGTTGGGCGTATTTATTTGTTTTATAATTACAAATTTATTCCAGGTGTCACTAGAAGAGGCTCAAGCTCTAGCGCGCCAGCTTAAAGTGCCCTACATCGAGTGCAGTGCCAAAGCGCGCATGAACGTGGACCAAGCGTTCCACGAACTAGTCAGACTAGTCCGCAAGTTCCAAGAAGCTGAGCGCATCAACACAAAGTCGGACTACAATCGTAAGAAGAAGAAGTGCACCATCTTGTAACGTTTGCTCTATGGTCGAACAATCGAAATTCGCGCCCTTTTTTGACAGATGACTTTTTAAATCGACAGATTTTCTATTGCAGCGGAGTTTTGAGCCAGCGCGGTGGGTCTTGGTGAAGGTTGTGGTTTTTTTTTATTATCTATGGAAAGAAAACTATAGTCAGATATTGACGCGAGCCGCGTTTAAAACGTTTCACATATACCTCCCAGTTATATTTTTATTTTTGGGTTATGTAACTAAAATACACAAGGAATATTAATGCCTTCGTGTTCTTTTCTGTATATCGAGACTATTAAATAGCATTTATCACTGCCATTTTGAAACTTGCTTGTAAGTATTTTTTAGTCTGACTCGGGGTCAGCGACCTCCCATGACCTTTACCAAAAACCTGCCCTTATCATATGACCTCTGGAACATTTGCAACGATTTTAGAACGAGATTTTTACGAAGTATGTTACAATTCTATTAATTAGTTTCTATTCAAGACAGTTCTAATAATCGGGTCATTCCCAGTTGTCACCAGTGGTTCTACCTTCCGCCAACGATTAACTGTTACAAATAAGAACGTACGAATTAAATTTTCTGATTATGACGACTGGGAACGGTAAGAATGGCATTCGGGACGCATTCTAAAAACAATTCCCAGTTGTCACCACATGGGAAGTTGAAGGTGGCGACAATTGGGAATGACCTAAGAAAACATGAAAGACTCTACACATTTATTTTCGAGTACCTTCTTTCATATGAATATTGTGAAATATTTTTTTATCGTTTTTGTTATGTATATTTATTTTTATCAGCCACATTTTAGTTTTCTAAGCATTATTTAATATTTTTTGTTGATTATAAAATAGATGAACGGAATATACTCATGTTCTTAAACAAAGAATTATTGATATATTTCATATTAAGCACAATTGATAATTTAGAAGTTATTAATTAAATTAAGTGTATAAGATTGGATTAAACTTCAATTTTATCGACTATTTTGTATGTATAGGCATCTAGCTACTTCTTACCCATTGCACATCTACTAGACTTCTCTTTAGTGCCATAATGTCTTCAATCAGTTACTTACCACCATTAACACAAAAAAACACGGGAAAATAACAAAAAAAAGAATCTATTTACATATAATGCATTGAGGTAGGACCAAGCTGTATTTTTGGTTATTCTCGATACTTAATTTTAGGATCCCTTTTCACCAATTACTTTGAGGAATTCACCTTCGTGTAGCGGTGAAGGAAAACGTCGTGAGGAATCTAGGAAATCTGATAATCACGATAAAAACAATAATCAATATCGGCCGGTCAATTTGTATACCTACCAAAACCCAGTGCATATTGATTGTACACAATCTTTAAAAATGGTGCTGGTTTTTCTAAGCTTAGTTAGCACAAATTCACGAATTTGTTGTTTTCTTTCTGTTTTGTCTGTAACGGAGGCCAAGCACATGGACTTTACCAAAAATATAAAACAAATTGACTATTATGTTTTTTACAATTATATCGTCGCTGTATGGCATTGTGTTAAGCGCCATCTATCACTTAATAAACACAACAAGAGAGTATTTTTAAACACGCTTATTTAGCGAATATTACGAACAAATGCATGTCTAATGTTATAAAACTAATTGTAATGGAATAAAGGTAACAAAATAATATACATTTTTAAAAATTGCAATTAATGGCGTATTTTGTTATTTATCTGGTCAGACTTAATGTATTAGAAGTCTAGAAACCAAATACTAATTGTGTAAAATTATTTTTGTTATATTTTTGTCGTTCTTTAATAATTTAGGCTAGCGCTAGGTGTATATAAATGTATGAACTTGTATCATTTGATAAGAAATCAATCATTCTAACGCTATGACAAATTTTGGCCTAACAGTGTCTTTTACAAATTTTTTATAACAATATAATTCACATGAAAATATATATAAACGGTGAAGGAAAACATCGTGATGAAACCCGCTTACGCGCTTTGGAGTGGTAGGCTCTGGCCGTGGTTGTAATACCACCCACCGAACAAAGCCATGCCGTCAAGCGGCCTAGTCGTGTTTCGGGATGATGTTCGGTGAACCATCGGGGAGACGGGTCTGAGCAGCTCAACTGCCGTCTCTCTCTAGATCTATGTGCTCCATCTTAGGCCACATCATCGCTTCACATCAGGCGAGATAGGTGGCCAAACATAGATCTATAAGGCGTAAAAAAAAAAAAAAAAATATATATTTTTTTTATATAATTAATAGACAAACAAGCAGACGGCCCACCTGGATGGTAAGCGGTTACCGTCGCCTATGGACACCTGCAACACTCGGGGCATTACTGGTGCGTTGCCTACCTTTAAGGACCCTTTTCACCCTTCTTTTAAAGTACCCCATGTTATAGCTCCGCGGGAAAACCTCGGGCGGTAGTCCATTCCATATCCTGCTAGTGTGCGGAAAGAAGATCTGGAGAATCGGACAGTATGCGATTTCCATAGATCTATAATATGTGGATGGGCTTTTGTACACATCATTTCTTTTCAAATGATACACAACAAATTATAGTAAATAAATGAAGCACATAAATAGTACCTATGACTTGACTTTCTAAAGGGTACCTAATGTTTTGCTGTAAACAGAAGTGAAGTAATTTTTGTATGTTGTTGATTCAATGTGAAATACTATTTTTATATTGTAATATTGGGTTTTAGGCATTTTTGAGCGTACCAACCGGCAAGTGTAACTTGACACGCAATTTAATAATAATCTTTCTATAGTAGACAAGAATCTGATAGATTACGAGTTACTGGCCACACTCGCTCCATTTATAATTAAATAAATACGCCCACCGATCACATACATACATCCTGGTCCTAACCACGATTCTCTGTATCAAGGAAACCAGGCACTACGAAGACAATGGTCCCACACCACCCACACTCGAAACAAATGCTTGCGCTTTTTTTCTATACATAAACACAACAGTCCAGTCGCGGGTATCAAACCCGCAACCTCAGTGGTGAATGAGATTTGAGCCAACCAACCCAACCACTACACCAAAGAGGCAGCCAGAAATTCTAAAAAAAAATGGAACCCGCTCTTGGATTTACAATGATACTGAACATACATAATATATAGTATTGTCATCAGAACTAGATGTGTACCAAATTTGAGATCAATCGGTCTACAGAAAAGGGGCAACATTTTAGTTACTAAATTTACCCAAACAGGGCAAGCCAAATAAAACCGTTTAAAAGTGGAGCAATTGTGGCCGAGCAGTAACTCGTGCCTTACAATCCGACGCACCCGAGTGTAATACCTTCCAACAAAGCCATGCCATGAAGCGACCTAGTCGTGTTCCAGGAGGATGCTCGGTGAACTGACGTATTCTTGATCTACGTGCTCCATCTTCGGCCACTTCGTCGCTTAATATGAGGCCAGATAGTGACAATCAGATTAACGTTGAGGCTTGTGACACTATAAATATAGATGTGCGTTGTCAAGTTATGTATATGTGTTCGGTTAAGGCTTGGTGCACAAGTTTTGATATAATGTTTACAATGATTTATATCAAATTAGCTTATAAAGTAAACAGTGTCGAGAGATTTTTTGAAAAAGTTTATTTTTATCAGCTTTTTATACGTTGTGTAGGTTATATGTTTGCAAACAAATTCAGATACATACATACAAGATTTTTTACGTGTAATTTAATTTGATTAAGTGATTGATTACGGATTGCACAAATACTAGCAAATAGCAAATTTATAAATGTATGTTCAAAACATGAAGACAAACGTTTGAAATATATCAAGTTAAACTTACCTTTTATGTCATAGAATTTGTTTGCAAATATTTGTAAAGAATATTAATTTATTATTTAATTATACATTGTACAGTCGCTGACAGTATTTATTGTGTTGTGACTTACTGTAACTTAGATTTAACCAACTTCGTAATATACTCCATACCTGTACTTGCCAAAGCTAAGTGTAAATTAAGTAGGTATTATGTTATAACTAAATAGTAACATCACTGATTATTGTTTACCTTGGCTTTGGTATTCAAAGTAAAAAAAAGCTACACCAACCTCTGAAGAAACAAGAAAGTGACAGATATAAAATAAATAAAAACCACGTTTTGAGATAAGGTCGGCATTGCATGTTAATTAATGGAATTAGAATGCATTGTCATCGAGTTGCTACCCTGAAAGCTTCAACCGGTTAGCTAATCGAGAACTGCTCGAAATTTGAGTTGCAAGGTTCGAGAGAAACGATAGACAGACAAACAAGAAAGTGACTTAATAATAATTAATTTTTAGAGAAAAACAAAAACCGACTTCAATGTATCTTCGAAGTCCAAGGTCACATATCGATGAAATTTATATGGGACCACTTCGTAGCTATACTGAACCCGACGCAAAAAGAATTTTTCAAATCGGTTCATTAATGACGGAGTTCTGAGGTAACAAACATAAAAAAAAATACAATCGAACAGAGAACCTCCTCCTTTTTTGAAGTCGGTTAAAAACGTGGTAAAATGATCAATTCACTCTAGGTTACTCTTGAAATAAAATCCAATTGTGTTGATAGACAAGCTCTAGATTTATTTTAGTCGCATGCTTTATATCTTGTTTTCCTTGTGCTTATTGGATCACTTAAATACGGAGCTTGTAAAAATTGTCTTATTTAAGAATCGTAGTGACGTAGACTTGAAAAAGCAAGAAATGGACTTATGCAGGACAAATTGAGGTTTTATATATGCGGGAGATTTTTACAAAACGAATATTTGGGTTGTACTTGTTATCCCCCAGTTTTCGGCCCCGGTGGGGGACATCCGGGAAAATTATTGCCGATGTCCCCCACTTTTATAAAGTGAGCCAAAATCACAATGTTTGTATTTTATGTCAATTGTTACAAATGAATTTATAAATATTTCTTTTAAAATGGTTGATTTAAAGTTTAACGATAAATCGTTAAACTTTAAATCAAAACCTATCCGATTCTTATAAAACTATCGACGGTGTGTCTTCGGCCTTAACTGCAACCATCAGATTGTCACAGATTATAGACCATGATTAGTCCATTTCTATGTTCATTATTATATACATCGTAGTATAATTTTCTGTATCGCGAGCGTTAGCCATAATTATGAGAAAGTTATTCCATAATGTTATGGCAAACGCCGCTGACCACCTCTGGTGCAATATATTTAAGGAGAGCTTTAACTAGGGCGGTATGTGCCCAGTAACTTACTAAACGGAGAACTGTTGTCCAGCTAATATTATTGTATTTGTATAATAAATACATTGTAACATACCACTAGCGTTTTACTACTTAACACGTTACTTTAAAGATAAGGTTTGCGGCCCCTGTGTTGTGGCCATAGCAGTAGCAGGACCAGCAGAACTAAATTAGAAAAAAGGTGAGGGCGAGTTATTAAACAGGGATCTCTATGGTAACTACTTACCCTAACCTTTTAAATATATAACAATTTGTTGTTTGAATTAGAAATCCATGTAGATTTCCAAACTTTTAAAACAACAGATGAATTTTTGAAATATCGTACTTTGAGGAAAAAATCGTACTTTTTTTTTTTTTTCAAAATCTCTTTATGAATAATAATATGGTTGGTCGCCATTAGGAGCCGCTCGAAGTTTACCTATTGTGCTACGTATATCTTGCGCAGACGACGGACGAAAACGCGACCTCACGACTAAATAGAACACTAACACAATAAGAGTCATTGGCGATATATCAATGCTTGGAGTTACATGCGCCTACACAAACGATTAACAAAAAAGTTCCGTACTATTTTTCTCTCGGTCAAAGTTATAAAAATGTTCGTCGTCCGACCGGCTATTTTCAATGGAGTTCTAACAAGGTGCTTATTTTTTCTATCGTCATTGGAGTCTTCAGATAAAATATCCAGCCTTCGAAATTGGGGTCAAAGGTGTCGAACTGCCAGAAACAAGAGACTAAAATTCCCTAATTCAATAGCCAGAAACAATAAACAAATATGCCCATCGATCACATACATAGATTATGGCTCCTAACTAGGAGTATCTGTATCTAGGGTACCAGGAACTATTTTTTTTATAGGTACGAGGACCATGGTCTCATCACGAAATTAAATGCCTGCCCTTCTGCCCCCGTACCCATATGTCCCTAAAGCGCCAATCGTATATCGTGTTGAGCTCAAATTAAGGTATAGCTTCACTGCGACTAATGAGATACCGACTAATTATAATCGATTCAGGCAAGAAATCGAATTAATCGCATTCATTTATACCAAAATATGATAACTTAAAATTGAGATAAACTTAATGGGACAATAAATGGCATCATAAAATATTGTCGCAGTGAATCTATACCCTAAACTGAACTCAACACGATATACGATTGGCGCTTGAGGGACATATGGGTAGGGGGGCTGTTTCTGTGCACAAACATTTGTCACGGCGCGACAGGACAAATGTTTGTGCGTGACATGTCGCGGGAATCGAACCCGCAACCTCACTGGTGTATGGGACTTAGCCAACCTGCCCAACCAATTACACCAGAGGCGAATGTAGTGGAGACGGAAACGTATCGTGGCAGAATTATAATTTTGATTTTTCAATCTACTTTTACTAGCCTAGAGCACCGTGGACGTGGTGGATTCACCAGTATACCAGATAGCGGTGGGTAAACGGGTCGTGACCCGTGTAGATTATGGTTTTTATTATTTTAATAAGAGCAAATGTGGCCCAGTGGGAGCACGTGCGACTTTCGATCTGACGCACCCAAGTTCGAATCCCGCTGGCACGCTCTATAATCGGTGAAGTAAAACATCGTGAGGAAACCGGCATATCCAAGAACTAATCACAAAAATTTAAGGACGTGTCATCCACCAGCTCACACTAGGCCAGCGTGGTGGAGTATGGCCCATTCACTCTAATAAGTGAAGGCCCGTATCCGAGCAGTGGGAATGATCATGGGAGTGAGCTGATGATGTGATGTTAACAATGAAACTATAAACCCAGCTGTTTTATCGATTTATTTAAATATTTTACACTACACCATTCACTTCACTTGTTTGCACTTTAAATAAAAACAAACTGTAACATTGATTTATCGATTTATTAATTTATCCCTAGTACTATGTTCATTTCCTGGCGGCGAGGGCTGACAGGTCTGCGATGCAGCGGTCCAGGGTTTGCTTCTCCTGGTCCGTGGTGATGGCCTTGGTGATGTTGCCAACGATCCAGTTGACCATGTTCTTCTGCGCGATGCGACGTTCCACGTTGGACTTCTCCAGCTGGTAGTCCAGGCGGTATTTAACCTGTAACAAAAAATTAATGTTTTTAGTGCAAATCAATTTAAATATTTATATGCAACTGATCCAACTATTAGCTAAGCCAGGGTTTCCCAACCTTTTCTGCATGGTGCCCAAGGACTATACAAAAATATTGTCATGCCCCCCTATATTTTTATTCATTGCTTCAATAAAAAACACAAATTAATTTGTAAGACGAGGAAATAGCAGAAGTATATTATTATGCAAAACAAGAGTGGCACTCAAGTGTTTTGGATTAAGGAGAAAGCGTTATATCCAAAATTTCTCAAAGTCAACAGGTGAAAGTCTTCTTTCATAGACGAATCTGCCTTCATTTCCAGAAATTCTTCTTGGACATCTTCTAGTAATTGTAGAACATTGCCACAAATGGATTTCAGATCATGTGCCATTTTGGTGATTCTGAATTAAGTGTTTTAAATCATAAATGATAAGTAATTAGATTAAAATATCAGAGCACTTCATGCCCCACCTTAAGATCTCTCTACGCCCCACCGGTTGGGAAGTCTTGATCTAAGCGCTTTGCTTCGACCTTCATAATGCGAACGAAGGAGTGGAACTCTCTGCCGGCATCTGTTTCCGGATAGCTATAATATTACTGTGTTTCGGTTTGTCCTTATTGTAGTATGTTTAGTGTAATGTCCTGAATAAATGTATTTTCTTTCTTTCTTACCTCAGTGTACACATTCATCAGACGCTCCCTGTACGCAGCTTCCAGCTGTAGCAGCACATTCTCCTTCTTGGCCTGCATGAGCAGCTCCTGTCCGTTGGCGCGCCACTGCGCCTTCTTCTCCTCCTCGATGGAGGTCTGCAGGTCTTTGATGGACTGCTCGCGGTCCTCGTTGTACGTCTTCTCTACGGCCTGCGAATAGAAAGTGAGTTAGTAGAGTAACCCAGGATAGTTATGCCCCGATAAGGGTCTGACCTTCTGACCAGTAAGGGAATCATTTTTCGGTATATTATTGTAAGAACAACCTCTATCTTAGTGATTACATTTGTACACAATAATGGAAGCATCCTAATAAATTGAGGTCTATGTTAAAGTTATATTTAAAACAAGTGATGAGACGGCTCTGAGCAGCCGCCCAACTGCCGTCTCTCTCTAGATCTGTGCTCCATCTTAGGCCACATCATCGCTTCACATTAGGCGAGACAGTGGCCAAACCGATCAAATGAGTGTAAAAAAAAAGTATACTTTTTCAATTCTCATGTAGAAGTCCAAAGGCGAATATCAATGAAATTATATGGGACCAGCAGGGCGATTAAGTATCTTTTATTTCAATCAATTTCAATAAGAAACTCTCAGCCCCTGTACTCTGAAAAAGTAATTACGATCTTCGTTCTGTCGGATGAAAGGGACAGCGCTATGCAACAGGCATAAGAGTGTCTCTTTTAGTCCGCACGGACGAACGAACGAAAGCAACTCGGTGTAGGCACCCAGTTTCGATGATGGTTTTGCGATCAACAAAAGAAGATTCAAATTGAGTGTGAAAAATATTCTAATGAAAAAAGCATACTATACAGTTAGTAATTAAATAGAAGACAAAGATGCATGGAACATTCCGCTTCTGCCAAGTAGCCAACTGGCACATAAGAAAAATAATATTGTCAAAAACAAACATAAAATATTGTAACAAAAGTTCTAAAAAATATGCCCCTCAGTTTCTTGCCGTATCTTCTGAGTAGTGGTTCTGTAGAGTCATTGTAATAATTGACGTTCATAAGTGCGTCTGTGACGACAAAATTGAAATAAAGAACTTTTGAATTGAATTGATCACGTAACACGTTTGTTGCAATCAAACGTCAACGAAAGCTCAATTGAAATAAAAATAAGTTTTGACATACAAACATCGATATATAAACCATAGACAAGAGCCGTATTACACAGTAAAATTGAATAGATTGGGCGTATACATAACGATACATAATACAATCTCGCTATGCAAATTTGTCGGGTAATCGATAGGAGCACATTGAAATCGAGACATAAAAAGTTACATTATCGCATTTTATCGATTGAAATAAATTTCTATTGCACGTTAGCCGCAACATGCGATGTTCGCAACAGACTTACGTGATCGCCTTGCAGGTCGTAGCTATATATACTGAACCCAACGCAAAAAGAATTTTCCAAATCGGTTAATAAATGACGGAGTTCTGAGGTAAGAAACATAAAAAAAACAATCAAATAAGGAAACTCCTTTTTTGAAGATTGTTAATAAAATATCTGCCTGATTATTGGTATAGATGTGAAATTATGTATGTATGAGTGTGTGTTCTAAACTTAAACTCACATCAACTTCCTTATCAAGCCAGGCAGCGATCTGAGGGCCGGCCTTCTTGACAGCCACATAGACCATGACCAGCAGGGACAGACCCGTGTAGTACTCGTGCTCCAGAACATAGATCTCCTTTGAGAATAGGTATGTCCAGAGACCCACTCCGAAGACATAGGGCCCGGTGACACCAGTCTTGGAGTGGAACAGCTGGAACCTGGAAGAGGGTGGTCATTTTGGGTTGATTAGACTGACAATAATAAAATAAAAACAACAACATATACTACAATACAATGAAAAAAATAACTCGGAAGATATGCGACAAGAAACTGAGGTTTACGGGGCTGTTTTAAACAAAAGTAAAGTAAAAATTTATTTTCCTAATCTACACAAATCCGCTATACAATTAAATTACATATTATTTTATCACGTTTAGGCAAACGTAGTGTAGGACGCCCTCCAGCCAGATGGAGCGACAACCTCCGTAAAGTGTCTGGCAGTAATTACATGCGAAGAGCCGAGGATCGGGCACAGTGGCGTGCATTGGGAGAGGCCTATGTCCAGCAGTGGACTCGTATAGGCTGTGATGACATGTTTTAATACAACGCACAAATAGTCTCCCTCTCTCCTAACTGCTGCGCCCAACAGGGTCTATGACGAACTTTATTTATATTTACCATCTAATTACATTATGGATTGCAATAAAGAATTGAATTGAATTGATGATGATGATGACATATTATTTACACATACAGATTTAATGATTATCAGTGGGCTCCAAACTAGGCTAGGACTGTATCTTGGCCCATTTCAATTTGACATACAGAAATAGTGCTTGCATGTGTTTAGCAGTGACAGTGTTATCTTGTCTTTCTTACCATTCTTCGGGCAGGAAGCCGAGGCGCACCTTGCCAGGCTCCGCAGCGCGTACCGGCCGGGGGAAATTGACCACGTCGCGTGAGCCCGAGTCGGTGGCCGAGCCGCGCGCCGCTAGGGCTGTGGCCGCGGACTGTCGGGCGAGCACTGAAAAGAAACAAAAAAATTGTCTATGTAACAAAAGAAACAATTTTGCATCTTACTAGGCTGTGCGATATCCATACATGGTAGACATCCCTCCTGTACGAACAAAACATTTGCTTCCACATTCTTCTTACGAACAGCCAAGGAGTGGAACGCATTGCCAAAGACTGTCTTTCCCGACAACTACAAGCTGGGAGGCTTTAAATCAAGAGTGAACACGGAATCTTCTAGGCGAGTGTATTAGATCTTAGACCACGTCATCGCTTATCATCAGGTGAGATAGTGGTCAAACGCAGGCCTTAGTATCACTCTTGATTTGAACACACCCAGGTTGTACTTAACAGGAAACACAGACAATGGCGTTCCACTCCTGCGCTATACTTATTAAAAAGGATGATCCAAAACACTTCATACGAATAGGTGGGACTACTACCATGTAGAGGTGGCGAATTTTGTGGCGAGACAGGAAGTCCATTACATCTACCTGATGGTAAGCAAACATGCCTGCCCATAACAGTTGTTCTGCAAAATTCTGAACTGAACTACACTATGCTAGTCACCGTGAGACAATACCTCTTAAGTCTTAATACTCAATAATTTGGCTTGAAACAGAATAAACTGGAACATAGTAATGTTTGCATGCTATTGTTTGACAGGCAAATATTTGGCATGGATGTAGCAAAAGGGCGGCATGCAAAAAGGCCTTGGCAATTGGAAAAGAAATTAAAATAAGGTCAGAAAAATTGTATTCTCAATACATTGGCACGACTTGTGAGACCATGACAGGTAATATAATAATAATACATTGTATAAACATAAACAAGGTTTTGCCAATGGAAAATAATTAATTCAATAGCAGAATGGCAGTATAAGGAAGCTGACTAACTGAGTCGAGAGATCCAATTAGGACTTGAGAAAGAAAGAAGTGGAATATGCAGTGTTAACATTTCAGTTGTCAAATAGCAGATAAAAATAACTTTTTAACACGACTTGACAAAAAAAGGTTGATCTTATAACCATTTTAGCCAGAATTTAAAAAAAATATAAAGACCAAGCCAATATAAGAAAACAAACTGAGAAAAAAAATACTGTATGTACCAGTTCACCAGTATTCCTTGGTTTTTTATTCTTAAAAGGCTTAGTCTAGTGCAATATTGATATAATAACAAACAACAAAGTTATTCATCCTCAAGACTCTAATTTAAAAAAGGAACCACCTTATCAGCTGTAACTTTTTAGGTTAACTTTACTTTTTTATTTTTGTTCCTTTAACGATTCACCGCTAAAGACGTCTACTGGTCATTTTAACGTTAGCAATGTTATTCGTCTAATTTTTGGGTCAGTTGATAATAAAAGAACCGTGATCGGCTGCTGGTACACCCGTCAAATAGTGATTACATAAACCTCAGGAACTCAGGGTTAAGGTTAAAGCACTTCCAACACAATTTCTCTCAGTACAACTATTAATTTCGCTTATAAATACGTACCTGAACGCAAAGCTACACGTGATAGCATTTTGAATAGCACAATTTTCAATTTATTTTACAATTTTCGACAGTCCTCCAGAAAATGTACTTTGCGTT
This sequence comes from Petrophora chlorosata, assembly GCA_951640565.1. NCBI lineage: Eukaryota > Metazoa > Arthropoda > Insecta > Lepidoptera > Geometridae > Petrophora > Petrophora chlorosata. The sequence continues at coordinate 14,237,940 of OX621208.1, forward strand.
AGGGTTGTACCAATTCAACAATTTTTCGACAAAAAAGTGACCGTAAAAGTGACAGTGTAGACAGTAGTATCGATAACGTGTCACTTCACTAGTACTATTTTTTGCTTTTGAGTGAATTTTGTTTAAAATCCCGATTAATTAAAACAATTTTTTTTTTACATTACTTAAACCTTTTTCATAAATAATCATTTTTTCATTCCTAAACCTGTAATATAATCGGTGAAATATCGCAACACTCAGCTGCATCCGCCGCCCTAAACATTTTTAATTTCCTAGTTGGTAATCTTACGTATTTTATTGATCGTAAGCTAGTGCGGTGTAGATATTTTTGTTCTGTAACAAAGGTTTCGCTTCGCTTTCATTGCTTAACAGTAACTTGTGACAGTCATCATGGCCAATGTTCATACAATCTGGATGCGAATGGTTAGTTTAGTTTAAAACATTCTAATTGATAATTTTTATGATGTTACTTGTTACGCAGTAAAACGTATAAAATATATCTTCGTCTTATATCGTCCTTTAAAGAAAAAGTATTGAATAATTGTATTCAGTTGTGATTCAAAGATTTGTATTATGACTTTCCGTATATACAATTTTTATCTAGGTGATATCGTCATCTATTGACGCTAAGACATTTTTGAGATATTTTTGTCACATTTTGGATAAAAGGGATAATGGCGGCATTTCACTTGGCTTAAGCTGCGTACACACTGGCCCAACGAACGGCCAATGCGAATGGGTGTCGATGATCTTCGTTCAAATTCAAATCATTTATTTCGATTTGGTACATCCGTACACTTTTAAACGTTGGGGTAAGAACAATAAAAAATTATAAGTCATCTAAATATTATAAAGCATTATGTTGATTCGGTTTTATATAAGCCAACGATCGTTTGTTTGCGTTTGCTAGCAATCTGCCGCGAGGCAGTAACATCAAAAGAATTGAACCAGAGTTACGTGCGGACGAGCACCGAACGAAGAGTGAACGAACGCTGAGTTGAAGTGCGTATAGACGTTGTAACAAGAGAGACGTAGAAGATATTTCGTTTACGTAAACGCAAACTGTCAGAAGTTATTTTTTCATTATTTCTGATTGAAGTATACATAACTAGCAATAAGAATTTATTCGCCATATTCCTTGTTGCACATCAGTTCTTTAGTGGATTCAAGTCCGAACAATCGTTTGTTTTAACCACCAGATGTATTTGGGCATACCTTCAAAGTCAAGCGAATGTGTGGTAAGCAACGCCAAATGGTTCGTTAGGCGTGTCTGTACGTACCATGAGTGTTATTATTTATGTAAGTGCCTCATTTGCGAGAACACAGCCGAGTGTAAACTACCTATTTGTGCTTTGCTGTATTGGCATTTCGCATAAATAGACAAACACGCATATCCATAGACTCCGTGGTCTTGTCGGTTTTTAGATACACATCAAGGATTTAAAATTAGCGTAATATTTTGCGGGACACGTCTGCACTTGGTTGGCTCAAATAAATTTATTTACATTTTATGTTTATTAATACGTTTATTTCAAGAAACCAAGTCTCATTACTAAAGATGTAAGCGGCATAATAAAAATAAAACCAACTAAAACTTATTCACAAATTGGCCACTCCTATTTTATACCTATGTTCGAAATATTTGCTGGCTCAGTACATGTGCAGTTGTGTAGAAGATGGCATGTTCGTTCAATATATATAAACATCGCTAACTGAACTGACTACAGTCAAGTGAAGTGCCGGCATAAAACACTACACGAAACACGAACTTCGTTCAAAAGCCGTGCGAAACCAAATCCAACATGTGAGGAAAGAAAAAAAAACTTCGTTCAAAAACATTGTCAAAAAGCATTGTGTGAGACCTCAATGGTCAAAAAGTCTAAGACATGCATGATAAGTGACAGCTCAAGGTCGATCGATATCTGTCAAACAAAACTGCCAATGTCAACTGTTTGCCAATAATGCCAATACCAAAGTTCCAAAATGCCAATGTTGTTTTGATGTGATGATACTTGAGGAAGCAGTATTTTCTATGATTTTGTGCGGATAAATAAGGTTTTTCCACCATGGGAATATTCACGTCCTGCTGTAGACCGTCAGCATCAGATATACCAACTCCTGACGTTGTAAGTTAAAAAGAAAACCAAATTTCTTACAATACTAATCATATGTTACGGTCGTCTCTTCAGCCTAATTAATCAATATATTTCTTCTTAACAGCATGGAATACTCACCATTAGTTGTTCAAACTAATTCTAAGCATGTTTTATTGCCCCGTTTATAGTCCCACATTCTACATATTTGTTGAATTGTTGTTCTATTGCACAATCTTTTACATTTCAATCTACGTTATTGCATACATATTGTCATTTATTAAAAATGTATCTAGCTCGACTAACGATGTTAGTTGCCGAATGAACTGTTAAAGCTATTGAAATAACTTTTATTTCAAGTTTTCTTATGTAAAAGTTAAACTTTTCGTATTTACAAAAACAAGAAGAACAATACCTACCTAGATAACACGATTTCAGTGGATGCACAGCCTACTCAGTTATGTTGCAACTCCAGACTAGTTTTTATATATTTACCCGCACTTGACACTGACACATACATAACAGGTGGTCAACTGAAGAATAAAAATGAAATTTCAGGAGACTCGACGTCGCCAGCAAGGAGAGGCAGCGGAGCGCCGGGCGGCGGAGCATGCGACCCGGGGGGTTAAGGACCCGGATCGCCTGAAGCGTATGCAACAGCGAGATGAGGACATGGAGCGGCGAGAACAGGAACTCAATAAGGCGGGAGGTGCTAAATTGAAGGTTTGTATCTTGTTGCTACAAGTAACAGAATAGGTACAGGGGCCCTATACCAAGTTGCTCATTTGTTTATGCAGACTTAAAGAGACACTCTTATGCCTGTTACATAGTGCTGTCTCTTTCATCCGACGGAGTGAAGTTTGTTATTACGAATAAGAGTAAGGGCCCAGGTAACAGGTAGTTCAATTTTTGCTTAGAGTAATTGGTTCATATTGTGAGAACAAATTCACAAAGCAGTAACTGCAACCTCGATGCCAAGCAGTTAATTGAATCACAGTCTTGCAACTGTTGTGTTGTTATGTACCACATAAAACTATCTTACTACTTTTATAATGAAATCATGTATTAATGAATTGAGTTTTATTTCCATTTGTTTTGTAAAGTCAAACTATTTTCTAATAATAGAGGATCGGACAGTCGAGAAAAAATCTAAAATGTAGTTAGAATGTTCGTTGAACCAGAAAAATCAGTCAATTAATATTTTTGTGAAATAATAATGATTTATATTTTTAAATCAATAAATAATTCTGACATTTTTAATCTGTTCTTCATCTCAAACGAAACAATAAACACAGCGCATGACGTCATTTGTAGGCAAATGCCGTGAGTCAAGCTTGTGTTTATTTTACGTTTTTGCTTTGCATAAAATGTATTTTTGCTAATTTTTTCGTTCCATTACTCCAATATAGTCCCCAAACTTCACAAAACGTATTAGAATCTATTTGCAAGTTTTATTTCGAAGAGTTTGTCGTTTTCTACCTACATATGACATCACAAGATTTGAGGTGACCTTTTGCGCGGCAATATTTGAAACAATATTTAAACATAGTTTTAGGTACTTTAAGTGCGTAATTTAATTAAAATAGTATTTTTCATGGCTATACATATTCAGTGTAGTTAATTTAAAATACTTTTTGAAAAGTTGTCCGATCCCCTATTGTAATCCAGTTCCATTCAGTAACAATAGACAATACTTGAAAAGAATAGCATTCATAATAAGTAGTTACTATGTTTCCTATCGTGTGTGAGTTTTGTATAATTGTTTTACTATTACTGCTCTTGTTTAGTCATGGCGTGTACACATGGTTAGGGGTAGGGGTACAGTCTAGATCGCAACTTCATGTTTAAATCCTATTATAATGTATATTTTTCAACTGTATCCTGTTTTGTGTTCCATAATAAATAAATAAATTCCGTTGTGCCACGTGTCTCATACCCGTCAAAACAATTTAGACTGCTTTATACACTGCTATACTGACCTAATTTAAAACAAATTATTAATTAAAGTTTGGAAACTATCGTGAGTCGAATATTCATTATAAATATAAACGGCTACACTCACGTTATGATTGTGTCGGATAACCCGACAAGGTTTCGGACAATTAGGAGGTCTTTCTTCCGGGAGTTTACCGCTTTGGATTCGCGGCGCAGACTGCGCGCCTCCGCTCATTCCTGTCGCCGCGAGCGCGGCGCTAAAACCGGTGCAGGCGCGGGGGGCGCGGGCGCCGCGGGGATTTGTTTACTCCGTGCAGCCATGTTCGGTGGTGTGGTGTCTTCATGCGCCGCGCTCGCAGTCTGCGCCGCGAATCCAAAGCGTAAACTCCCGGAAGAAGGACATCCTAAACCTGGTCGGAGTATGACACAATCATAACGTGAGTGTAGCCGTTTATATTTATAATGGAAATTATTAATGTCCTTAGATCTCTTAATATGATACATTTTAAGAAACAAATAATTCCAATTTTGAACCCTGTGAAGTAGTGTATGGTATATTAAACTTTGTGTTATATTTTTGTTTTTAGTCTGTAAGGTACATATTCTATGAGCGTCTGCTAATTTTACTTCGTTGTACTTTAATATTGCCTGAAATAAAGAGTATAATTATAATAATTGTAAGATTCCTAAAAGTGATTATAATTATTATACTCCACAGTGGACAGCCAACTGAGATCAGGCCCAAGCTGTAGCTGGGTCCAGCCAACAGCAACCCTCACAGCCCGATCTGCAGCACCAATCTCCTGGCAAACGATACCAATACAAGAACTAATCTCGCCACCACTGTCAACTGCTTACGACCTATCTCTAAAAGGTTATGTACATTTTATGTTCAATGCTCTGTAAAGAAAAATAATCAATGCTTTTTAACTGTTATTAGCAAAGGAATATAACTTTTTAACAGTACTCCAAATACAACTACTTCGCAGGCGGAAGTCGCATTTGTATTGATGTGGATTATATCAAAGTTACGGGGGTTTTCAACCTTGTACTTCCTGTTTTCCCATGTAATGCTGAAGGGTTGAAAAGCACTCATTTTCTTACATAATTAAGTTATTTGTATATTTGTATCTTGCTGATTAAGACTGCACTGTATATTTTAGTTAAGTGTCAACTTTTTTCTAAGCACCACACCTGCCTGTAACAGATGCAGTGCCACCCAGGTGTTGGTTATTTATAAGTTGTGGCACTGTACTGTGTTTGTCAATTTTAGTCTCAAATGCCCAGTAATTTTACAGGCACTATACTGGCTGGCTGATTACTATGTTTTATCAAAACTAATTCTTACATTTTAGCTTTTTAAGCCATAAATTATAATAAATTGAATTATTGGGTACTTGGTACAATAACTTGCTACTGCTATATCCAATTCTTAAATAAATCTATTATAAATTGCTTACTCGAAATTATGAAAATTGATAATATATAATACATATTTTTTATTATACATTTTTAGTGATTTTATGTAACAACCGAGATGTGTGTTGTGAATGCATCTAATTTAAAATATTTTTGATTATCAAAAAAAAATAGCTACTTGATGATTTTATTTGAAAGCAAATGTTGTCACTAGTTGTTATTTATAATCATATTAATATTCAAGACAAAGTTTATCTTTTCACCCTTTTTAAGTCTCACCAAGTTGATATATAGCGTGTGAAACAACTCTTATGATGGATATAATATTATCTATACGTATTAAAGACCAACATTGTATTAAAACCTTTGAAATTAACTCTACATGTTTTCCAAGATTTTGGATATTGCAATGTATTTTTATAACATTTATATACTATGTGTCTATATGTAAATATTTAGAATTTCGTATGTTATAAAAATAACGCATTGATAAGAAGTAGCCACAAACTATGCATCTGACAGAATTGAATTAAGTTATGCAAAGCTATTTCAAATAGGGGATCGGACAGTAATCGAGAAAAAATCTAAAATGTAGTTAGGACGAATCAGAAAGATCAGTCTATCAATATTTTTGAGAAATAATAATGATTTATATTATTAAATCAATAAATAATTCTGACATTTTTAATCTGTTCTTTATCTCAAACGAAACAACAATCACAGCGCATGACGTCATTTGTAGGCAAATGCCGTGAGTCAAGCTTGTGTTTATTTTACGTTTTTGCTTTTCATAAAATGTATTTTTGCTAATTTTTTCGTTCCATTACTACAATATAGTCCCCAAACTTCGTCCGATCCCCTATTGAATCATATTACTTGTATTTCCATAAAGTGATAGGTCACTAAATTAAAAAACGGATATTCAGACTGGATAATTTATCCTTTCTAAAAAGTACGTTATCTGTAAATCTATTAACGAATTCTAGTTATCTATTCTCGCCATAACATAACTAAGTTTACAATGTTTAAGAAAATGTATATTTTCAATCAATTACATGTGGCTACTGAATATTATCAGCGAAGTAGATTAAGATTTCTATAATTTATTTATCTATCAATGTATGTATGTTAAATGTGTACACCGTTATAAATAAATGTGTCGTAATAATGATGTTTTTTGTGTCCTGACCATTATTATTTTCAGCACGTTTAGGCGCTTAGGTTTCTAAAAAAGCCCGAAATCTCAGTCAAATAGTAATTATGCATACAGCGTCAATATTTTTAGATTTGAGGGTAGTTATAAAGTGCGATATTTGATCTATGGTTGGTTGTTATCATGGAGCTTAATTCATAGATTTCCTTGGCCGTCATAGAAGTACTCGAATAAAATTGGCTGTCTACTCGAAGTAGAAGTAGTATGTATATAGACTCAGATATGTCTACTCGAAAGGAAGGTACGAAGTAAGAGGTCAGTGCACTAACGTACTAACTACTAAAATACGTACAGTGCTGTTGTACGTATACTTATATATCAATTCTACGATAATACCTATCTTGTGTATTGAAATCTCATGTGTTGCGCTTGTGTTATTCAGCATAAAATAAAGGATTTTTTGTTGTAAATTTTTTATTGACAATTTTGCTGAACAAAACGTTTTTGACAACCAAATTCATCACCTGATTTTGACGTAACACCATAGCTGTCAAAGTGTCAAAACCCGCGTTTCGGCCCCACATCGTCGGTGTTGTGATTTTAGTTTATCAAGTTTTTATTACATAAAATAATAATGACTGACGGCAAAGACGGTGATAAGAAGGTAATAAATAGTTTTATCTACTTTACAAGTGTGTTCAATAGCGACTTATCAACTTATCTCAAGTTAATGATGCTAGTCGCATTTATTTATCTCTCTTGACCTTGCCGCGACTTTAGAGGTCGCTGAGGATCGCAAAACAGTGGATAATAAATAAATAAGCCCATTAATATGTATAGTGACGATTTAGTTAAGTATTTTTCCACGCTAGAGATGCAAATCCCTCCAGTTGAAACTTGTACCTGCTGTCTAATAAATAGTATCAAAAACCAGTAAAATTAATATAAAAACCCAATATCACGTAGTAGTTGAACTGGCCCTTTGCCAAAACAGCGGCTAGCATTATATTGTTTTATTAAAAGCTAAAATCGCCAACCAGTTCCTTTAGGAAGTATTAAAAACTTATTGCTATAAATATTTGTGATATGAGGGTAGTTTTAAATCTACGCTGAACACTTGAAACTATGCTTGCCGTATACACTCTTTTTCCATTGCATACAATATGTGCCAACTTTGCAAGAATCAAAGATTTGGGACAATTAACATGATATATATAAAATGCCATACAACATACAATTTAATCTAATAAATTTAAACCTTTCATGAGCGCAAACAACCTTATCCAGTTCTCATATTACTTTTTAATTGCATACATTTAATTAAAAAAATGTTTTACTGATTGGGTCTTAATTAATTGATTTTCAATTCTTATCTCATACCTGTTTTCTTATCTCATTAAACAGTTAATATTCAAGTACACTGGTGTGAAAAGAACTAATTAATAATATAGTTATTGATAATATTTTTACTTTCTCTGATATTGTATGCAATGTTTACGCAGCTTGTGTTGTTAGTCCTGCACTAACTATGTATGACGCTATGTTGACTTCCAGGCGGATAACAACCGGCTGAGACCAGCGGTAAGCTTCACCTTTAAATATTTCTTTATATGTTTACCCTTATTCATAAAAACCATAGTTACTATTAAAAATTAAAATCGTTGTCTAACTAAAACACCAAATATTACAATAATAGTAAATTCCAAGTAAGTTGAACTGTAACAAGTGCATTGTGTAATTAAATTAAGAAAAATACTTAAGTTCTAAACTCTCTAAACTTGTTTTATTCTTTATAACCGTTTATGAATAAGGGTTAATGCTATAATTACAAGTAATTATTTGTTATAATTTTACTAACATTTTGGGTTTAATACTTGTAGGTAGTAACCTCGTAGGTTTTTAGCTTTGGGCCAGTAAACACTATTTAGTGTTACTAACAAACTAAGCATTTATGTATTTCTTGGATTCTCATTGGCTTCCCTTTTCTTGAGTTGCCAGTAAGTACTAAAGAGGTTTCTATGTAAGGCCGTGATTTTATAGTTCTTTTCCTGCTTCTGTTATTACATTTTTTTAAAACTAGTGTTTATAGTTAGTAAAAACCTAGTCTTACTCATTACCCATTAGTTACCGGGAATATGGATATGCATGTTTTTTTTTAATGCATGAATCGATTCATTATTGAATACAATTAATGAAAAAAAAAATGTTTAAAAATTTTACGGCATCATTTGTCTATCAACAAATCAATTTAAATCAACATAAACGCGCCGTTCGCGTGTGACGTCATAAACGTGGGGACGTAGGATCTCCTTATTGGTCCATCTATGTTACATGTGTGTGTGTATGTATGTCAATAATTTACCAATAGGGCGGGCTCTCTGTAAAAAATTTACCAATAAGCAGCGAGGCGCGTGACGTCAGATAGTGGTTGCACGTTCTCAAGCGTTTTGCAATTACGTTCCGTTTCTCCAAAAATAAGAAAAAGAAACATTGAAATATAAATAAACTACGCAATTAATAATAATAATAATATCACTACTAAATGTTTAGTAATCTATCGTAAAAAGTAATTTCCAGATGTTTCGACAACACATGCATATTCCCTATTGCATGTATGTTTGAGTTATTTCATAGGAACAATATCTTTACACAAGAACATAATTAATTTTTAGAAAAAAAACAAATACCGACTTCAATGTATCTTCGAAGTCCAAAGTCACATATCGATGAAATTTATATGGGACCACTTCGTAGCTATACTGAACCCAACGCAAAAAGAATTTTCCAAATCGGTTCACAAATGACGGAGCTCTGAGGTAAAAAAAACATTAAAAAAAAATACAACCGAATAGAGAACCTCCTCCTTTTTTGAAGTCGGTTAACAAGAAATGGCTTTGAATGTATAATAAACTTTGTACGTCTTAACATTCAGTTCTGCTATCCTAATTTCCGATACGGTGGTAGAGTGATTGTTGACATTCGTAAGTGCGTCTGTGATGCCATAATTTAATAAAGAAATTTTGAACAGAATAATAATGCATTTAAAGAATTAAAATATGAAATGTTATTAATATTATGTAAACTTATCGTACTTATATGTAAATCTACTTTTGTTCTAATTATGTACTATGCTATTCCTAATATTTTATCATAGAACCTAATCTCCTGTTTTCACCCTAATGCGTCAAAAAATTGTTTTGTCTAAATCCTAATTCATCATAATAATATCATCCTTATCATTATCAGCCGGAAGACGTTCACTGCTGAACATATGCCTCGCTGTTTGCATCCAGCGGCACCCCGCGACTCTTAATCGCTAAGTTGTCATAGTGAATTGGGGCCCATCGTCGTCGGTCGTCGGTGACTCGCCACTCAAGAATCCTTCCCTAAGTTACCCGTTCTACGAACTATATGAATGGCCTATTGCCACTTCAATTTGCTAATTTTGAGAGCTATGTCGTTTAGTTCTGCGAATTTTCATATTCCGGATTTTATTTCGCAAAGAAACACCTAAGCATAGCTTTTTCCATAGCTCTTTAAATGACTGAGTCTAAAATCTTGATTTCTTATTCTCCCATCATAAACATAAGGAAAATTAAATTTTCTAAATTTTATTTAATTATTTAATAACAAAATGTGTCTGTTACTCCTTCAAGCCGAACTAATGAAGCACTGAAAGATAGATCATATTCCGGCTTAATACACGTTAATATTGAGATCAATTTTTGTTTTGTTCGATAAACAAACAGTTCCAGGCTAGCTGACATCTTTCACAGACGAAACGCGGGTATTTGTGAAAAACTCGCCCACCTAACGCTAGACTAACATTATTTATAGGAACGAGCGTTTACATCATCTCGTTTAACAATCAGTTCAAAGACCATCATTACGATAGCTTATCAGCAGTGTCACAGTGTCTTTATAGTATTGTGTTTAATTCCCACAGTCGTCCAAGCTACCAAGCTCGATAGACGCAAGTGCGCGTTGCGTCTTCCCGCTAAAACTGACGAATGACCGCGCGGTGCAGTGACAGTTAACTTTTTAATTTTTATTTTTTTGTGATTGAGCCAAGCCATGGATATACTTAGCAAGGTAATCTTTAATAATATTTCACCTGGAAAGGCGTGGTATTAGGACTATTAGAAGTGTACTTTCTGTGTACATTTTAAACTTGTTCTATTTAGTTATCATGGTAGGAATCCACACGAGACTGGCTTGTCATTGTGTGTAAAGCCCCGCGAACAGTAATTTATAAACAGCAACCTTAGGCTTTTATGATGTAAATATATTTGATTTGAAAGACATAGTTTAAAGTGTTTAAACCGTAGAACGATGACGCGAGGCGTGCCCGAGTTCTGGATTGTGAGCTAGATAATAATATCGTGTTGCGTGCGTACATGTAGATCATCGTATATACCTATTCCATTCAGAAATGCTGAATGAAGATTTGTCTGCTATTCATGTCCTTAAGAATTTTCACGAAAGCGGTTTTCTTCATTTCCTCACCTTAGCGTAAGTAATAGTTAGTACTTATTCTTTGCCTTAGCCAAGTCACGTGAGCTTCGAAAGGGGGGTTCGGAAATATCACGAAATTTCACAAGGGGCGGTGGGGTGTAGGGAGATATCACGTGTAATTTTTTCGTTGATCGCCCAATTTCTATACCAAAAAGCGGCGCGTGACCTCGACTCACCGTTGCCAGGCAACGTTCAGAAACAACCTGCAACCTTAATGTCTGTCTGGACACTTTTATCACGGTGCTTAATAGATGAGGTATACCTGTATTCTGTTTTTTTTAAGTCAGCCCAGAATAGAATTCTTTGTTGGCTTTAAGCATTGTTCGTTACACTGCACTGGCCTGCAGCAGTCCACTGCTGGACATAGGCCTCTCAAAACACGCCACTGAGCTCGATCGCTTTCCTTCTCCAACCACTTACCAGCTACCATGCTAACTAATAAATCCGCCCAACGATCTCATTTTTTTTTATTTATAGGCTTGCATTTGACTACTATCACCTGTTGTTAAGTGACGATGCGGTCGAAGATGTAGCACGCTCGCCTAGAAGAAACCTGTTCACTCTTGTCTTAAAGACACCCAGATTATAGCTATCCGGAAACACAGATGAAGGCAGAGAGTTCCACTCCTTGGCTGTTCGCATTACGAAGGTCGAAGCAAAGCGCTTGGTGCGAGCAGGAGGGATGTCAACCATATATTGATGACGGCTTGCCGTACGCCTGGTCGTCCGGTGATAGAATACATACATAGAACAATAGATCCTGGCCCCTTACTACGATTCCCTGTATCGAGTGTAATAATTTAAGTGTAAAATCATTTCATTCTACGTACTTATCATCTACTGCACACTATCCTCTTTAAAATGTTGTTTTCCTTACCCTATGGTTGTCTGGACGATCGCTGCTTAGCGATAAGACCGCCTATTGCACTTATAGGAAATTATGTATTACCAACTGTAATTCTGTTTTCTTTTTTTACGTGCAATAAAGTGTTATCTATATATCTATCTAGAGAACTAAGAACTACGAGGACCATAGCACAAAATATAGACTAATATATATATATACAGGGAATAACATTAATGTGTAGTAATACTGAAAGGTGTGTATGGGTATCTAGTCATGAATCATCGGGCAGAATATACAACCAAAAAAACACTATTATATTTTCCATACAAAGTTTAAAAATTATTTATTTGAATTATTTTGGACAATCCTAACAAACTGTGGCCTAGTCGAGGTAGTACGGGTCACTGACCGAGCTACTTTGTGCCTAGGCACAAAACAGATAAGTACAGGAATCAATCTACATACAAAGTGCGCTCGAGCAACGCACACATAGACACCGCTCACGGACACGATATCTGGGCACAGTTGGGATGCGAGCGCGAGTGCCATCCGCTTGAGACACGCGTCTGTGAACATTTTTGTGCAAAAATGGAGCAACGAAAAAAGGTTATTATAACTGTTCGGTGGACGGTTGTTTAAATTCAACATTAAACGGTGAATTGTCGTTTTTTAAGCTACCAGTTGTTTCTGAGAGGTAAGTAGGTATTTGCTTGTATTTCGATGGTTAATTTTCACGTAACACAAAATAGTTAGGTAGGTAGGTAAGCGCCCCGGCCCCCGGCCCTGCGCCGAACAAGCGAACATGACTTTGTGGCCTTGTCATATTTTTACAATTTAAAATTAGATATTTATTGTAGTATAAGCTGTGTTAGCCTTGTGTTCAATAATCTAATGAGAAAGATGTTAATGTAAACTAATCGCATTTGTTTTGTCTTCAAAAAAGCTTTATTCAGTTATAATAGTAACTGCGAAAAAATTATGTCGATATCTTGTACACTTATTTTTTTTAAATCAAGCAATTTTCCTCCCATAAACTTCCTGCGCCGTCCGGTATGAAAGGTATGAAAAGTACATACATGAGATTAACTTCTGTATTTATCTGTTTTGTGGCCTAGGCGCTCTGTCTTTGAAAACGCCGAACATTTTACAAGGGCTTGATTTCGAGTCTCAAATACCGGAATTTCATACTGAACGGATCTTTGGACTCGGTCGGTTCCGTTCCGGAACCCACTCGTAAAAAAAAGGTATTTCCACATTTTTACACGACTGCCCAAAAAGGAGTATTTCAGGGTTTACGTATGTATGTATTTATTTATTCCACCATTACTTCTTATTGCCTGGACAGATTTCAATGCATTAAAACCATAATAAAAACATAGGTTTAAGTTTTTTTTGCATGTTCGGGAACCGGTATACAAAAAAATCTCCGCGAACGGTACTTTTAATCTATGCCTTAACGTACCCGACTTGGCCTTGCCTTGATCAGTTTCAATTTTATCCAACTTGACGTCTTAGAATTCATATTCAGAAATAACCTAAAACGAAATTTCCGAAACGAAATCGGTCCTTTCCGTTGTATTTTTATGGGGCGGCGTTAGAAGGTAACTTTGTTTGTGCCGCTCGACCAATGAGGATCAGCGGCTATTATTTATTAGGATTACATCTTTATGATTGGTGCAATACGAAACAACGCTAGCGAATCATGAAGCGGCGGCGAATGTTTGATAGCTTTAGTGTTTGCCGCGTTTTGTCAAAGATTAAACAGGTTTATTTCTGAAAACTGACTAAGTAAAGACGCTTTATTGATTACTGACTTACGAACACTCTTTTACTATGCAATGAAATTAAATGTTGGAAATGTCTTAACCATCATTATCAGCCTATTACATTCCTACTGTTGAAATTCATGCATGATGTTTTTTACATCCTATTCCTACGGTGGTTGGTGACCTCACGTATTTTTAGAGAACATCAGCCATGCTCGCTCTTATTAGACGTTTATACTGATTAGATCCTTATTCCTTAATGTTAATTGGAGCGATGATGCTTAATGCTGTAATATGTCACTTGGGATGATTTAAGGATTCCGAGGATACCCCATACATCCAAATCTGTTGAGGCATTTATTGTGTAATAAAAAAACGCACATACATTAACCCCGAAAACATTACATTCCTTTTTTGGGGAGTCGCGTAAAAAGCAGTTTGCTTGAAAGTTAGTTGTAAAGTAAGGTTGGTAGGACAGCTGGCTTTGCTAACTGAAGATAAAACTTGTTTGTCAGATCTGTACACGCGGCGCACTAATATTCTTTGTCACAAGTTCATTGCTCTTTATCAGCTGATTGTTAGGGTTGAAATGAACTTGATTACCAGAAATGTTTAAATTATCATATCTTGTGATTTTAAAAAGTTTCTGGTAATTTGCACTTGGACTTGAATTATTAATAAGCTTCTATATGCGTGGTTTAATTATTACTACACATTTATGTTACACGCTGTATATATATATATAACGATAAAATCAAAATTGAAATAATAAAGTTATTATTGTTTTATATTTCCGTTCTTCCTTCTCAACAATAAATCAAACAACTAGATACGAGTGCCACTACTGCGATAGTTTTTGTGCATAAGCCAAAGTTGACAACCCTAGCGCAACTGCCGAGCGTAGGTATGAAAAGTGAAGTACATACATGAGATTGCCTTCTGTACTAGTCTATATTTTGTGACCATAGTCCCACAACACCCAGACACCAAACAATTGTTCTTGCCATTATAAATGTAATGTTCTTTTGTATCCTATCTCTTGTGTTACGATCCGTGACGTCACCGGGCGGCTCCTACGGAAGATCAGCGCTGGTTGCTTCAGCCGGCGTTATGCTGAGTAGGCCGTTTTGTGGCAATACCCAGTATACCTACTAAGTCATTCATGTTTAGTTAAGTATTTGTTCATGTTTTTTGCCACAATATCCTTTTTTTAAGCACAAGCATATGTCCCTCCGCGGGAATCGAACCCGCAACCTCAGTTGTGTATGACATTTAAGCCAAACTGACCAACCACTACACCAAAGGCTAATTATGAGATATTTTAATATTTTAAGAATAATGAATATAATGATGAGTAGGTATTGTAGGTACCTACATACGTTGTCTGGTCATCGGGTCATACTGATAAGTACTCAATTGAAGTATTCTCGTCGAGGCCGTCTGGGTAGGTAGGTACCACAGCTTTGCTAGTTATTCTGCCGCAAAGCAGTAGTGCGCAAGCATTATTACGTGTCACATAAACATAAATATTTAAATACAAATATATATATGCTAGTTCTAAGGTATATATTTATATGGGCCGTAGAATAAGTAAATAACATCTGTAACTTATTTTAATGTTGCCTGAAATAAAGATTAAATAATAATAATTACTGTGTTCCAGTTTGAAGCGAAATTACTGGGCATATGAGACTTAGTATCTGATGTCTCGAGTTGATGAGCGCAATGAAGTGCTATGCAGTGCTTTATTGTATTAAAAGTTATGGGTGGCACTGCAATTGTTATGGGCAGACGTGGCGCTTACCATCAGGCGAACGACATGCTCGTAAATTTTATTTACTTCTTGTCTGTCGTCACGCGATACGCGCATGATAAATATACCTATTCAATTAATTTTATGCGGTACAAATTAATCGTTAATAGTCATTAGTGAATAGTTATTTATTCATAATAAACATTACATGTCAAGAATAATAAATGTATTTAATAAATTTAAAATTTGCACTAGCATGTACCAGTTAGATATGAAGGTTTACTAATAAATAATAATAGTATGAAATTAATAAAATTGAATTTATTAAATTAATTAAATTGTTCTTGTTATTCCTTTGTATTCCCATGATGGAATGGTTAAATAATAAAATAAATAAAATATGATTATTAAATTATTTATTAATGCAAGTTTATGAGGAAAATGCACGAAAGGTTTTGCTAATTGTTCGAGATATTAAATTTAAATCATTTAATTATTTTTTATTATAATATTTCATATTATTTTATAAACAGTTTAGAGAATATGTTAGTTCTACCATGGACTTTAGTCCATGGTTCTACTTATGTATTGTCCTATTTAGTTTATAGCAGGCCTAGGGCACTCCGCACTGTAGTTACGAAGCTACAAGTGCATAGCCGGACACCGACGGCGGGTCGCGCGTCGTGTCGTGACGTCGTTAATTGATTGTGCCGCGTCAGAAGAGATAAGAGCTATGCGATAGAAAGAGAGGCGCTCTGTAGGTTAATATGGCTGGTAGGTATGCAGCGCTACGCGAGCTGAATTGAATTTTATTGCGTCATAGCAAGAGTCGCTATTTGTTTAAATTTCTTTGCGGAGTGATGCTTCTGTCCCTTGGTATTCTTTGGTTTTAGTTTATCTTTATGTTATGTTATGTTATAGGCGAAGTATATCTTTTCTTTTTTCTTTTCTTTTCTTTACTATTAGATATAAAATTATAACGTTGAATAATTTTTACAATAGATGCGGAAACTGCTGAACGGATTTTAATGTGGTTTTCAGGGTTTGGTAGTTTTAGTCCCAACTTAGATTAAATGGTTACATTAAAATAAGTTGGGTGACAACGAAGATACAGCTGGACCTCTTCGTAATACGTACTGTCATATACTGGGGAGGTCTTGTTAAGATGGTCTTGGAAAAAATACGAATACAAATACTAAACTTTTTATTGTATACCTACCAATAACATAAAAAAAACTATTACAGATAAACCTTATAACTAGGGTTGTACAATGGGCGGTCTTATCGCTTAGAACGATCTCTTCCAGAAATCCTTTAGATGGACAGTATCGGAAGAAAAGGAGTAGACGGTGGTGTACAATAATTCATAAGTAAATAGTACTACTAAACCATCACTACATAGTATAAAACAAAGTCGCTTTCTCTGTCCCTATGTCCCTATGTATGCTTAAATCTTTAAAACTACGCAACGGATTTTGATGCGGTTTTTTTAATAGACAGATTGAAGAGGAAGGTTTATATGTATAATAACCGTGCGAAGCCGGGGCGGGTCGCTAGTTACTTAAATAAATATAAATATGGAATATGGCGAATATGGACTCTCCTCTGTCGTTCTCGCGGACGAAGTCGCGGGAAAATGCAAGTGTACAATAAAACGCTAAATTGAAGGAAATATACTGTATTCATAAATTGCCGAGTCACTTGCGATAAAACTGGGAACTGATGTAATGTTTCATGAGAGCGCAATATAATTATGATGCATTATCATAATGACATGACATATCTGCATCTATTATTGAAATCGTGGTAGGTCTCTCGTGTGTGGGAGGCCGTCTGGGTAGGTAGGTAACTAGGTACCACCGTTCTGGCAGTTATTCTGCTTATTCTGCCGCCGAGCAATAGTGCGCAAGCATTACTGTGTTCCGGTTTGAAGGGCATTGTAGCCAGCGAAATTGATCGGCACATGGAGACTTAATACCTACGAAGTTACGAAGTGGTCCCATATAAATTTCATCTACATTCGACCTTTGACTTCAAGATACATTGTTGTCGGTTTTTTTTAACCGACTTCAAAAAGGAAGAGGCTCTCTATTCGATTGTATTTTTTTATTTTTTTATGTTTGTTACCTCAGAACTCCGTCATTTATGAACCGATTTGGTTTTTTTTTTGCGTTGGGTTCAGTATAACTATGAAGTGGTCCCATATAAATTTAATCGATATTTGACCTTAGACTTCGAAGATACATGATGAAGTCGGTTTTTGTTTTTTTTCTAAAAATTAATTATTATAAAATTTATACTTGTATTATTAATTTATTTTTTAAACTATGCAATAAAGACTTTGTGTTTTTATATGTATATATATAACAGCTTAAGTTTAAAAAAAATATACGTGTTATGTACCTACTTATATTGTTACGAAGAACACACAAGACACTAGTATGTTAAACAAGTGCGCAGTTCATTGAAGTCAATTCAACCGGCCGCCGGCCGCCGGCCTCCACTGGACGGAAGGACATACCTACACACATCATGTTTAAATAGAACATGAGCTAGCTAGGGTTGCCTCTGTCGTGGACGATTTAGACTGCTCCTAAAGCGTGATTTAAATTAAATCAAATCAAAATCATTTATTGCGAGAATATAGTACATAAAGGTGATTATTTATTATTAATTGCATTCATGTACATATATTTATCATGTAGGTCTTAAATTACATCTTATGTTGGTACATGAGCCCTGTAAGGGCGTTTGCAAGTCAGTGCGAGAGTACATTTAGTCATTTTAATTTATATTGATTTATGTTTTATTAAAGTCAGTATATTTTATATGTCAGTATAGTGTCACGGAATTGAGTCATTTTTTTCCACATGCTTGTCAGTTTTGAATTCATCTACGGAATAATAACATTTTTTAATTAGATAAGATTTAAGTTTTCTGCAGAATACGTTGTATCTAGTTTCGTTTTTTAGGTATTCAGGGATTTTGTTGTATATTGATACTAATCTAAAATTTGGACTTTTTCCTAATATTTGTAAATTTGTTGTAAGTAACTTTAGTTTGTTGCGATTTCTTCTATTATAATTTTCATTAATTTCACTATTTGATTTAAAGAAAGTACGATATTTCCGTACGAATAGACATATCTGTAGGATGTACAGACATGGTAGGGTTAGTATTTTTTTGTCTATAAAATGTGGTTTACAACTTTCTCGCGGCTTAATATTAACTAAAATCCGTATACATTTCTTTTGCATTATAAATAGATCCGTAAAATCTGTACATGTGTGTGTGATTAAATTCTAAAAATAAGGCCTTACATTCTACCATGACAATGGTGTGCAATAACAAGTCTTATTAATTATTTAAATTACATTAGATCTCATATACTTACAAACAAATTATTATTATTAAATTAATTTCAAACAGCTTTAAATTTAATACAAAATTAAAAAATTAAAAATGTGAAAAAAATATTAGTCTAATAAATGTCCAATTAGTGGTAATTTTTTGTAATTATATATATTTGTTAGCTATATAGCGAACGTGAAGGGATATTACAAACCTGAATTATTTATTTTTATTTTATTTTCTCTTCATCATCATTATCATTAGCCCATCACGTTCCCACTGCTGGGACACGGGCCTTGAAACGAGATTTTAGGCTTTTCTTATAATTTAAAACAAAGAAATCAATTACTCGTTTCAGCTGCTTGATAACCCTATAACTAATCGATATTGGTTTTCTTAATTGATGTCCAGTTAAACATGTGTTTGATCTACGGAAGCCGTAATTAGGTCAATTGATTGGACTAATAATTAACTTTCAGAAATAAAACCAAAATCCGACTTCAATGTATCTTCGAAGTCCAAGGTCAAATATCGATGAAATGTATATGGGACCACTTCGTAACTATACTGAACACAATGCAAAAAGAATTTTCTAAATCGGTTCATAAATGACGGAGGTCTGAGGTTATAAACATAAAAAAGAAATATAATCGAACAGAGAACCTTATCCTTTTTTGGAAGTCGGCTAAAAACTAGGAAACTAGTTCCTATTGAAAATAGTAAAAACAAACTTTTGTCCCAAATGTAGCAATGATATGTAAGAAATGATCTAGCAGTATGAATTAAATCGTCTTAAGTTTACAAAAAGAAATAATAATAGCACAATATTCCTTACTATGGTAGTACAATGGGCGGTCTTATCGCTTTAAGCGATATCTCCCAGTAAACTTTAGCGGATTGTTTAGCAGTAATATTAATTTTCACAACATAACGCTTCTATGGTGTAGCGGTTGAGCAGTTTAGTTCATAATACAGGTGGTTTGATTCCTGTGACACATATATTTGCCATGCCATTTGCCTGTGCAATGAATTCAAATGTATCTCTGATCGTTGCTTAGGCGGAATATTAAAAGATTTTCTTTTTTGAAAATAAATAAATATTACTATGAATAACTCATATACTTAAATAGGTATCACTAATTAATTAGTCGTTTATCTGATCACCATAACAATTGCAGCAGCACCCAGACTGCAATGCACTGCGCTCATCTCCCTGAGACAATACCTCTTATAATATATCTCATAATGCCCAGTTGTTCCACTGGCTTACAATGCCCTTCAATACAATACAATTACACTTTATTGCATACCACAAACATAATTACATGAGAAAAATATAAATCTTAACTAGGGTAATACAATTTGCGGCCTTATCGCATAAAGCAATCTCTTACAGACAACCTTTGGATGGATTGGACAAATGTTAAAAGAATAGACGGTGGTGCACAGCAAATAATTAATATAAACGATAATAAAATAAAACAATCATACATAACTAAATAATATACCATTAACGACAAATACATATTACATAATATAATAATTCATACAACTAATTATGCTTGCACACTACTGCTAGGCGGCAGAATAACTAGCAGTGGTGGCACAGAATACGTCAACCCAGACGGCCTCTCGCATACGAGAGACCTACCACCTATAATAGTAAGTATGATAATATGATTATGTATAATTATGTATGCCCTACGTATTGTTATCTGACATTGCAAATTCCATACAGGACACAGTTCGTCTCACGCGTCGCTACAGACGTATAAATGCTAATTGTTGTATGTAAACAAACAACCGTTATATACGTGCTTAGCTTTCATCAATTATTTATTTATTTATTGCACAAAACAAATTACAATCGGTACAATACCACATAAAACAATAATAAACAACTGGATTGCAACTCAAAGGCATGTGCAATCAGCAAACTTAAAAATAAATACAATCAATTATAGCGTTGTATACATGTATTATATTATACTAGCCTTTTCCCGCGACTTCATTATTTATTCCTAATTTTTTATTTATCTGGATTACGAGACGAGCTTGTCGTTCGCCTGATGGTAAGCAATACGCCAACCCATAACAATAACAGCACCACCCAGAACTTTGTTTTGCAAAATCCTGCGCGGCGCTGCACTGCACTCGTCACCCTGAGACAATTAGCTGTTGAGTTTCATAATGTCCTGTAATTTATTTGGCTTTCGTTTGACCACTATTTCACCTGATGGTAAGCGACGATGCGGTCGATGATAGCACGCTTGACAAGATAGTACCTGTTCACTCTAGACTTAAAGATTTTTAGATTGTAGCTATCGGGAAAGACTGACTCTGGCAGGGAGTTCCACTAGTTAGCAGTACTCATAATAAAAGTGGAAGCGAAGCGCTTAGTACGCGCCGGAGGAATGTCTACCATGAAACGGTGGCGTATTGCCGTACGTCTTGTAGTCCGATGATAAAATGGGGATGGAGGAATTAGTTGGATTAGACTTCGTCTGCATGAGCGACAGAGGCCATATTCGAGTTTTTTTCAAGACCATCTTAGAAAAACCTTCCCTGTATATGAGAGCGCGTACTGCGAGGAGGTCAAGCTGTATCTTAGTATTTACCCGAGCGGGTAGGTAACAGGATAGGAGGAGGATGGGAGCTGGATGGTTACGGAATACGAGAGGGTGATGGTAACGAGATATGAGTGGGAGGGATCCGGGTTCTGGGTTAGGAGGGTTCAGTAACGGGATATAATGGGGATAGAAGCGGGACGGTAATTGTAAAGGAAAAGGACGTGATCTGGATAGGAGCGGGACGAAAGCAGAAGCTTCCGCTAACAGCTGTTGTTACAAAGTAATTTGACAAAAGAATATAAAAAGTCAATCAAAGCCTCCACAAATAGCAGTGAACTAGGAAATTAGGGATTATTAAAGCAAGCGCGAAAGCGAATGTCAGAAATAATTCTAATGTACATTTTAGTTTAACCGGAGCTACGAGCCGCATTGCTTAAAAGCTCTTATCTATCCTGCGATATGAGTACAATAAAAAAAAGTACTGCTCTTATCGGTGTAAGGTACATCCTGTAATCGGCCCAAGCATTAAATTATACTAACGAATACTTATGTAATTTGTGTATGATATAATGTAACTTTGTGTATGATAATAATAATTTAATAATAATGCAACACTCACAACCTCCAAACAACTTACACAGAAAAAATAGCCAAGTACACAGACCTTTCAATAGA
This sequence comes from Petrophora chlorosata, assembly GCA_951640565.1. Taxonomy (NCBI): domain Eukaryota; kingdom Metazoa; phylum Arthropoda; class Insecta; order Lepidoptera; family Geometridae; genus Petrophora; species Petrophora chlorosata. Next base: position 14,260,017 of record OX621208.1, read on the forward strand.
AATTAAGACACAATGACACATAAACAGCACCAGAACTATCCCAATCATATTGTCTACGACAGGTGTCATACCCAAAACCCTAGCCAAAAGCCTTGAAACACTCACATACAATCTTCGGCGTATAAACTGCTTCAAAAAGCGGTAATATTAAATACATGCCGAATAGTTTTGGTCCCTCTCATAGCACTTGGTTACGTTACGTCCGTACAATTTTTCCACCTCCAGAATTGGAGAAAAAACAAAAGTTTACACAAAAATAATAATAATAAAATAATAATATTTTTTTTAATTACACTTTGTATCTTCTTAATGGTGCACTTTTATCCGGGGCTGTCTTTGATTGCACCTTCTTAATGTTGCACTTAGAGACAGTCCCCGATAAGTGTTGCCCCTTACATATCTAAATTAAATGCTCTAAGAGGCCTCTACGTGTTGGACTCATGTCCCCGCGCAAGCCTTCCGAAGGACCGGGCGTATAACCCGTGAGAAAGAGCGACAATAATTTAATAATTAAATAATAACAATAACTTAATAATAATAACAATTCAATAATTATTATTTTCACTAGTGTTCTTCCTCTCTTCTAATTGCTATGGCCGACGGGGTCCATAATGAGCTTTATTTATTGACAACAAATAATAATAAAAAAAAGCAACTATGTAATAACATTATGGAACGCAATAAATGATTGAAATTGAAATTAATAACTATATAATATTAATTTGTTAGTTTCCCGTGGCTGCTCCCGTTCTTTTCATGTAGTAGCTGATATGCCCTATTCGTAAGGGACATAACTTAAGGTGGTATGTCACGGTACGTTTTTCATACAAAATTCAACCATTATTAACTTGTTCACTGAATGAAATGCCTACATTTATGCGCGGTGAACTATTTACGAGTGGTTATTTAAGCAAAATTAATAAAAGGGTAAAATTTATATCAGGTTTCTGATATAAATATATGTATATGTACCATTTCATTAATTGTCATTTGTGGTACAATTTTTATTAGAAATCTTATATAAATTGTATTATTTTATTAATTTTATGTAAACAATCTCCCGTAAATAGTGCAACAGTTTGTTAAAGTATAGCCAAGCATGCACTATTAAAGAGAAACAAAAAATCTCTAAACTTTACTATTATATTATATCGGTATAGCAGTGACTCGACGCACCCTAAATAAAAAAATAAAGGCAGCCCACGCACGCCGATAAGGTGATTTCAAATAATCATCAGGAATTACACATCAGTCGCTATTCACGCACCGACAGGAGCACACGTGCTCCGCGTATTATAATAAAAGTAATTTTTTGTTAAAATCTGTTTTGTGATTTACAATGACTGCCGGAAGTGAATTGATGCGGTCTTGGGTACGTAAATAAATAATTATTATGTTTAGTTAATCGTAGATTCGTGTGTGTCCAATAGGATTATTAACTTGTTTGATTAGCAATATGTTATTGTACGGATCGAAGGTCGGGGTAATGAAATTTTAATTCATGTAAATCAAAAATCATTTATTACTTCTAAAGAGTTAACTTTACTGTCATTAACGGTACGAAAATGATATAAAAAAAATTACTTCTATAAGATAAACATAATTCAATATCAACTGCATTATGCCCAATTCCCGAAAGGATAAATTCTATTAGTGCCCAATCTCTCAATGACAATATTGATTTGACAGTATTATTATTTAATTTATTTATTAGTTTATTTATTAGTTTATTTATTAGTTTAGTTTAGTTTTTAGTATTATTTTATTTATTTTATTTTATTTCACAATTTTAGGAAAACTTACATCTAGGTCTAATAACTAGGATACTTAAATATTGTACGAAAGGACATTTACAAAAGGTATATTAAGGTATATTATTGTGGATACTGTATCCATAATATTTGTTGAATTATTACTAGGAACATATATAGATAGGTTTATTACTAGGTAGGGCATTGTAGCCAGCGAAATTACTGGGCATTATGAGACTCAACATCTAATTGTCTCAGGGTGACGAGCGTAGTGGAGCACCGCAAGATTTTGCAAAACAAAGTTCCGGGTGGTGCTGTTATTGTTATAGACTGGCGTATTGCTTACTATCAGGCAAACGACCAGTTCGTCTCGTCATTCAGTTACATAAAAAAAAGTAAATTTATTGTAATTGATATTGTATGGCTCGCTGCGCCATATCTAGTTCCAATCGAGGTATTCTGTTTACGACAATACCGAGTTGGTCGAGATAGTCGCGGCCTACGCTAGCCTGCGCCATCTAGATAAGACATACAACAAGAAAACTTTTTGCATGTACCCTAACTGTAAAAAAAATCTCTTTTTTATTAAATATTGTCCTGTAGTCCAGAGGAATGAGTCGTAGTAGCTGTGGTACAGGGTACGCTAGTACGGCTAGGTACTCACGACACTCCTAAGTGTACATATATATTTCACACGATTTTGTTGGTGTTAAAGAAAAAAAAATCTACAAATGGTTCAGGCATTATAGACCTATATAAATTTTGCGAATTATATTATATATTTTGCAAATTCAGTATTCGTTTATATGTTTACGAAAATCTATAGAAAACTTATTGCATGTACCCTCATTGTAAAAAAATAATTCTTTCTTTTTTATTTAATATTTTTCATGTAGCCCAGAGGAATGAATCGTAGTAGCTGTGGTACAGGGTATCCTAGTACGGCTACTAACGACACTTCTAAGTGTACTTATATATTTCTCATAATTTTGTACGTGTTAAAAAAAATATCTATAAATGGTTCAGTTATTATATATATAAATTTTGCAAATTATCTTATCAATTTTGCAAATTCAGTATTCGTTTATATATTTCATTTTTTTTTTTAGATCTATGTTTGGCCGCTATCTTGCCTGATGTGGCCTAAGATGGAGCACACTATTATCATCAGCCCATCACGTTCCCACTGCTGGGACACGGGCCATCTCTCATAGAGAGAGTATGGGCCATAATCCACCACCCTGGCCCAGTACGGGTTGATGGATGTCACATGCCCTTGAATTTATATGTTTACGAAAATCTATTACTATTATAAAAGTTGTAATACCTGTGTAAAGTTCACGCAGACGATTACAGCGACCCCCTTGTCGAAAGGTTACTAAAAAATTACACAAAATTTCAAAAATTTTATAGCTGCCGCTTTGCATCAACTTTGCATGAAAACAAATAATTCATTTTATAATTAAAAAAACTTGAACTTCAACTCTAGGCCCGTGGTCGTCCGACACCAAAAAATGTAAAGATATTTCGACGAGGCTGGACCTCGCTTCGGGGAATCTCAGAGCTGACGCGTACTTTGCCCGAAACTTAAGCCTTTTGATACAAAGGGGTAACTACAGGGCGTGTTTGCCTTATTTGCGTGTCTGACTCCAAAGCTAAGCTTGCAGGCAAGAAGCTTGGTATCCTAAATAAGGTGAGGCGGTACTTCACACCGGGACAGCTTTTGAACCTCTATCAAGCTCAGGTCCGTTCGTGTGTGAAGTACTGTTGCCATCTATGGCACGGATCGGCCAAGTACCAGCTGGCAGCATTGGAGGCTGTAGATCGACGTGCGAAGCGACTTATTGGGGACGAAAAACTAGTCGCTACCAAGATGTATAGTCTTGAGCATCGACGTAAGGTAGCATGTCTGTCAATCTTCTATAGGATACATTTCGGGTAATGTGCACAGGAACTTCACGACCTAAGTCCACCCTCCCCCTTCCATCACAGGACGAGCAGAAAGTTGGCCAAATATCATCCCTATATAGTAGACATTCCGCCAATTCAAACAAAGCGTTTTGGTTCCACGTTTATAGTGCGTACTGCTAAGGAATGGAACTCCTTGCCGTCTTCTCTGTTTCCGAAAAACTATAATTTGGGCGTCTTCAATGCTAGAGTGAATAGGTATCTTCTAAATCTACGTGCTCCATCTTCGGCCACATCGTCGCTTAACATCAGGTGAGATGGTGGTCAAACGTAGATTTAACAGAAATAAAAAAAAAGGTTTTGTTGTTTTCCTTTTTATTCATAAAGCCATGTATATAATTAGTACCTATATATGTTGAAATAAATATTCCGATGTATCTTCGAAGTCCAAGGTCGAATATCGATGAAATTATAGGACGACCTTGAAGCTATACTGAACCCAACGCCAAAGTTTTCTAAATCAGTTTATAAGTGTTGGAGTTCTGAGGTCACAAATATTATTTATTTTTAATTTTATAATGAAATTGACATACATTTTCTCGATAACACTATTTTTATGAATTATTTTTGTATATTTTTTTATATAGTTATTTTTTTATATATTATTGGTTTTGACGTGATTTAATACAACGCACAAACAGCATTCCTCTCCTAACTGCCGCGCCCGACAGGGTCTATAATGAACTATATTTTCATTTACCTGCCTTCTAATTACATTATAGAATGCAATAAAGAATAGAAATTGAATAAAAAATACTATCGAATTGAGAACCTCCTCCTTTTTAGGGTTCCGTGCCCAAAGGGTAAAACGGGACCCTATTACTAAGACTCCGCTGTCTGTCTGTCTGTCCGTTTGTCACCAGGCTGTATCTCATGAACCGTGGTAGTTAGACAGTTGAAATTTTCACAGATGATGTTTTTCTGTTCTGTTAAATAACAGAATAAAATAAATATTTAAGGGGCTCCCATGCAACAAACGTGATTTTTTTTCCGTTTTTATAGATAATGGAACGGAACCCTTCGTGTGCGAGCCGACTCGCACTTGGCCGGTTATTTTGTAGTAGGTTACCTATGTCGTTCAATCATACGTATTAGGTATTCTGTGTTAATACGATGAAGGTAAACTTCGCGGGAAATGAAAAATTTTTTACTTCGTAGGATAAGAGGAAGTAAAAACATTGCAAGTTAAATAAAAGCTTGTAAAAGATACCAATCTAAATATTTTGTAGCTTACTGTTATCATCCTTATCGTAATACTCTAATGGTCATATCTGCACATTGTTATCAGTTCTATCTGTCCTAAAGCTAAATCAATATTGTTACGGCAACGGTGATACTGGACTATTGTTGGGGAAATTTAGATCGTGATATGATTATTATAAACTTTATTTTGATATAACGTTTATCTTCAACCTAACGTACTCGTTCTTTAAATTTATTCATCAAAATTGCTGACACATACACACACAGACTTTTGCATTTATTTGCATTTTTGCATTTGCCCTGCCACTTAGATTATCTTCCCTTCTCTAAAAATCATATCATATGTTAGGATAAATAATAATAAATAAATAAATTCGCCCAACGATCACATACGGGGATGGGGAGACGGGTCTGAGCAGCCGCTCAACTGCCGTATCTCTCTAGATCCATGTGCTCCATCTTAGGCCACATCATCGCTTCACATCAGGGGAGATAGTGGCCAAATCTATTAACCGTCAAAAAAACATACACATATCATGGCTTCTAACTAGGATTCCCTGTATCTAGGGAACTAGGAACTACGAGAACCATGTTCCCAATACCCAGACACAAAACGTGCTTGCGCTTTTTTGTTCTGTGCGCAAATATTTGTCCCGTCGCGTGAATCAAATCCGCAATCTTTTTAGGATACTTTCGTATTAGAAGGATTCGAAAATATGCTACGAGATGATTAATAGAGAAAAAGGATGAAAGAGCTCGTGATTTCCATTTTATCGAAAACTAAAACTCCTATAGGTAACTCAGCGTATTTCCGAAGCACTGGTAGAGTCAGTTTTCGCATTTCTTTTCTGGGCGCGGACTTCAATTTGATATAGGAAAGAAATGGGTAGACATTATTGCCTTTTTTAAAGTCATGTTACCACAATTTACAATTTGTAACATATTTTTAATTACATTTGTATCATGTGTTTATGACCTTTAAAAGTGCACTTTTGTGCCTATTTAATAAATGATGTTTGACTTTGACTTTATATTTATTACTATTATTTTTTCAATGTTCTCTATTATAAGTCCCGAGTGAATCGGTATCTTCTAGGCAAGCATGATCCATCGTCGACCGCGTTTTTACTTTCCATCAGGCGAGACTGCGGCCAAATGCTAACCTATCAGGTAATAATAAGTTGAAAAACAATAGTAAGTTGAAAAACAGCGCTGCGTTCTCATCTACGATGTGAACCCAGCACATGCTGAATTTACTCCATTTGCACTCTGACTGTAGGTACATTGCTTATATTGTATAGTTTTAATTGGATACTAAGAACTCGAAGCTGTGTATCTTGTTTGTAGTTGCAATAAAGAATTTCTTATCTTATCTTATCTTATCTTAATAAAAAATTAAAAAAAATATTTGGAAATCAAACCTGATGACTTAGCAAAACTAATTAGTTAACATAACGTATTTATTAATAACGTAAATAGCATGTTAAATCATGACAGAGCTATTTTAAAGATCAAAGATATCTCGACGATAGACGGTAAGTCAGTAGTATCAGTAGTAATCGTGATCATGCAATAAATAATAATTAATAATACATAAAATCAACTGCTTTAAAGATGTTTACAGTGGACATAAGGACCTGTAGTTAGAGATTAGAATTTACCTATCAGATAAAAAGTAGGCTAATCATATTTTAACCGACTTCAAAAAAGGAGAAGGTTCTCTATTCGATTGTATTTTTTTTTAATGATTGTTACCTCAGAACTCCGATATTTATTAACCGATTTGAAAAATTGTTTGGGTTCAGTATAGCTACGAAGTGGTCCCATATAAATTTCATCGATATTTGACCTTGGACTTCGAAGATATATTGAAGTGGGTTTTTGTTTTATTTTCTAAAAAATAATTATGTATAATCAGTATAATGGGTATTGTGGGACCATGGTTGTCGTGGTTCCTGGTTCCCTAGATACAGGGAATCCTAGTTAGAGGCCAGGATCTATGTATGTGATCGTTGGGCGAATTAATTGTATTAATCATTTGATAGTCACAGAATAAATAACAGTTCTAATATATACCTAATAGTCTTAGGCGTATGTAAACATAGTAAGTATTACCTATTCACCAGATCTAGTAAAATGTAATGGCCAAAAATCGCTATATTGCCAAAAATAGCAAATGATCGCCAAAACTAAATCCCCATTTTAGCGTAGAATTAGAACGAACAATTTTACAACTTGTGATCCTACTTAAAGCAACCAACTCTAAATTATGATAGTTTAATCCAATAACATTAATTTTTAGAAAAAAAAAACAAGAACCGTCTTCAAGACTTAAGTTAAATTTTTTGTTATTGTAATTTTTTCAAAGAGTGCTAGTACAATTTTAAATTTATATTACCACCTCTGAAGTATGACCTGTCAGAATGTCTGGTTCATAAAAATAATCATTAAAATCAATTATTAATAGTATGTTTTATAGTGGGTTTGGGCGGGTCACGTCGCACGAATGCATCCTGACCGGTGGGCTCAGATTGTCACGCAGTGGGTGCCAGAAGATGGGCGACGGCTCCGAGGGAGGCCGAGAAAACGCTGGCAAGATGATCTCGTGGCATTCCAAGAGGATTGGCTTGACATAGCGGAATGCATGGAAAGAGATGGGGGAGACCTTTGCCCAGCAGTGGGACAGTATAGGTTAGATAAAAAAATATTTTATAGTAGTATTTCATAGTAGAGTAATCGCGTTACAAACATACAAAAAAAACAAACCGTCGAATTGAGAACCTCTACCTTGTTTGAAGTCGGTTGAAAATATTTAATGACCACAAAAACGGGTGTGAAGTTCCATCTGAAGTCACCCCTTCATGTCGCTTCCCCTACTTGACCTTCGCTCCGCTGCGGAAGTCGCCGGCTCGCTTTGCTCACCACCTTCGTTCCACTCGACCTCGTAGGGTCGCTTTATTCAGGACTTCCTTCGCTAGCTTATGGCTCCGCGAGATTTATTTATATAAGTATACTCTAGGGGTAAGAGTGAGTTGGACCACGGAAGAATAAGGGGCGGCAAATCGAATTAATTTACTAAATTTGATCTGCCGATGCAATTTTTGGATAGAAGTGTATGAGATTTTAAAGATTTTTTAGATGGTCATTATATTTTTCCTATTCCACTATATTTTTGCTGGCTGTTTTTACACAAAAGTACTTTTATACAAGTACTAGTATTTCGCCGCGTGCGCGAGCTGCTAAAGCAGCTCGCGTGGTGGTGGTGTTATTTTTTTTTTTATAGAAACTTCCTATCGATTACGGTTCTAAAGTTATCTAAGCCTTTATGTTCTAAAAACAAACTTTTGTATGGCGGCCATATTGGAAAATGGCGCAATCCAAGAAATTTTGTGGCGTGCGCGAGCTGCTAAAGCAGCTCGCGTGGGGTGGTGTTGTTTTTTTTTTATAGAAGCTCCCTATCGATTACGGTTTTAAAGTTATTCTCTTTGTTCGGAAAAAAATCTTTTGTATGGCGGCCATCTTGAAAAATGGCGGAATCCAAATTATTTTTTCATAATCGTAATCTACGACCTCAAAAACCCCCCGATGCAAAAATTCAGTCGAATCGGAGCATTTTTCAAAATGGCCGCCATTTTTCTTTCTTTTTTTTTAATTTTTCCAACTTTTCTCAATTTCCTCCAACGGCCTCTATGACATTTGTTCGAGCACCCTAAACCTATCTCTAACCGTTTTAAAGTTATTTGCATATTATTTTCACCTATTTTGTCATGAAAAAAAACGTTTGTATGGCAGCCATCTTGAAAAATGGCGGAATCCAAATTTTTTTTTCATAATCGTAATCTACGCTCCAGAAAACCTCCCTATGCAAAATTTCAGTCGGATCAGAGCAACTTTCAAAATGGCCGCCATTTTTTTTTCTTTTTTTTTAATTTTTCCAACTTTTTCAGATTTCCCCCGTCACCCTCTATGACATTTGGTCAAGCACCCTATACCTATCTCTAACCATTCAAAAGTTATTAACATTTTCATTTTGTATGGCGGCCATGTTTTTTTCTATGGCGGCCATCATTTTTTTCAAATTTTCAAAATTGGCCCAAGGTTTGGGGCATAGTTAGTTCAAGCGGTACCCCCATCCGATTTATAGTTTCCGAGATCCCCTGAGCAGTTCCATCAAGGAAACCACTTTCTGGTGATTTCGGATTTTTCTGGTTGGTTTCAAAACACCCTCTATACAACCGTACCAAACACTCTCCCCCACCATAACGGCAAGTCGGAGATCAATTCTGTCAATATGTCAGTCAGTCAGTCAGTCAGTCAGTCAGTCAGTCAGTCAGTGAGTGGTCTTTCACTTTTATATTATACAAGTATTTCTGCTATATCATTGTTTAGTACGTTATATGTAGCTAACGCAAATCATCCGAGATAAATATATCTTCAAGGACGATCAGCATGCTTGTCAAATATGTGTTTTAATCGTAGTGAGTTTAGAGACGCTTGTATGTGTATGCTAATCTATGTACAGTAGGTAGCTGTAGGTACTTACTTTGTATGTAGTTTTACATCTTAGCCACAACACAGATAGGTACAGAAGTCAATCTCATGTATGTACTTCACTTTTCATACCTACGCTCGGCGGGCGGTCGCGCTAGGGTTGTTACATTGTGTTACGTTAAAACGAACCATCGAAATACAAGAAAATACTTACCTACTTACCTCTCTGAAACAACTGGTAGCTTAAAAAACGAAAATTCGCCGTTTAATGTTGAATTTTAACAACGGTGTCTATGTGTGCGTTGCTCGAGCGCACTTTGTATTTAGATTGACATCTGTACCTATCTGTTTTGTGTCTTAGCTATGTAATATTTTTAATTCTTACTTCGAATTAGGATGGTGTTTTGATCTGGAAGATACACGTCTTTTTGTCATTTATAGATCTATAATTGATATAAAACGGCTAAGACTCACTGTAAACGTCGAAAATTACTCCGACCAGGTTTCGGACATTTTAGGAGTCCTTCTTCTGAGAGTTATGAGATCAAGCCGCGGCGTAAAAAAATTTATAGATCTATGTTTTTATGAAACTAAGCAACGTGACGAGCACGTTCTGAGCGTTTAAGTTCTCCTGCTGGTAAGCGCCATGCTTGCCCATAACAATATTTTGTCCCTTAAATCTGGTGGTAGGTTTCTCGTATGCGAGAGGCTATCTGGGTGGGTACCACCGGTTTGCCAGTTATTCTACCGCCAAGCAGTAGTCCGCAAGCATTATCGTGTTCCTTTTTGAAGGGCATTGAAGCCAGTGAAATTACTGGGCATTATAAGACGCTAATTGTCTCAGGGTGAAAAGCGCAGTGCACCGCCGCGCAGGATTTTGCAAAACAAGATTATGCGTGGTGCTGTTACTGTTATGGACAAGCGTATTGCTTACCATCGCGTGAACGACAAGCTCGTCTAGACACTTAAAAAAAACATTATTTCGCCTTATGTTTAAGCGGTGTATTAAACATGTGCCTAGGATGTTTTAGTCCATATCTAGAGTGCAGAAAACTCTTAAGTATTTGATTTTTGAAAATGTTCCAGGAGTCTGCATCCCTGTAAACTAACCCATTCAAACACCTATACGGGGTTGCGTACATTTTGAGGCACTAAGAGAGGCCATTCTCTTTTTGAAAATATGAAATAAGAACTTACCTCATTATTAGATTTTTAAAAAGGTACAGCTAAACGTTACTTTTGGCAAAACATTCCTGTTGGGAAACAGAGTTGATACGATTTTTCAAAAATCTAATAAAAAACAATGAGGTTGTCCATATTTTCAAAAATCAACCTAATTTAAGACCTGGACTGTCCTCGTACCCACTGGGATTGGCGCTTGAGGGACATATGGGTACGGGGCTGTCTATATAACTTTATCAGAAAAGGTAGTCTTGATGCCCCAAAATTTTGCGATTCCCTGTATAAATAAATACCCTGTTTCAAAACTACCTCTTTCCAGATTCGAAGCCACCAGCGCACCCCATCAGGCTCGCGGGACTTCAAAGAAGCGACCAAGCGAGATGCCCTCGCTCGCCTTGAAGTGGAACTGGAGAAGTTGCATGCGACGGCTCCCGACAACAAGAAACCGCTGATTGAAAAGGAATACAGGGGCTTTAAGAATCTCTTTAGCAGGTTCTTGGCTGAACGTGAGTACTCCACTTATCGCTGTCTAAGATCTATCTTTACTTATAATGGGGCAAGTGAGACAACGGGCAAAGTACTGAAGCTTTAAGAAGTTGTAGCAGGCTTAGCGCACTCCGCACTGTAGGTACGAAGCTACAAGTATGTAGCCAGACACCGACGGCGGGTCGCGCGTCGTTACACGTGCCGCGTCAAGAAATAAGAGCTATGCGATAGAAAGAGAGGCCCTCTGTAGGTTAATATGACTGATAGGTATGCAGCGCTACGCAAGCTGAATTGAACTTTATTACGTCATAGCAAGAGTCGCTATTTGTTTAAATTTCTTTGCGGAGTGATGCTTCTGTCCCTTAGTATTCTGTGGTTTTAGCAGATTTTAGGCTGAGAGTACCTAAGTACTCCACTTATCACAGTAGTACTCCGCTTAAAATGTATCTACCTATAATTACGCAAATGAGACGGCAGCACAAGGAACCACTGATTTTTTTTATTTTTTATTTTTATTTGTTAATTGGCGTGCGTTTGACCACTATGTCACCTGATGGTAAGACAATAATTGAAAGACGACTGATCGAGATTTTTCGCTGGCTAGACCTACCACCTTGCTATTATACCACCTTTAGAACAGTACAGGGGTTTAAGAATTTCTTCAGCAGGTTACGCCGCATCGTGCCTTAGCGCGCATGAAAGGTAAAAGAACTGAACTAGGTAGGTACTTCCTATCACTTTCCATCACCATAAAATCATACAATCGTCAAAGGAGTGGAATGCCTTGCCGTCGACTGTGTTCCCACAAAATACAATCTGGGTGTGTTCAAATCAAGAGTGAACAAGTATCTACTAGGTAAGCGTGCTACATCTTCGACCACATCGTCACTTAACAACAGGTGAGATAGCGGTCAAACGCAAGCCTATAAAAAAAAAAACCAATTATATTAAACTACACTGATTTAGATCTTTTCTAACACCTTTTTACAACTGTTGCTCTTTAAGAATGTCGTAAATTTGTGAGATAGGTACTACATGACCTCATAGTATATATGACTACAAGTTGCAAGTTTCACGGTATTTCATCGGGTGCACATGGTGCAACAGGTGTACATCGGTAGTACGCTCGCCTAGAAGAAACCTGATGATTCTAGATCAGTATTGCAATACAACGTATATATTTGTTTCCAAGCATATGTTGTCCCACTGCTGGGTAAAGGCCTCCCCCAATTCGTTCCACCTGTCTCGCTCCTGCTCCATCTCATACCAGTTTTCTTGGTGTGCATCTAGATCGTCTCGTCATCTTTTTCTAGGTCGGTCTCGGCGACGTTGTGCGTTTTCAGGGATCCATTGTGTGGAAATATTTGCCCAGCGGTCAGGATGCATACGGATAACGTGACCCGCCCAACCCCAATTGAGCCTGGCAGCCTTATTGCCTACATCAGTTATATGTTACATAGTTCTTATATATAACCACGCGAATATTCCAAAATCAATATTAATCGGCAAACACTAAGATAAACGTATTCGCTGTAAAATCAATCATTGGCCGTGAAATCATTGGTTTGATTGCTTGCTTGAGAATCGTATAGTGAAACTGCAAATAATTATCAACAATGTTTGTCAAAAGCGAGTGGGGTCGCGGTAACCTGTGCATTATCGATCCGATTCACTGCAGTTCGAATCTCGTTTCCGCAAAACTGTCTTAAGATTTATTTGTCAGCCTCTTTGGTGTAGTAGATGGGCAGAGGCTCAAATCTCATACACCACTAAGGTTGCGGGTTCGATTCCTGCGACGGGACAAATGTTTGACATAGAAAAAAAATGCAAGCATTTGTTTCATGTCGAGTGTTGTGGGACCTTGTCCTGATAGTTCCTGGTTCCCTAGATACAGGAAGTCCAACTTAGGGGCTGATCGTTAGGCGTTATTTATTTATTTCGTCATCATCATCATCACCATCATCAGTCCATCACGTTCCAACTGCTGGGACTCGGGCCTTCTCTCGTAGAGAGAGTATGGGCCATAATCCACCACGCTGGCCCAGTGCGGGTTGGTAGATGTCACATATCCTTGAAAATTTGTGATAAATTCTTTGCCGGTTTCCCCGCGATGTTTTCCTTCACCGTTTTTAGAATCCGCACATAACTTAAAAAAGTCGCTAGTGCGAGGCCAACGGGAGTAGAACTCGGTTGCGTCGGATTGAAAGTTGCGCATGCTTCCACTGAGCCACACTCGCTCTTCCGACGCTTACTTTTCTTATTCCGAACTTGCCATTTTTTGCACTAAAACAACCTTGTTCCGTTTACCTTAAGGGGTTATGCGGAAAACCAGCGTCTGATGTCATTGACATTGGACATTTGCGCTGAGCTGTAGCACAGAATACTAAGGGATAGAAGCATCTCTCCGCAAAGAAATTTAAACAAATAGCGACTCTTGCTATGACGCAATAACATTCAATTCAGCTCGCGTAGCGCTGCATACCTGCCAGTCATATTAACCTACAGAGCGCCTCTCTTTCTATCGCATAGCTCTTATCTCTTCTGACGCGGCACGTGTAACGACGCGCGACCCGCCGTCGGTGTCCCTCTATGTACTTGTAGTTTCGTACCTACAGTGCGGAGTGCGCTAGTCCTGACTATAGTCCCTTTTGGCACCACAAACTTCCTCTGTTGATGTACATCATATTGTCTTATTTTGTTATAGTTTTTATCTTACGTGTTTTTTTCATTTATTTCTTTGTGGTTGTCGAATGAATGTTTTTTCTTTCTTTCTTCACCAGAGGGTCCGTCAGTAACATGGGAGAAAATCGAGAAACTCCCGGAAGGAGCAGTCATCGACTACTCGTCCCTGCCGACCCCTACCACCGACAACATCCACCACATGCTCGACAAGCTGGTGGTGGTCAAACTGAACGGAGGCCTCGGGACCTCTATGGGCTGCAAGGGACCCAAGTCCGTCATACAAGTCAGGAACGAGCTCACCTTCCTGGATCTTACTGTACAGCAGATTGAGGTAAGTTAATTAAAGTAATTACTGAGCATTTCTGTGCTCCGGTTTGAAGGGCATTGTAGCCAGCGAAATTATTGGGCATTATAAGTCTCGACAGCTGTCTCAGGGTGACGAGCGCAGTGCAGCGCCGCGCAGGATTTTGCAAAACAAAGTTCTGGGTGGTGCTGTTATTGTTATTGGCTGGCGTATTGCTTACCATCAGGTAAACGTCCAGCTCGTCTCGTCATTCAGTTACATTAAAAAAAATTGACGTTCATACGTGCGTCTGTGATGCCAACATTGAATAAAGAATTTTTGGACTTTATACCTTATGACTTTGAACTTTATTTAAGACGAGCTAAGCCCTCGGTTTCGCAAGATAAAAAGTAGCTTAAAGTGATACGTTTTTCATACAAAATTCAACCATTATTAACTTTATCACTGAATAGTAGAAATGCCTAAATTTATGCGTTACCGTAGGAAGTATCGATACCTATACCTACTAATACCGGTATTTCAATTTTATCGATATTTAAACTTAATATACTTAAAATATGACATTGCAAAAAAAAGGAAACTTGTCTGCCCATTTCCTTCCCATACTCAAATTGAAGTCCGAGCTCAGAAAAGAAATGCGATAGCTGACTCTACCAGTGCTTCGGAAATATGCCCGCTATAGAAGAAACCTCCTGATTTCTCTTGTTTTAAATCTTTTAAAACGTCTAAAAATGTCCAATAAAAGAGTCTAATCTAACCTAACCTCATTCCAGCACCTAAACAAAACCTACAAATGCAACGTGCCCCTCGTCCTGATGAACTCTTTCAACACCGATGAGGACACGCAGAAGGTGATCCGCAAGTACAAGGGCCTCAAACTGGACATCCACACGTTCAACCAGTCCTGCCACCCCAGGATCAACAGGGAGTCCCTACTGCCGGTCGCGAAGACAGCCGACACGCATGAGGACATCGAAGCGTGAGTTTTGGGCTTAGTTCGTTGTATTGGATAAGAGATGGCGCCACATATAATAACGCTTCCCAACGCTTGCACCCGCGGTGCGCACGTGCACCGCTCAGTATGCACCCACGGCCCAGGCTCTCCATCTACTCAACGCCCTGATTGCTAGCGATCCAGCTGTTGATAATATTCTGCATGCGATGCAGTACATTTGTCAATAGCTGTATCCAGTTTTTTAGTTAATTATAAGTTTTAGTTATGTGTTTAGCTTGCTGCACGATTTGGTTAAAACTGTAAGTGCAGCAAGCATCTGAAGTTAAATAAATAAATGGTGATTGAGCTGTAACCTCCCTTCCAGCTGGTACCCGCCGGGTCACGGCGACTTCTACGAGTCGTTCTACAACTCGGGGCTGCTGCAGCGGTTCATCAAGGAAGGCCGCACGTACTGCTTCATCAGCAACATCGACAACCTGGGCGCCACCGTCGACCTCAACATCATGAGCCTACTCCTCAATCCGGACCCTTCGGTAAGTTTGGTCTTTCACTAGAAAAACACCTTTTTAACAGACTTCAAATAATTTTTTGTTGAGTACGTGCAACCACTATCAGTCGTCACGCGCCTCACTGCTTATTGGTCAATTTTTGGCATAGAGCCCGCTCTATTGGTAAATTATTGACACACACACATGTAGCATAGATGAACCAATGAGGAGATCCTAGGTCCCTACCTTGTGACGTCACACGCAAATGGCGCGTTTATGATGATTTAAATTGATTAAAACTTCCATTTTTTTTATTTTTTTTATTTGTTAATTGGCTTGCGTTTGACCACTATATCACCTGATGGTAAGCGAAGATGCGGTCGACGATCTAGCACGCTTGCCAAGATAGTACCTCTTTACTCGAGACTTGAAGATTCCCAGATAGAAAAAAGATAGATTCCAGATAGATTCGAAGTTATTTTATTGACGAATGGTGCCGTAATTTTTTTTACATTTCTTTTCTTTAATAGTATTCAATCATGAATCGATTTATGCGTTAAAAAATACATGCATATCCCTATTGTTGTTAATAATATTCCTTTATGTTCCAGAAACCCATTTCGGAGTTCGTAATGGAAGTGACCGACAAAACGCGCGCCGACGTAAAGGGAGGCACTCTCATCCAGTACGAAGACAAACTACGCCTTCTAGAAATAGCCCAAGTGCCAAAAGAACACATCGACGACTTCAAATCCGTGTCCCAATTCAAATTCTTCAACACAAACAACCTTTGGGCCAAACTGGACGCTATACAACGAGTTGTCGATCAAGGATCTCTTAATATGGAGATCATTGTCAATAACAAATCGTTGTCTGACGGGTTAAACGTCATCCAACTTGAAACAGCAGTTGGTGCAGCCATGAAGTGCTTCGAAGCTGGAATAGGAGTGAATGTGCCTAGAAGTCGGTTCTTGCCGGTCAAAAAGACTTCAGATTTGCTCCTTGTCATGTCGAATCTGTACTCTCTCTCCCACGGGTCTTTGGTGATGTCTCCGCAGAGGATGTTCCCTTCAACCCCGTTGGTGAAACTTGGTGATAATCATTTCGCCAAAGTGAAGGAGTTCCTGAACAGATTCGCGACTATACCGGATTTGATTGAGTTGGATCATTTGACGGTGTCGGGTGATGTTACTTTTGGCAGAGGGGTTGCACTGAAGGTCAGTATTTTTTTTTTATCATCTTCAGCCCATCACGTTCCCACTGCTGGGACACGGCCTTCTCTCATAGAGAGAGTATAGGTAGTAATCCACCACGCTGGCCCATTGCGGTTTGGATGTCACATGTCCTTGAATTTTTGTGATTGATTCTTGGACATACCGGTTTCCTCACGATGTTTTTCTTCATCGTTTTTAGAGCGAGTGTTAAATCCGCACATAACTTATGAAAGTCAGTGGTGCGAGGCCTGCGGGATTCGAACCCAGGTACGTCAGATCGAAAGTCGCACGTTCTCCCACTGAGCCACACTCGCTCTCTTTTTATTTATATGTTTGATTTCACAAAATCCACATTATTAAGAATAGTTAAATTAGGAAAAATAAATAAATACGCCTAACAATCACAAAGATTCTGGCCCTCAACTAGAATTCCCTGTATCTAGGAAGCTATGAGGACCATGGTCCCACAACATCCAGACACGAAACAAATGCTTGCGTTTTTTTTCTGTGCACAGACTTTGGTCCCGTCACGAGAATCGAATCCCCTACCTCGGTGGTCAACAATAGTTTATTAATTAGTAACAATATAATAATAGCGTTGCATTGACTGACAATGTATTAGATTATTTTAATTTTATTTGATTGTTGATTATTTGTTTTCTTATTTACTAGCTGCGCCCCGCGGTTCCACCCGTGGTTTCCCGGGATAAAAAGTAGCTATGTGCTATTCCAAGTCCTAAAGTATATACATACCAAATTTCATCAAAATCGATTCGGTAGTTTTTGCGTGAAAGAATCACAAACATACATCCATACAAACTTTCGCGTTTATTATATTAGTAGCATTTGATTGGTTTTATTTTATTGTAGCCAGATGACACATTGAATTTGTAAATTGGCTGTTGTTATTGATTTTAATGGGTTTTTTAATTGAAATAATAGTTTTTTTTTAATGTTACATGTCAGATTAAATACAATTATTTGAGTTGATTACAAATGAATTACTGAATCAATAATACTTGTATGTCATTAAACATAATTTATGTTATCACATAAAAAATGTCATTATAAAATTATAATAATATAAAAAATAAAACCGGCCAAGTGCGAGTCTGTCTCGCGCACGAAGGGTTCCGTACCATTATCTATTGAAACTTAAAACCGTCTGTTGTATGGGAGCCCTCTTAAATATTTATTTTATTCTGTTTTTTAGTATTATTATAGTGGCAACAGAAATACATCATCTGTGAAAATTTCTACTGTCTAACTATCACGGTTCATGAGATACAGCCTGGTGACAGACGGACAGAAAGACAGACAGCGGAGTTTTAGTAATAGGGTCCCGTTTTACCCTACGGGTACGGAACCTTAAAAATATAATAAATAATAGTTAATTAAAAATTAATTATCTATAAATATATAAATAACGCCTAACGATCACATACATAGATCCTGACCCCTAACTAGGATTCCCTGTATCTAGGGAACCAGGAACTATGAGGACCATGGTCCCACAACACCCAGACACGAAACAAATGCTTGCGCTGTTTTTTCTTATTGACACAAACATTTGTCCCGTCGGAATCGAACCCGCAACCTCAGTGGTGTATGAGATTTGAGCCAACCTGCCCAACCACTACACCAAAGAGGCTGTCAAAATCTTCTAGAATCTAGAATTTACCTATCTTTTAGAATTAAGCCGACCACAAACATATGTATTTACAATAATATATTTCTTTTGTTCCTCAGGGCACGGTGATCATAATAGCCAATCACGGCGACCGCATCGACATACCATCAGGCGCACTGCTGGAAAACAAGATCGTCTCCGGCAATCTACGTATTTTGGACCATTAGGAACAAACCGCGAATGTTACAGTAAGGCGCGAACATTCCGACAGTGCGTTACATTATTTTGTTATTGTTAGCGCATGAAAATGTTAAGGGTTTAAATAATTAGGAAGAAGAATTATTCATTTTTAACCGAATTCAAAAAGGAGAAGGTTATCTGTTCGATTTTTTATTTATTTATTTTTTTATGTTTGTTACTCTGTTCTGATGTATCTTCGAAGTCCAAGGTCAAATATCGATGAAATTTATATGGTAACACTTCGTAGCTATACTGAACCCAACGCATAAAGAATTTTCCAAATCGGTTTATAAATGACGGAGTTCTGAGGTAACAAACATAAAAAAATACAATCGAATAGAGAAAATCTCCTTTTTTTGTAGTCGGTTATAATGATATTGCTCGTGCAGAAATCGAACCGGCGTCTTCGGAATACCGTCCCGACGATTTTCTAGCAGTTGGTTCGGTGGCCTAATGGTTGAGGCGTCAGGACGGTATTCCGAAGATGCAGGTTGGATCCCTGCCTACCCCTTCCTTGCCCTTCAGACGAATGTTCGCGCTCGGGACGTAAGTGTTACGTAGATATGGGAAGTAGATGTAATACGTACATTTTTATAGAGAATAGTAAAAGGTGCAGTTTGAAAACTATCAAATTTTAATAGCTATTTTGTTAAACAAATGGCTATAATAAAATATTCGTAATTTTTTTTAACTGTCTTCAGTTATAAAAAACGGGCAGATTTTACATCCGATGGTAACCAACACGCGCCATGACAGTTGCAGCAGAATCCTATGTGGCACTGCACTGCGCTCGGCATCCTGAGACAATAGCTCTTAAGATTCAATGCCAGTGATTTCCTATAAGTTCGAGCCGTTTGTTTATTAACTATTAACAGTATCAATGGTTTCAGAGATTACCTCCTAAAAACATACATACATACATACAAACAACTTTACCTCTTTATATTAGCATAGACTAAGGTCCAATAGGTCCTCGAATTTTGTAAAATATGGAAAATACTTGAAGGAAATGTGTACATAGAAAAAGAAATATTCAATGAAATTATGTATGTAAAGGTACTATTTTTTATCTATAAAAAATGTATATATAAAAAAATATAGTTTTTAATAAGTTTAGAAGTTTTGACCAAAAAATCAAATCACAAATGAATTGGCTATATTTTTTATTTTATTATTTAGTAAATATATTTATTTTAGACTTTTTATTGAAAATAGTATTTATAATTTTTAATGAAGTGTAGTCAGTATCACTTGTAGTGTATCATCATCAGCCCATCACGTTCCCACTGCTGGGACTCGGGCCTTCTCTCATAGAGAGAGTACAGACCATAATCCACCACGCTGGCCCAGTGCGAGTTGTAGTATATATTGTATTTTATATCATCATCATCATCAGCCCATCACGTTCCCACTGCTGGGACACGGGCCTTCTCTCATAGAGATAGTACGGGCCATGATCCACCACGCTGGCCCAATGCAAGTTGTAGTATATATTGTATTTTATATCATCATCATCATCAGCCCATCAAGTTCCCACTGCTGGGACACGGGCCTTCTCTCATAGAGAGAGTACGGGCCATGATCCACCACGCTGGCCCAGTGCGGGTTGGTGGATGTCACATGTCCTTGACTTTTTGCGAAAAATTTTTGGACATGCCGGTTTCCTCACGATGTTTTCCTTCACCGTTCTTAGAGCGAGTGTTAAATCCGCACATAACTTAAGAATGTCAGTGATGCGGGGCCAGCGGGATTCGAACTCCGGTCCGTCGGATCGAAAGTCGCACGAGTTCCCACTGAGCCACACTCGCTGTCACTCTGTATTTTATATAATAGTATACAATATATACAAAACATTCATATACAATGTTGTTTGTTACGTAACATCACAAACACGTAAAATATACAAAATCATAATAAATCAATACGTACCTATATCGTCCCCTTAATGCAAAAACCAACTAAGTGCGCTTTTTAACGCTTTTAACATTAGTATGTAGTTAAATAGGCACAAAAGTGCACTTTAAAGGTCATAAACACATGATACAAATAAAATATGTTAAAAATTGTAACTTATGTTAACATGACTTTGAAAAAAGGTAAGTATGTTTACCCATTTCTTTCCTATACTCAAATTGAAGTCTGAGTGCTGAAAAGAAATGCGAAAACTGACTCTACCGGTGCACAGGAAATACGCCCGCTAGAGAAGATAGCACCAAGAAACTCTGCGGGGATGTCTCTTTTAACCGACTTCAAAAAGGAGGAGGTTCTCTGTTCGATTGTATTTTTTTTTTAATGTTTGTTACCTCAGAACTCCGTCATTTATGAACCGATTTGAAAAATTCTTTTTGCGTCGGGTTCAGTATAGCTACGAAGTGGTCCCATATAAATTTCATCGATATGTAACCTCGGACTTCGAAGATACATTGAAGTCGGTTTTAGTTTTTTTCTAAAAATTAATTATTTCAGCTCTTTTAGAAAATGTTTGCACGGTGATGTAGATCTTGAAGAGATTCTAATGGTATTCGTAACTCATTTTTGTTAAAAAGCGCACTTGTTGGTTTTTGCAGTAAGGGGACGATATACTGACTACATAGATGCTAAAAAATATAATTTTTATGAGTTAATTTTTACTATGAATATAAGTACAATTAGTTGTAAAGGGTTGTAGTTTGTAAATGTAATAAAATGAAATGCGTGCCATTGGTACGAAACGTTGAAATAAAATATTTGTTATTAATTACTTATCTTTTATTAATGAACACCTAATTAGCAATACACATGCATGTGCCAGACATATGCTAAGAGAGGAAAAAATAAATGGGCCACAATATTAACAGCGTGGTACCCAAGGGATGGAAAAAGGAACAAACGAAACGGAGATGATATCAAAAGAGTGGCCGGTCCAGACTGGATTCGGAAGGCAAGAGAAAAAAATATGGAATTCTTTAGAGGGGGTCTTTGTCGAAAGACAAGCTGTTTCTGAAAAGAGTGCGCCGCAGACCGATAGTTAAATTAATGAATATATTTTATCGAAACATTGTAAAACAGCAATAAAGGCATATTTTTAATTATCAATGTAGAACAGTATATACAGTGGCCTATAATCCGCCGGTTACAAAACAGGAAAACAAAACAGTGGTTTTAGAATAAATTACCAACAACGTAAGTCATTCGATCTGATGAGCTGGTGGCACTATCTGTGGGCACTGTACATTTAAAGTACAGTTTAAAGCTGTACGTTCTAAGTTCCTAAATATTGAGGGTGAGACCATAATTTGACACTTCTCTTATGTAATTCTACCGTTTACTATTTCTATAATGGCGTCACGGGAAGTTCAAAATGGCGGACGACAAACGTCAATCCACACTTTTAGCACGGTTTAACAATCGTAACTGCTTTGAGTTGGTTTTTTGGGTCTATGCTTTATTACATTATAACTATATTAAATTACTACTATTTTTAATTATTAAATAACTTTGACTAATGTAGATGTAAATTAAATATATACTTAATTGACTATTTTATATGTTATGTCAACATTACAATTCATTTACAAATGAATTGTAACGTTGACATACACTATTGAATTGGGAAATTACTGTGATGATAGTTGTATTTGAATTTGAATAAATAAATAATAATAATAATTTTACAATACGCCCTGTTGCTATGATACATCTACCAGCTAATTAGAATTACAGACATTCAATTTTAACATCACCTGGCCACAGATGTGGAGAACCATTTTTCTGGTTGAACACGATGTCGCAGAAAATTCAAAATGACGGACGCCAACCGTCAACAAAACCAGCTTTTTACCTTTTTAGCACAGTTTTACAATCCTAACTGTGCTTTGAGTTAGTTTTTTGGCTTTCAGCTTATACATCTACGATCTATAGATTTAACTCTTTAGATTTAAGGCATTGTGGTCTGGTCTGATCACTAACTGCTGCTGTATCTAAATCTTTATACCTATTTATATATTTCTCATAGTTTCATGTTACTGACACTGACTATAGGACATCTCACTCGCACTTCTACTTCGACATTGTGTTATGTTAATCATAATTTATACCTCATTGTTTAGTGTATTTTTTTAAAAGGAGACTGCCCGGGATTTCTTGGTGCTATCTTCTCTAGCGGGCGTATTTCCGAAGCACTGGTAGAGTCAGTATTCGCATTTCTTTTCTGGGCCTGCTGGCCGATTCAGCTGGCCGATTCAGAACCTCACGACAACTCATTTGTCGATCGATTCGGTTTGATATCGTACGATTCAAAATATTATAAATTCACAATAGTCGAATCGACGTTCAAATTGTCGTAGTCGATAACCAATCGTAACCGTACGATAAACGCGTATTTATCGATCGAGAACGTTATTCACAATGGAGATATCGAAGCAAAGTTTTCGAACGTCCGATTAATTTCCACGACAACTTATCGAGTGCAACATATCACTCGAAAGCATTAGATTTGACCGTCAATACCGAGTATATTCCGTGTGTTGTTAAATAAACTACATTTTCTACTACAAATAAAATAAAACTCACAGTAAGATTCAACATAAACTAATTCTATGTAATAAACTACCTACCAAGTCTAGTATTTATTTATAGGTTAAGTTCGCTTTGATTGTTTTAGAACTATTTACCTACTACTATAAGATTACTTAATAAGATGCATAAATATACCGAAATAAAATCACTGTACCTATATAATTATTATAAAGTACTCTGTGATACTATATAATAGTAATTTTGGTATTTACTTAACATTTCTAACGAATCTTGATGAGGCTCGTCTTCTCGCTCTATCTTCTTTTAATAATTTCAAAACATGATAAAGAAAACAATTTGCGATAGACATTTAAATTTGGCAGCAGGTGGGTGTTTACGAAGCTCTTGTTTTTTTATATTTCTACCAATATCAGGCGCTTATAATTGTTGATTATATTTTAATTCGTGATAAACGTTGTTATAATAAATTTTGATAACTTGAAAACATTTTTATATCGTCTAGATAATAATACAATTTTGTGCGAGTATTGCACACAAAACGAACTCCGTAAATGCAACACGTTGTCGTATCGATTTCGATATCGTAACCGAAACCGTGTCATGTTGTCGTGGGGTTCTGAATCGGCCAGCAGAACCCCACGACAACATACCGAATCGATTCGATTGGATAACGATCTCGTGTCGTAGGTTTCTTTTCGAGCTATTCAGAACCTCCGCCCCGAGGATTCGACACGGTTTCGGTTACGATATCGAAATCGATACGACAACGTGTTGCATTTACGGAGTTCGTTTTGTGTGCAATACTCGCAGAAAATTGTATTATTATCTAGACGATATAAAAATGTTTTTAAGTTATCAAAATTTATTATAACAACGTTTATCACGAATTAAAATATAATCAACAATTATAAGCCCCAGACATTGGTAGAAATATAAAAAAACAAGAGCTTCGTAAATACCCACCTGCTGATATCCACTTGACATTAATGTTTAATCTATGCTTTAGACATTGACAAACCGCCAAATTTAAATGTCTATCGCAAATTGTTTTCTTTATCATGTTTTGAAATTATTAAAAGAAGATCGAGCGAGAAGACGAGCCTCATTACCTATAAACAAGATTCGTTAGAAATGTTAAGTAAATACCAAAATTACAATTACATAGTATCACAGAGTACTTTATAATAATTATATAGGTACAGTGATTTTATTTCGGTAGATTTATGCATCTTATTAAGTAATCTTCTAGTAGTAGGTAAATAGTTCTAAAACAATCAAAGCGAACTTAACCTATAAATAAATACTAGACTTGGTAGGTACTTTATTACATAGAATTAGTTTATGTTGAATCTTACTGTGAGTTTTATTTTATTTGTAGTAGAAAATGTAGTTTATTTAACAACACACGGAATATACTCGGTATTGACGGTCAAATCTAATGCTTTCGAGTGATATGTTGCACTGGATAAGTTGTCGTGGAAATTAATCGGACGTTCGAAAACTTTGCATCGATATCTGCATTGTGAATAACGTTCTCGGTCGATAAATACGCGTTTATCGTAGTGTTACGATTGGTTATCGACTACGACAATTTGAACGTCGATTCGACTATTGTGAATTTAAAATATTTTGAATCGTACGATATCAAACCGAATCGATCGACAAATGAGTTGTCGTGAGGTTCTGAATCGGCCAGCTGGACATCAAACTGAGTATAGGAAAGAAATGGGAAATGCATACCTACCTTTTTTCAAATATTTTAAGTATTTTAATTTATTTGTATTGTGTTTATGACGTTTAAAAGTGCATTTTGTGCCTATTTAATAAATATCTTTTGACTTTTTGTCATTCAATTTACTTGTCGCCGTCGCATCTCTAAAGTTCAGTGGTAGGCACGGCCGGCTTAGTGCCCGCCTTGCTCGCGAGGACGCTGACCGCCGCTGAGCTCAGCGCCAGCACAGCGCTCACACAGCAGGTGACCCACAGCGTCTCCGCGTGGAGAACACAGCGCCCGTCCTCGCGGTAGGCGCACGTGAAATCTTAGGGGACAAAGGTAAGTCATAAGTAAGGTCTACTGGTGTTTTTATACACAAGAACTAATAAGAAGATTTAGGTACAAGATTTACTAGACTGGTGAAACGGTTTTGTCGCCTTTTGTAATTAGGTAGGTAAGTTTTTAAATCAATCAATCAATAAAGTCTAATAATTCTGACATTTTTAATCTGTTCTTCATCTCAAACGAAACTACAATCACAGCGCATGACGTCATTTGAAGGCAAATGCCGTGAGTCAAGCTTGTGTTTATTTTACGTTTATGCTTTTAAATAAAATAATCGTTCCATTACTACAATATAGTCCCCAAACTTCACAAAACGTATTTAAAAAGTTGTCCGATCCCCTATTGTTATGGGTAGGCGTAGCGCATAACATCAGGCGAACGACCAGCTCGTCTCATCAGTCAATTACATAAAAAATAACTGTAGAAGTAGGTACTTACAGCTGATAATCATGTACAGGCCATGTCCTCCGACGAAGGCTATGAGCGCTACAGCGGAAAACGACGCGCCAATGGCTACTGGCTTGTCGATGCGACGGACTGCTCGGACCATCACCATACCCTGCATTAGGAATGCTGCCGCTGGAATAGAAACAAGGTCGTTTGTGGATGACACCTGCTGATGCTTTAACAGCTTGAACGTCCAAGAACCACAAAATTCGATTTGTTTATGCATCGAGAGACTGGTCTGAGCAGCCGCTCAACTGCTGACTCTCTCTAGATCTATGGGCTCCATCTTAGGCCACATCATCGCTTCACATCAGGCGAGATAGTGGCCATAATAGATCTATTGAGAGTAAAAAAAAATGCATCAGCAATGCCTCTGGTGCTGCAGATGTCCATAGGCAACGGTAACCGCTTGCCATCAGGCGGGCCGTCTGCTTGTTTGCCGGCATATTAAATTAAAAGGTCGTTCGCCTGATGGTAAGCGCCACCATTGCAGTGTAACCTAGAACTTTTAATATTTAACATGCAAAATATACTGCCTAGCACTGCATTGCGCTCATTACCCCGAGTCATCAGATAAAGTCCTAGTAATTTCGCTAACTACAATGCTTTTCAAACCGGAAGCCAATACTGGTGCGCACTACTGCTTGGCGGCAGAATAATTAGCAAAGTAGTGGTATACCAACCCAGATAGCCTCGCGCATACGAGAGACCTACTTTCTAGTAGACTGACACTGAGAAAAGCATGGAAGGACTTCCTTGACTGGACAACTTTCATTATGACGACAGTCCTCCCTTGTTATTTTCCCTAATAATAGTCGATAGTCCTATTAATATACTCTATGTAAAACTATTTTATTAGGTAACCGTCTACTTACCAGATACGGCCAGGAAGATGGTATAAACCACCTGGTAACCGGCGAAGATGACCCGACAGTCGTAG
The DNA here is from genome assembly GCA_951640565.1 of Petrophora chlorosata. Lineage (NCBI taxonomy): Eukaryota > Metazoa > Arthropoda > Insecta > Lepidoptera > Geometridae > Petrophora > Petrophora chlorosata. The sequence continues at coordinate 14,286,575 of OX621208.1, forward strand.
ATGGAACAGGCACCGCGGACTGCGCGCTGTTGACCACCGCAAGTGCAGTTCTGGAACAAACTGGGATAGGAGAACGGATAAGATCATCATCAGCCCATCACGTTCCCACTGCTGGGACACGGGCCTTCTCTCATATAGAGAGTATGGGCCATAATCCACCACGCTGGCCCAGTACGGGTTGGATGTCACATGTCCTTGAATTTTTGTGATAAATCCTTGGATATGCCGGTTTCCTCACGATGTTTTCCTTCACCGTTTTGAGAGCGAGTGTAAAATCTGCACATAACTTAAGAAAGTCAGTGGTGCAGGGCCAGCGGGATTCGAACTCGGGTGCGTCGGATCGAAAGTCGCACGTTCTTGCACTGAGCCACACTCGCTCGGATAAGATCAATAAAGCGAATTTTTTACAGGAAAAAATATACCCGAGTAGTTGCAATATTTTGTGAGGAATTTCACGAAAAAGGCTCTCCCATACTATTTAGCCTTAATCTAACACCTTTCGCAGTACCACGACCAACCATCAGTCCTTTCCCCTCGCAGACTGAACGTGACATCCTAGACGGTACTTTACAATACCATTTAAAGAAACTGGTTCATCGGTACGAAAAGAAAGTGTGAACTATTATCCACAGAAAAGCATACCTACTCAACTAATACTAATGCTACTGTACACACAAAACGGTAGGGCTTAAGAATTAAGGACGAGCTCTTTTTTGCAAGAATATTTTGTATATTGCGGCACCATCCTTGCGATGATTAGACGTTTAGGCTTATTGAACCCAGACCTTTCCGACTGCTTGAAGCTTTGAAAGCTAGGAATTGGTATACCTAGAGCATTTTTTACGTACGGGAACCCGTTAAGATCTTGTATCTGGTGGCAGCCGGCGTGGCACGGCGAGAAGTACGTCCTGTAGTTGTCCAGTCCGCACACTGGACTGAAGCCGTAGCGAGCTGAATTACACCTGAAAAACAGTTTGACTAGTGGTATAATTAATGTTAAAATTTTAGTTATATATAGGAGCTGAGCCAGTTGTCGCTGTCGAGGTTGGAGTCAACGAGGACGACGAGTTTAAAAGTCCTTCGTGCTTCGGCTTTCAGCAAAGTATAAAGAAACGTTCCTGGCTCCTGAGTTTTGGCCCGAAGGCATAGTATTCCGGCGCTACAGGGAGACGAAGCCGAAGTTAATTCTCTGATGCTTTAGTGGTTAAAAATTGTATATAATATGCTAGTCTGTAAGGTATATATTTTATGGGCCTCTGGTACTTTTAATTTTTAACTGAAATAAATTAATTAATTTATTATTATATCACCGTGTACCGTGGGGTGAAGGAGATTGACGCCCTATCGTTCCTTCATCTTGCCTTATGTCCTCCCTTTTAAGGTTTGCATCTCATCGGCAATGCCTACACCACTGTTCCAGGTTATGGAAAAAAATTAACATAACGATCTGTCGTGGTGGGAGATTTTGACGATAAGTAGTTAGTTGTGGGTTTTGTAGGTGGTCCGCACAGTTCTTGGTTACCTAGATACAGGGAATCCTAGTTAGTGGACAGGATCTACGTATGGGATCGTTGGGTGTATTTATTTATTACTTGTCACTCGCTATCAATGAGAGATTGATGAGAATCTTGTGGATGTTTCTTCCGAGTAGGTACACCATCCCTTTGAAACAGATCTGATAGATATGGAAACAAGCAATGTATCCTCACCCACAGTTCGAGCTGCAAGTCGGCTGCACATACGTGTCTCCAACGCCCTCTATGTGTCCAACATCACAGCCGAGCCCGGCCATCACGGCCAGGAACACGGCCACGATGGCTGCCACCACACCGCCCACTCTTGACGCGGTGCTGGCCTTCACACCATCGCAGCGCCGCACGGAGAAACGGACGCGAAATATCTACAACGTATAGTCATCATCATCAGCCCATCACGTTCCCACTGCTGGGACACGAGCCTTCTCTTATAGAGAGAGTATGGGCCATAATCCACAGTGCGGGTTGATGATTGATAGTTAATATAATATCTGATCATTCTTTTTTTTATGGAACTGAGTGATGAGATGAGCATGTCGTTCGCCTAATGGTCACCACGCCTGTCCTTAACAATTGCAGTGGCACCCAGAACTTTTAATACCATAAAAAGCACGAGTCAGAATAGACTAGACTGCATTGCGCTCATCACCCCGGAGACGTCAGATATTAAATTTAATAGTATAATTTAATTAATTTAGATGGCGAGACGAGCTGGATACATTTCTATTAGATTGGCCCATTCTATCTCAAGACCGCGAGAAATGGAAGGAAAGTAGGGAGGCCTTTGCCCTGCAGTGGGACGATATGGGCTGAATATAATATAATAATTTAATTAATTTAATTAAATAGTATATATAATTTAATAGTCTCATATGCCCAGTAATTTTGCTGGCTACAATGCCCTTTAAATCTGAACACAGTAATTCTTGAGCGCTACTGCTGCTTGGTGGCAGAATAACTGGAAAAGCCGTGTACCTACCCAGACGGCCTCCCGCTAACGAGAGACCTATCATGATAGAAATGGGATAAGTATGACATTTACAGACAACGAAACCTATATCAATCTACCTTAGGATCTAAAATGGTTAGGTACAAACCATTACAAAGAAGATGATGACCAGAGATCGAAAGACATCTGTCAAGCCTCGAGACGTGCGAGGGTCCTGTCTGTACGCTTCTACATGGAATTTCGCCTGAAATAACATAATAAATAATTAAATTAAGAAAATAGTTTATGTAGGACTGTGAACAACACCAATCCAATTTAATAAACCACTACCAGTAGGCAACGTTCTCAAAATGCTGGCAGCATTGCCACGTTGAATGGCAATGCTTATCCTTTGGCCAAAATATAGGCCAGCATTTTGGTCATGTACGTTTATGTAGGTATTTTTTCTAGGACACATCGAGCTTATAAAAAAAAGTATTGAGTACCTATTAAGTATTGAACTTCTAGGTTCAAAATATCAAGGTTTTATAACAATAGTGGATCGGACAGTAATCGAGAAAAAATCTAAAATGTCGTTAGAACGAATGTTCGTCGAACCAGAAAGATCATTCAATCAACATTTTTGTGAAATAATAATGATTTATATTTTTAAATCAATAAATAAAATCTAATAATTCTGACATTTTTAATCTGTTCTTCATCTCAAACGAAACAACAATTACAGCGCATGACGTCATTTGTAGGCAAATGCCGTGAGTCAAGCTTGTGTTTATTTTGCGTTTTTAACCGACTTCAAAAAAGGAGGAGGTTCTCTGTTCGATTGTATTTTTTTTTTTATGTTTGTTACCTCAGAACTCCGTCATTTATGAACCGATTTGAAAATTTTATTTTTGCGTTGGGTTCAGTATAGCTACGAAGTGGTCCCATATAAATTTCATCGATATGTGACCTTGGACTTCGAAGATACATTGAAGTCGGTTTTTGTTTTTTTCTAAAAATTAATTATTATTGCTTTTCATAAAATGTATTTTTGCTAATTTTTTCGTTCCATTACTACAATATCTTCCCCAAACTTCACAAAACGTATTTAAATCTCTTAGCAAGTTTTATTTCGAAGAGATTGTCGTTTTCTACCTACATGTGACGTCACAAATTTGGAGGTGACCTTTTGCGCGGCAATATTTGAAACATAATATTTAAACATAGTTTTTGGTACTTTTAGAGCGTTATTAATTTAAAATAATATTTTTCATGGCTATATATATTAATTGTAGTTAATATAAAACACTTTCTGAAAAGTTGTCCGATCCCCTATTGTCAAAAAACGTAGATAAGTGTAAACAAGGGCAAACATCTTTTTGAGCAGAGGAACGCTTTCGTATTTTTGTTCCTGTATAAACTTTTGGTGGTTCTAACCCCCTTTTTCAAAGATTTAAAACCACTAAATAACGTTAAATAATATCGATATTTATATAATATTCTATATTATTATAAAAATACTAGTAATTATATATAAACTAAGTACTATAACATCGTACTACATACAACGATACAACTGAGCCAATTCTGTACAATGAAGATATTTTTGAAAAACCAACTGCTATCGACTATTTAGTGGGTAGAGAACACGAATCCACGATTTTTAAAATTTTTGTCTTTTTGCTTGTGTCTTTGTACTCAAAAACGGCTGAACGGATTTTAATTCGGTTTTTAGGGTTTGGTAGCATCAGTCCCACCTTACGTTTCCAATTATAGGGTATGTTACATCAAAATTGGTTGGGTGACTACGAAGATATAGCTTGACCTCTTCGTAGTACGCGCATTCATATGCTGTCTTTGAATAAACATGAATATGCTCTTTCTCTGTCGTTCACGCGGACGAAGTCGCGGGAAAAAGCTAGTAATTGAATAATATAGAATAATATTGATTGTAAACTGCTCTGTGAATGAATGATAGTAACAAAATAAATGACAGTAGGTTCCTTACCGGAAATAACTCTACACTCTACTTACTAAATCTAAACTAACTACTTACAAGGAGAAGCAATTGGACAACCTATAGACCATTAAAGGTCTATAGATAGCTCAAATGCTCCAACCCACTACCAGTTGGCAGCGTACCCAAGATGCTGGCAGTATTGCCCCGTTGGATTGCAATACTGATACGTTGAGCTAAATAAGTCCCAGCATTTTGGTCACGCGTTGCATCGATCAGGCGCTCTGAAAGACTTTTGAAAATACTATGAGCATCCTTACCTGCACATAAGCCTTGTCGTAATGCACGAAGCCGAACACGGCAGCGGTGAGCAGCCCGAGCGCCAGGGCCTGCAGCAGCAGCACGCGGTTCCGGACTATACGGTCCAGCGACGACAAGAAACCTGAGAAAAAAGCTCCTAAAATAGAAGTCCAACACAGAGCCGTTCAGAGGCGCACTGACTAATAGAGCAGCCACCAGCGGCCTGCCATTTCTCCGGGGATAGAAGCTCCCGTGCGTTTACGCATGGGTAGAGGGGCCACCCCGTAAAGTTTTATTTTTCTTCTTTTTCTTGAAAGATATATAACATTTTATAAGAGAATAAACTTCTACGGAGATATTAAAAAAAACCTGTTCTTAGGTATATTAAGACCAAAAGTAACTTACTCCCGCTCATCTCCCTCTCCTGCTCATCCTCAGGAAAGTCCCTCATCTGCTTCGGGAACAGTGTGAAGAGTATCGCGAACATCAGAACGAGACAGCAGATAGACAGGTGGGCCTTCCACCAGTCCTCGGTCAGGGAGGTCGGCTGCAGCCAGCCCTGGCCGCCCAGGCCCAGGGATAGGCGGATTGAGATTAAGATACCTGGAAGGTTCATAATTAGGAGATCAGCTATTATTGACAATCATGTGTCCTATTTTGTAAGGCAAAGGACTCCGTCATTTTGTTTTTATCATACTCTCGAAGTCTTCCATTCAACCATTGACTAGTAAATCTGGTGGATATCTCTATAAGGTACTAGCTGCGCCACGCGGTTCCACCGGTGGTTTCCCGGGATAAAAAATTGCCTAAGTGCTATTCCAAGTCCTAAAATACCTACACACGAAATTTCATCAAAATCGGTTCGGTAGTTTTTGCGTGAAAGAGTAACAAAGATCCATAAATCCATACATACAAACTTTCGCGTTTGTAATATTAGCAAAGAAAACAAAATATATTAGTAAGGATTATTCACGTGTTATCGCTGGTTTGTTCCGTTTTTGCTGTCAGCGTTTAGTGAATTGTCAATGTTGGTACTTCCTTTCTGTCAACGAATGCCGGCATTGATGCCGGAGCCCGTCTACTTCTGTGACTCTCTACTTCTGAAGTCTCATCGAAAAGGTAATAGTCAACGTAATTTCCAGCGAAATTACTGGGCATATGAGACTTAATGAGGCCTTTGCCCTGCAGTGGGACGAGTCAGGCTCCATATAATAATAATAATAATATCTGTTGTCTCGGGGTAATGAACGCAATGCAGTGCTCTGCGTAGCACTGCATTGTGTATTTGCAATTGTTATGGGCACGCGTGGCGCTTATCATCAGGCAAACGACTTGCTCGTCTTACCACTCAGTACCATTAAAAAACAGTCTTGGCTTGTGGAAAGTTTTATGCATAAACTTAGAATATTCTGCATGGGTCCTCAGAACTTACCATAAAAGTACGGCCCATTTTGCGGCTCGTGGTCGTCCAAGTACGTGAGGCCGTGCGCCCAGATGCTGACCTTCACGAGGCCGCAGACGATAGCGGTGAGGATGAGGAACACCAGGCGCATCTGCGGTTTGATGCCCTCGTTGGCCTCTGATCTGTACATGTAGATGGGGTCGCCACCGCAGAGCTCTGAAAATATTATTTTTATTTTATTTCGTTTGGGGCTAACGCTCTTGTTACATCATTCGACGAATTGAATATGAAAAAGCCAACTATAAGCCTCCACAAATAGCAATTAACTAGTAAATTAGGGATTTTTACGACTAAATATGAAAAAAAGTAGAAATGCGAGATGGCTCCATGCAATGCCATTTACAAATTGCAATAATTTGATGGAATATTTGTTGCATGAAGATATTTAGATCACAATCCAAAGTCTGAGGCGTAGTGGTTGAGCTTGTGAGGCCATACATACTGAGTCATACATAATATATTTCTTAGGACTCCTTATTTCGTGGGACCGAGTACTAGCTTGTCAAAAGAGGCAAAACATTTACGCTAGAAGAACACGATCTCGGAAAATCATATCGGAAAACCCTAATATAATTAGTACCATAGTATGGTAGAGTCCCGCTGGTCTCGCACCACTGACTTTCTTAAGTCATGTGCGGATTTAACACTCGCTCTAAAAACGGTGAAATAAAACATCGTGAGGAAACCGGCATGTCCAAGAATTTATCACAAAAATTCAAGAACATGTGACATCCACCAACCCGCACTGGGCTAGCGTGGTGGATTATGGCCCATACTCTCTCTATGAGAGTAGGCCCGTGTCCTATCAGTGGGAACGTGATGGGCTGATGATGATGATGATGATAGAGTTCAAGTTGACCTTGATTATCGTTCTTCGTGGAATAACGTGCCGTAGAACGACAGAACATAAAAACATTTTATTTTCTAGATCTTGAATAACCTTACCAACATAAGGACTTCTTTCTTCAGCAAAGGGGAAAAACAGTACCATGGCCCCTGACAGCGCGGAAATGCCCAGCCACGCCGCCAGGGCGAAGTTGCGCTTGCGAGAGCCCCACCAGCCTATCAGTGATCCTAGGAGGAATTCTGCTGCTCCGGCTGATATGACGATCCAGTCTGGAATTAAAACATTTTACCCTATCTTATTCTTCTTTGATCATTCTGTTTGTGATCTAAAAAATGTTTTTTTCAATATAGTATTAGATCTATGTTTGGCCACTATCTCGCCTGATGTGAAGCGATGATGTGGCCTAAGATTAAGCACATAGATCTAGAGAGAGGTGGCAGTTGAGCGGTGGCTCAGACCCGTCTTCCCGATGGTTCAACGAACATCATCCCGAAACACGACTAGGTCGCTTGACGGCATGGCTTTGTTCGGTGTGTGACAAGTCAGGTTCATTTAACCCGATTGTCCATTTCACAAATAAATAAATGATTATCTTGTTTGGTTATATAATAAACGTTTCAGAATCTTTAACAGATGAGGAGTAGCATTAATTAATGTAATTAAATAAATAAAGGCATAGGAATATAGTTAATAGAGTATGCGTAAGAATAATGAGAATTAAATTTCATAAAATAAAGGAATATCATTAAGATTAATCTACATAGTACTTGATAGTACAGAATTATAACCTTTAGCTTATTATTATTTGAACAATAATTTGAGATACTTATATCAACAGAGAAAGGTTTTCAGCAGGACAAATATAAAGTTATTTGAGTAAAGCTAATTGGAAAAAGTGAGCAAGTTTGCACACTACTGTTGAACAATATTCAGAGTAAACATTTAAACAAATTAAAGTGGGCGGGGCGATGAAGCGCAGTTCATGGTTACTACGCATGCGCAGTAGTTAGTACGCATGCGCGGAAATTAATAAATTCTAAAAGGGCCTAAAACGCTAACGTAAGGATGGAGGAATAATGACTTAAATACATGAGAGATGATAGTTAATCTTGATTGGTAAAAATGAAAATGTCGCTCAATGTACCAGTTATTAATGTAGAAAGCAGGATTATCGATTTAAACACGTAGGAGTTAGAGATGGTTTTAGTGTATAAGAAAAGGATGTGGCAGGATGTACCAGGATTTCGCTGATGTGGCGACTCAAAAAGCTATATAAAGGGAAGCAAGGGAAATTTCGAGGTTCTTTTACTTTTACATTTTGGCGCTCTCTGTGTTTGAGTGGCTGGGCTCCCGATATTAGTTGGTGGGTTTACTAGGGAAGATTTCTGTGTTAGCCATAGTTAATTAATTTAATTTCAGTGAGTTTAATTTACAATTTTTAGTGTCATTTAAGGGATTTATTGTTTGAGTTTTGGAGTCTATAGGGGTTTGTGATGCAGTCCTTTGTGGGTTCTGAGGTTCGGATAATGGATTCTTAGTGTTATAGCGATGGCAGTGTACAGAAGTTTTCTTTAGTGGTTTTTGTTTTATTATTAGGGAAAACGCGGCTTGTGGTTTAAGAGCTTAGTTGTTTGATCACAGAACACACATGACGAAGTGTCATGGCCAAAGGGGTACCGCCTTGCGGTGTTAAATGGTTTCTCCTTGGTTCAACTTCCTAACGGAAGGGGCTTGCCTGAGACGAGCAAGCAGTCGATTGATGCTTTTCGACTAACCAGTCTCTCATTTCTAATGCATTCAGTTTATCTGAGGGCAAGGGGCTCGTCGAAGTGAATCCATGTGGTAACACACTTGCCTTACTATGAACAGAGTCATTGGATTTGGTCTTTATTTATATACTTATTTATTTCCTTTTATGTCTCTGTCCTGTTTCCAAGCCCATCCGACTTCGGTCTTGGGTAAGGAAACTAAACACACAGGTGATAGGATTAGTCGAGATACCTTCTCAATCCCGTCGTTAGAATAGTCAGGTGACAATTTCTGTGGCTACGGAAAGCGTCTTCTATAGGGGGGTTTTCATTACACCGTGAAAACTTACACGTTTAAATGTAAATGTGGGATTTATCCCTAGATTTGTTATTAGCTAGGACTTTTAGATAGATTAGGAATATATTCAGGGTAGAAAGTAGGGTTTTAGGGAAGTTAGGTGGATAGGAAACGTTTTAGGGAAAGTAAACAAATAGGGACTTTTCAGGAATGGTAAGTAACTACATTTTAGGAGACTTTTAGATGGATAGGGAACATTTAGGAAACATAGGTAAATAGGACTTTTCAGGATTGCCGAGGGAAATAGGAAATATGGATAAAACTATTGCTAATTAACAATAATCCTTTTCCAATTTGGGTGAATATTCACTTTAAAATGAAACTATTGACAGATAGTGATTCTTTTATTGACTCAGATCAATGTTTTAAAGGTTGAAAGCTGAAAAGATAAAAATATAAATAATTCAGATTTTGACTCTTCAAAGAAAAGTGCAAGTGGTACATTTTGGTTATACTAGGTGAGCAAAAAGCAGCCTATAGTGTGAACTCTATACCAGACGGATTAGAGACACTATTATTGTAGTCACTGACCAGGGGCCTTACTCTGAAAAAGTAATTACGATCTTCGTCTGTCGGATGAAAGGGACAGCGCTATACAACAGGCATAAGAGTGTCTCTTTTAGTCCGAACGAACGAACGAACGAAAGCAACTCGGAGTAGGCCCTCAGGTCTACTATAAGCATCGAATTTCTTAAACAAGAGAATAACTAAGCACTTATGGTACTTTTAGACATACTTGCCAAGTTGGTTATATGGTTCTGTTTCACTTATTAAAGTGGCAGATACTATTTTATTAGTCACTGTCTAAATCTACTATTACATTTAACTTGAATGTCTAATTCAGATTCTTCCTGAGAAACAGGACTGATAAGTGAATGAATCATTATTTTGGATAACTAAATCGTACACCATTGAATTGAAATAATAATTTACTTATTATCATGGCTGGTACAAATTAGGTACTGTTAATACCTATGTTTGTAGAGTTGGATTATTCTGACTAAATGGAATACTTATCTCAGCGGTGTAATATTACTTTGGTAATTACCTATGGAGACTTGATTAAAAGTACGAACTTACCTTTTACTCTGATAAATTACTATCAGGAGTAGATTTTATATGAACAGGAAGTTTACCTAGTTTAGGAATATTAATAGTTATTATAATTCTTAGGCATTAGTTGAATTCTAACAAAGTTGATGGGCATTTGTATAGCCCTAAATAGAGACTCTCTTAAACTAAATCTAGTTTGAGGAAGTCTCGAAATGAACTAGATGATGGTTGAACGTGAAGGATGGTACTTGGAGCGGAGTACCATGTCTGCACTCTGTCTCTGAGTAGCGAAAGTTTTATTTGTTAAATACCTAGTAAAGTAACTTGTATGAATGTGTGGTTAGGAACGAACTGACTGACATACTTTTGCTAAAAGAAAATGTCCTCTTGTCCTTTTGAAGAACTATTTTAACTGACAGACTAGACAGTACATTAATAACATTTATGAATTCCCAATAATTGAGGTACATGGACCTCCGAGAACAGCCTCGAAGGAGAATTATCCAGTCAGGGACGAGATTCACTGTTAACAGCGGGTGGATGGTGCTGTAACCTTTGTCGAGACTATTCTATATTAAATTAAATTCATTTATTTGTCAAATATAGAATGTAAATTTCTAAATAATCTTTTAAACTTTTCATTACAAATATATATCCATGTTTAATAGATTTGCCTTTTGCTTAACTAATGTTGTTTATTCAAAAATTATCCCTTTAAATACAAATTAGAATGACTGAGAGTGTAACAATACCTAGGAGAGATACTCATATTTATATTAATACAGGTCTTTAAACTTAGTTATTAGGGCTAGTTATGAATTGTTTTAATTACCTTAAAAGATCATGGATTATTTCGGTATCACAACGAATAAAGGATTCTAATTACTATATGATCACTGTCTGCGCATCAACCTATACTCCCACTACAGCCTTGCCTCTGCGGGGCGAGGGGGGCACTAGCCGCGGGTCGCGCACGGACACCTATCTCGGACCGCGCCCGGCGTCGCTCGCGTTTTCTTATATTTTCTTTATAATATTAATATTACGTAACGTTCAACATTATACCAGTCCATCATACAGTCCACTTGTTTTACTTCACCCGCCAGGGCCTAAACACTGGTCCTTCTGCGTAAAAAGGACGTTACGTGACATCAAAAATTCGCAACGGCAAAAAAGGCCCAAGAACGCGACAAGACAGACGACGGCAAACAAGCGGCTCAAGATTCATTCCTGGCCTACGAGATCTTCGGGGAATCGACAAGAGATTCTTTCAAAACCGGCAGATTTCTTCAAGAAAGCCATCTACTTCAACCTTGTAATTCGGCCGTCTACTTCAAGGAACGAGTACGATCAACGAGTCAGGCCGACTGCGACGAGTCATCGGTCATTTAAAGGACATCGCGACGTCAACGGCCTATTGTTGGTTTGTGGCCGGCGTTTGTGAGTTCAATCCAATTATTTCCTTCTTATTCCATTTAAACGCATTAATCATTCGCAAATTGTTTGCATAATTTTTAAAATCTTTCCTTCTTCTAGCTAATATTTGAGTGAGTGCTATATACCGCTTATACCTACAATCGCTGTGGAGAAGCGAATCTTATTCCGAATCATCTCTAACTATTGCGCGTCTATCCTACTAGCATAACTGTGAATTAAACAGCTGGCTGTTGCACCGCACGCATTTCTCTCGGCGCACGGTCAAGGTCAAGCGATAACATTCCTTTATTACCTACGCATCATTTTATTGCGTATCGTAAAAAACTAATTTATATCGGCTGTTTATTAAACTTCGCATTTTCATTCTTTCGTCATGTCTGAGGAATCTACTAAACGCATCACTCAACTAAAAAGAACCAAAGCATCTATGAAAGCAAGGCTTACACAGTTTCAAACATACCTCAATACTGCTAAAAGCTATGAGTCCTTAAGTGGATTACATCAAACCGAGCTTCAATGTCGTCTATCCACAATTGAAAAATTATATAATGATTTCGACGTGTTACAGAATGAGCTGGAGACAATTTCCGAGCAGCCGGAAGAGCAGTACGCCGATAGACTGCTTTTTGAAAACCAGTATTTCTCACTGGTGGCCGTCGCTCAAAATCTTCTCGCTTCGTGCACTGACAAGGGTGCAGCTGATGGTGTGCGGCAGCGATCAGGTTCCGTATCCAGCTTCAACGACGCCAAAACAGGTGGGACTTGTGATCATGCTAATTATTTTCATTTACCTAAGATTAACATACCTACCTTTGACGGCAGCTATCAGCATTGGCTCGAGTTTAGAGACACATTTCTTTCCATGATACATAACAATGCAAGGTTAGATAATATTAGTAAATTTCATTACCTTCGCGCTTCCCTCCAGGGCAGTGCCGCTGTTGTTGTCAGAAACATTAATTTCACCAGCGAAAATTACATAACAGCGTGGGACTTACTTTGTGAAAGATACGACAACTCCAGACTATTAGTTAACAATCATGTCCAAGCATTGTTTAACGTTGAACCTATAAACCTGGAATCAAGTCGTTCCATTCGTAACCTAATAGATATAACTAATAAAAACATTAGGGCACTTACCATTCTCAAACAACCCACACAGCACTGGGATACTATAATTATATACATGATGTCAACTAAACTAGATACAGTTACGAATCGTCAATGGGAGGAATATAGAAATACATTAACTGTACCACCTACTTTATTGCAATTTACAACGTTTTTGAGCAATCGTGCAGACTTATTGGAAACTATTGAGTCGAACAAAACTAAAAACAAATCAGAGCATCCCTCTAATAAATCCAAAAGTTTTATAGTGGTTTCCAGCACATCGGGCGAAACTTTAAAAAATCTAAAGAAATGTCCCCTATGTAAAGGTGACCATTTGCTATACAGTTGTGACAAACTCAGAAGTCTTTCTATAGAAGGTCGCATAGCAAAGGTTAAAGATCTAAAGGTGTGTGTTAACTGTTTACGTCCGGGCCATTCACACACTAAATGCAAACTATCCCACTGTCGTTATTGTCAGTACAAACATAATACTCTATTGCATCTAGAAAGCCAAAAATCTACAACTTCCACACCGCCCATAGAAAGTGTTGCGTTGCCTATAGACACTACTCAATCCAACGGCGATCAGGTCGCCCTGTCAACAGATATATCCAGTCAGCCAACTACGTCGTCCCATGTTCTTCTATCCACAGCGCTGGTGAAAGTCTACGACAGCAAGGGCACCGCACACAAAGTCAGAATCCTGCTGGACAACGGCAGCACGGCCAACTTTGTGACACAGGATCTCTGTGACAAGCTGGGACTAGCACAGCGTAGTACTTGCTCCACGGTATCAGGTATCTGTAACCAAGCCAGCGTTAGTTCACAGTCTTGCAAACTTACAATTCAGTCGTTCTATAATGACTATAAGGCCAGTCTACATTGCCTGACTTTACCCCAAATTACGAAAGCTATTCCATCGAAACTAATTAATATTGATTATATATCTATACCTACTGGTATCGCGCTAGCTGACCCTTCCTTTAATGTTCCATCAGCGATAGATATTTTAGTCGGAGCTGAGACATTCTGGAACGTCATATGTAACAATTCTATCGACTTAGGAAAAAATCATCCCAAACTTTACGAAACGAAACTAGGATGGTTAGTGTCTGGCTATGTACCAAGCCATCGTTTCTCAAATCATCATTGTCATTTTGCCTTCCAAGAGGACGATCTTACACGGTTTTGGGAACTGGACACTATTTCCCCTACACACTCTTTGACGTTTGAAGAACGTGCCTGTGAGGAGAGTTTCGCTAAAAATACCTATAGAAATAGTGAAGGTCGTTTTGTCGTCACTATGCCTCTAAAACGTGATCCCTGTGAGCTAGGTGACTCCTATAATATGGCAAAATGTCGATTTCTCTCACTGGAACGCAGATTCCAAAGAGATCCTTCATTCAAACAACAATATCTTGAATTCATGTCAGAGTACGAGCAGCTAGGACATATGACCGAAAATCCAGGTACCCCGTCCTCACCAAGTACTGCTAACGTCAATTACTATCTTCCACACCACGGTGTTATTCGTGAATCTAGCACAACAACTAAATTACGTGTCGTTTTCGACGCGTCAGCAGTCACCACCACAGGACTATCTTTAAATAACATTCAGATGGTAGGCCCCACAGTTCAGGACGATTTACTCTCGATTCTTCTACGGTTTCGGCAGCACAAAATTGTCGTTTCTGCAGACGTAGAGAAAATGTATCGCGCTATACATCTTGAGCCAAAACAACGTTCACTACAACAAATGGTTTTTCGTTATGATTCTTCTCAACCGTTAAAAACGTATACTTTAAATACAGTTACGTATGGAACAGCTTCTGCCCCGCACCTCGCTACAAAATGCCTCACTAGCCTAGCAGACTGTTCTCGTGACAAAAACGTAAAATTCGCTATACAACATGACTTTTACGTCGATGATTATTTGCATAGTGGAGCATCAAAGGAAGAGGTTGTTCAAACATGCAAAGGGGTAATAGCTACTTTAGCTTCTGCTAAACTCAATTTAAGAAAATTTCGATCTAATTGTCCCGATGTTCTAAACGAAATTCTTCAAAACCAAAACGAGCACCACAGTAAACTTTATTTGTGTGACGAAAATAAAACCACATCCACAAAAACTCTAGGTCTGTATTGGTTATGCGATTCAGATACATTGTCGTTTTCAATAAATATTGGCATTCCTAAAATCATCACTAAACGTCACATTCTATCAATAATCAGTCAAGTGTACGATCCACTCGGCCTGGGCGGCCCTTGTATTGTAGAAGCTAAAATAATAATGCAAAAACTATGGACGTTGAAGCTCGACTGGGACGATGAGGTACCAAACGAAATTAAAGCACAGTGGTCTTCATTCGTCATTAAACTTTCAAATTTAAATGACATAAAATTACCCCGTTGGATTTTACAAAATGATTTTCAAACAGTCGAATTACACGTCTTTACAGATGCCTCCGAGAAAGCCTACGGAGCCTGCATCTACGCTCGTTCCATCACTGGTAACGGCTCAATACATACACAACTTTTAGTGTCAAAAAATCGAGTAGCTCCTATAAAATCAACAACAATGCCACGACTTGAATTATGCGGCGCATTATTGGGTGCAAGACTGTGTTCTAAAGTGTTAAGTTCGTTAACATTGCAGGTCAGGTGCAGATTCTGGTGCGACTCTACAATTGTTTTGGGCTGGCTCTCTTCTCCCGCCATTAAACTAAAACAATTCGTTCGAAACCGCGTTAATGAAATTAATGAAACCACAGCTGGAAGCCCGTGGAGCTACGTACCGTCTCAGCAAAATCCTGCAGATCTTGTTTCTCGCGGGGTGAAGGCTGACCTCGTCAGCACAGAGTTCTGGTGGTCCGGACCCCAATTCTTGCGAATGTCTGAAACGTCATGGCCTACAATGCCTAACTCTAGCGGGAAGCAGGAGCTGCCAGAGACACTGTGTCACTTAACATGTCATAACACGGACAATACGACAACACATGACATGTCGAATGATAGTTCGATTTCATTAATCATTCACAAATATTCTAATTACACTAAACTAGTGCATGTAGTAGCCTATGTCTTAAGATTCATATTTAATAGTAAATCCAAACCCAATAAAATTATAGGAAACTTAACGATTAATGAACTTAATGACTCACTAAGTCTCATCTTGAAACAATCGCAATCAGAAATGTTTCCTGATGAATACATGCTTTTGAAAGCAGGCAAATCATTGCCTCCTAAAAATAGGTTAGTGTCATTGTCGCCATTTCTAGACAGCAATAACGTCATAAGAGTTGGCGGCAGGCTTGAAAACTCCCCATATAGCTACGATCAAAAACACCCAATTCTACTATGCAGTAAACATTACATAACAAAA
Source organism: Petrophora chlorosata (assembly GCA_951640565.1). Taxonomy (NCBI): domain Eukaryota; kingdom Metazoa; phylum Arthropoda; class Insecta; order Lepidoptera; family Geometridae; genus Petrophora; species Petrophora chlorosata. The sequence goes on from OX621208.1 coordinate 14,302,695, forward strand.
CTTCTTTTTAGAACGCAACACGTAAAATTACTGCATGCAGGCCCCTTGTTATTGTTAGCTAATATTAGACAAACTTACTGGCCGCTAGGTGGCAGAAATTTGGCAAAATTAACTGTGAATAAGTGTATCACATGTTTCAGAAACAAAACGGAAAGTGTCCAGCCGATCATGGGACAACTTCCTGAATCTAGAACCATGCTGGAGTTTCCCTTTCTAAACTGTTCTGTCGACTATGCCGGGCCAATATTTATAGCTGATAGGAAAGGTAGAGGGTGCAAGCTTATCAAGTCCTACCTGTGTATTTTTGTATGTTTGGCAGTTAAGGCTGTACATTTGGAGCTTGTTACGGACCTGAGCACGGAAGCTTACATGGCTGCCTTGCGCCGCTTTATCTCTCGTCGAGGCAAACCACATTCCATCACATCAGACAATGCTACCAACTTTATCGGTGCACGTAACGAACAAGATTCATTGATTTCTAATGCCTCACAGATTGCCTCTAACATTGCAAATGAGGGCATAAGGTTTCTGTTCACTCCAGCCTATTCACCCCATTTTAATGGCATAGCAGAAGCTGCAGTTCGCTCTGCCAAACACCATCTAAAACGTTTACTCAATCTTACGCATTTCACCTACGAAGAAATGTCCACTTGCCTCACTCAAATTGAAGCTATTTTAAACTCACGCCCCTTAACTCCACTTTCATCCGATCCCTCAGACACAATTGCCCTTACTCCTGCCCATTTCCTAATTGGTAGAACACTCACGTCCGTGCCACATCCACAGGTGCCCGAGACTGCCGATATTCGACTGCTGCAGCGCTACAAACGGATCGAGATCATTAAAAACCACTTCTGGAGGAGATTCACTAATGAATACATTTCCCTGCTCCAACAGAAAACTAAATGGAGACGACACAAAGATGAGCTGAAACTTAATTCGCTTGTCCTCATCAAAGACAAGACTGCTCCACCGCTACTCTGGTCTCTTGGGAGAGTCATCAAGGTCTACCCTGGAAGCGACGGCATCAACCGAGTGGCTGAGATCAAGACCAAACGAGGGACCATAAGAAGAGGATGGAATAACATTTGCGCGCTACCCTTGGACGACAGCCTTTGAAGCAGCACTTCAACCCCGGGGAACATGTCTGCGCATCAACCTATACTCCCACTACAGCCTTGCCTCTGCGGGGCGAGGGGGGCACTAGCCGCGGGTCGCGCACGGACACCTATCTCGGACCGCGCCCGGCGTCGCTCGCGTTTTCTTATATTTTCTTTATAATATTAATATTACGTAACGTTCAACATTATACCAGTCCATCATACAGTCCACTTGTTTTACTTCACCCGCCAGGGCCTAAACAATCACATTGGCCAAACATAAATCAAATCATAATAATTCTGGAGTAGAATAATGAGGGTATAAATGTTAGAGTTTATATTATTAGTGAAATTTTATTAAGTAGGTATGAGGTAGAGGTAGTATTAAGTGTTTGTTAACTATTGGTTAGGATTAGGCTAGGCTAGTTAGGAATGTTACAATTTGGTTCAGTAGTAACTCAGGATAGCTATAGGATAGAAGAAAGGAGGTAGGGTGGTTACAGGTGGGTGGTATTACGTCCACGGCCAGAGCCTACCACTCCAAACTACACTTAACTGATAACCAGATAAAACTCTTATAACCCCCATAAGATAAGAAAGACTCCACAAGTTTGCTTCAAGCTACCTTCAATATCAGCCGGTGTGTGCCCTCCCCCCCTGTCCCTCCTCATTAGTAGGAAGACGTTGCCCTCCAGCAGGATGGAGATTAGCAGCGCACCCTGCAGCAGCAGGTCGAACCGGTGCAGCGTCAGCACATACGTGCGGAGAAAGTACCATGCTTTTTGGAGAACTGGAAGTTGTGAACAATTTATAGATGTCAAGATTTTAAATAAAAACCAAATTTCTTCTATCCTTCTCATATCGTCTGACGGAGACGGATCTGATAGAAGTTTGCTCGAGCAGTTGCTTCGGTGGCCCAATTGTTTAGGCGTCGGGACGGTATTCCGATGACGCAGGTTCGATCTCTGGCTGACCAAATAAAAACCTAATGCATTCAATATAAAAAAATAATGAATGTTTTGACTTTATAGAATTGGGCTCCTCCGGTCTGTCATCATCATAATCATCATAAGCAATAAAAACTAGCCAAGTAAAAACCAACCCGCACTCGGCCAGAGTAGTGGATATCAGCCCATACTCGGTAAATGAGAGAAGGCCCGTGTCCCAGTAGTGGGAAAGTAATAATAATTCATTTTATAATAAAAGAAAATCGACTTCAATTTAGATGTATCTACGAAGCCAAGGTCGAATATCGATGAAACTCATATTGGATCACATTGCAGCTATACTGGACTTAATACAAATAATTTTTCAAATCGGTTTATAAATGACTGAGTTCTGAGGTAACAAACATTAAAAAATAAAAACAAGAAATACAGTCGATTTGAGAACCTCTTCCTTTTCGAAGTCGTTTAAAAAGGGTTGATGATGAACCATTTCTTTATATAAATTATTATAACTCACCTCCGTTTTCATGTACAAAAGTCATTTTCAAGTGCCGTTTCAGAATTGTACCTAAAACACAAATGAGAAACGACACATTTTCAAAACTATGTGTTCTTTAGAAAATATAGTTTGGTGTCCTTTCCGTCATTATTATCACAAACAGAGTATCACTTTTGAAATAAACTTCCTACTCGTAAGATAACTTGCATTGTATCAAAAAACATCAACACACTTTTAGTTAATAAAATTATTTAGTAACACTATTCTTTTCTCTTCCTCTTTTTTCCTTTTGTTTTAGTAACAAGATTAGAGATTTTAATTATGAATGGTAATAGCTATTTATTTATGCAATACAGCTGGTTTTTATACGCGTTCATGTCTTGTTTATGAAGTATCCGTGTAGGTACTAATAATACCGATATGAGTGACAAAGTACTGTATTAATGTTATCAAAATGTTATCACTATCTTCTGTTGTATCGATATATCGATAGTGCGTAGGTGTAAGTGGGCACACACACATGGTGTCAACGCCTACGTTTTTTCTACAAGCAAGTCACACTTCGTATGCGCGCGTCTAGTTTAAGTTAGGAATTCTTTTATAGTTTTTTTTAATCCACCTTCACTTTGAATTTATTATTCTACAAGAAGCATTGTTCCTCATCCCCTTTTCCAAAATCGACTGTATAAAAGGACAATACAATCTGAAAATCTGTTCGGGAGTTTCATTTGTGCACTCCGGTGCATAAACATCTGGCGACCGCAAAAAGAACTGCAAAATCTTCGGAAAATACATTGAATTCTGGACGGTCAAGCCGCCGCCTCGTCGATTTTCACCGAAGCCAGCTGCCGTCCTATCTACCAAGACAATATTCACGGGATTCCTGGAAGCCTGTCCATTGCAGCCACCGCCGGTCATTGATCAGCAATCAGCGTCGAACCGCAGCCCCGGCCAATGCAGATAAGTGCCCATCCAAGTCTTTATCCCATCATCTTTACCTAAGTTCCTACATACCTAAATTCCTGAACTGTTTGCCTATTTCTTTAAGTTTAATGGTCATATACTTGTGCTAATTATCTTTATACAGTCATAATGAACATCAAACAAAGGTTCTATTTTGGTAAAATCAATTACAATCTATTTTTAACTTGCGTTTTTTTGTAGGTTATATTCTTACAAAATTTAACTTTAAACTTTAATAATACATAAAAATCAGGGCACTGTTAGGTACATAGTGCTTATTAGATCCCGTTCAACTCATATTCTCATCATTCTGCGCAGTTATTTGCAATAAATTTACGCCGCTTCGCCGAACATTCCAGGCAAACGTTGCGCAATCGCACGTACTTCCCGCCGACTGCAAGAGGAATAGACAGCCTCCGCTACGCAGAGCTGACTTCGAGCTCCTACTGCAGCACTACCGGATTCCTGGAAAGGTGACGCCTAGTGCAGGAGCGTGAGCTAATTTTTATAATATTACATAAGTTTGAGATTCATTTTGTGCTAAGTTTCACCTTTTTTGTTTAGTTTATTTTATATTATAAATAATTAAAGTCGAAATTCATTTAAAATGGGAGGTGAGGCTGGTGCAAAGGATTCTCAAGAACTGCTCGATTTATTCGTCAAACGCAGCTCCATAAAGGGCCAAATTACCAAGTTTAAAAATTACTTAAATCATACATTTGCAAAAGAAGCTTTAACTTCAATTGAACTAGCTGAATTGACACTGAAACTTGGTAAATTTGAGTCACTTTCAAATCGGTTTGACGACTTGCAGAATCAGATTGAAGTCTTGAATCCCAATGATTTATCAAACGAACTTAATGAGCGAGATGACATTGAGCAGTTGTTTATTTCAAACATTGCCTCCGCTCAGAGCATAATACAAAAATACAATGCGAGTAAACATGATGAAAGTACTTATAAGGATCTTAACTCGAGTCAGGCAACATCAGCTCAATGCAATGTCGATCATCACCATGAGGTACTCGGATTTAAATTACCACAAATACAAATAACAAAATTTGATGGATCATTCTTCCGTTGGCTTGACTTCCGTGACACTTTCCTATCTCTTATTCACAACAATGAGCGTATCGCTCCCATTCATAAGTTTCATTACTTAATTTCGTATGTGACAGGCGATGCAGCACGCATTATAGCTAACCTAGAAGTTTCCAGCGCGAACTATGAAACCGCTTGGAAGTTACTACGCGAACGTTATGACAATAAGCGTCAGTTGATAGATCATCATTTAGATTCCCTATTAAATATCCAACAAGCAACGCGCGAATCTGACAAATCATTACGTTTTATGGTAGATCACATCACTACAAATTTGCGCGCTCTGTCCAGCCTCGGGCAAGCCACCGACAAGTGGGATGTCCTGATAATACATATGATGAGCTCTAAGCTAGATAATCACACGCTTTTAAAGTGGGAAGAGATGCGTGGTTCGCTGAAGGACGTTCCTAACTTGGAACAATTCAAGAAATTTTTAATCGATCGCTCGGACGTTCTCGAGTCTATCCATCGTAGTAAATCAACACAATCTACCACACCTAGGGCTGCGGTTTCTAATACTAAAAATAACCGCACTCCTATAAATTCATATGTAAGCTCTAATGATAAAGGCACTGCGCTTTCTTCACGAATAACGTGCGTCGTCTGTCGAGAAGGACATCGCATCTATGATTGCCCTACCTTCCTTTCCAAGAGCGTGGACGAACGCATAGCCGAGGTTCATAAACTGAATTTGTGTACCAATTGTTTAAGACTCGGTCATAGGATACAAACATGCCGACTAGGCCCATGTCTCAAGTGTAAGGCGAGGCATAATACTCTCATACATAAGCCATCCAGCACTGTTAACAATGATGTTTCCTCTTCTAATATCGTCACAACCACGCCTGATGGCACAGACGATAATACTATTGTCAATTTTTCAAATGGAAATTCATCTCAAGTGTTGCTGTCTACCGCCCTCATCGAGGTGGCCAATCCTCACACGAACCAGACAGAGAGGGTTCGTGCGCTATTAGACTGCGGTAGTCAGTCATCGTTTATTACGCAGTCTCTCAAGAAAAGGCTGTCATTGCCATCCAACTCCGACTCCATTGTCAACGTTATAGGTATAGGAAACCATCAAACCGGCAAGGTCACAGAAACTTGTAAGGCGCAATTGAGGTCATTAGTCAACCAGTTCAACGTCATATCGGGTTTCCTCGTGTTACCCCAATTAACCGGACATATTCCTAGATTTCCTATAGATACAAAGCAGTTACAAATACCCAATGATTTTCAACTTGCAGATCCCAAGTTTGACCAGCCAGCCCCGACTGAAATCCTCATAGGGGCCGATCTTTTCTGGGATATTCTTGGCCGCGAGCAACACACTCTCGGTCCTAATAATCCAAAATTAAGAAGCTCCCAGTTTGGTTGGATTATTTCGGGTCCTATGTATGCAACTACTACTTCACACAATATCACAGTTCAATGCAATCATTCCATCATTTCAAACTGTTTGAGTGATGACGAAATTCACCAGAATCTTGCTAAGTTTTGGGAGCTCGAAGAAGTTCCCCTAAGATCTAAATTAAGTGAAAGTGAGAAGGCATGTGAGTCCCATTTTTTGTCGCACACCTTCCGTCTAGATTCCGGTAGATTTTCTGTGGGTCTGCCTCTCAAAGATTCCCCTGATTGTCTTGGTGAATCTTACTCTTTGGCAAGGAAACGATTGTTAAATTTAGAAAGACGTTTCAAAAGACAACCAGATGTTAAATCACAATATGTCCAATTCATGCGTGAGTATGCCGCACTTGGACATCTCTCTGAGTCTCCTATAGCTAAACCAGACAATTCATATTTTTTGTGCCATCATGCGGTTTTTAAGGACAGTAGTGAGTCCACAAAAATCCGTGTTGTGTTTGATGGTTCGGCACCAACTTCATCAGGCCAATCTGTCAATGACATTTTGTTGGTAGGTCCCAATATGCAGGACTCACTTTTCTCCATTCTCATAAGAGCTCGGCAATACAAGTATCTCCTTACTGGTGATGTGGAAAAAATGTATCGCCAGTGTCTTATCAACAAAGAAAACCGAAATCTTCAACTCATATTATGGAGAGAGGATGAGTCGATGCCTATCAAGACATTGCAACTGAATACTATTACATACGGTCTTGCAAGTTCTAGTTATTTAAGCACACGTGTACTTTGGCAGCTAGGTGAAGAATGCCCAAACCCCATGATCAAGGAAATAATACAACACGATTTTTACGTGGACGACCTCATTACAGGCGCTAATGATAAAGATAGTTTACGCCATATTCATCAGGCTGTATCTGCAGCTTTGCAAAAGGGTTGTTTCAATCTTAGGAAATTTAAAACAAATCTTCCCTCCATTCTAGAGACAACATTTTCAAATTCTAATGACGAATTGCTTATTAGTGAATCGTCGTCGACTCTAGGCATGGGTTGGAATCCATCATCTGATCAATTACACTTTCCATTTAAACTTCCATCCCAGTCAGATGATCAGACTCTAACCAAACGATTTATTCTTTCGTCGCTGCTAAGTATTTTTGATCCATTGGGAATGGTCAGTCCTTGCGTTATTAAGGCCAAAATTTTGTTACAACAGTTGTGGCTTCACAAGCTATCATGGGATGATCCAATCCCCAATGATATCCAAAAGGATTGGCATAAATTTGCCAAGGCGATACCTGCTCTTCTAAATCTCGAGGTACCCAGATGGATACTCTGCGAAGAACCCACATCCATAGAGCTTCATTCTTACAGTGACTCATCCAAGGTAGCTTATGGTGCATGTATTTATCTTCGCTCCGTAAATTCTAATAACGAGGTTACAGTAAGGCTACTCTGCTCTAAGTCCAAAGTAGCTCCTATCAAGTCAACTACAATACCTCGGCTCGAGCTATGCGCTGCCCTTCTGGCAGCTAAGCTGTGCAAGGCCGTTAGAGAATCATTAAGATTTAACATACTTACTCAGGTGCATTGGTGCGACTCAACGATTGTACTAGCCTGGCTCAAATGCAGTTTCCAAAAGTTGAAACCTTTTGTCGCAAACCGGATTTCTGAAATTTGCGAACTAACAAACTCTGCTTCTTGGCGTCACGTGCCAACATCTGCTAATCCAGCCGATCTTATATCTAGAGGCATTAGTCCAGACCAAATAAGTAGCACAACGCTCTGGTGGTCAGGTCCGTCGTATCTATATGGACCAGAAAGCACTTGGCCTATTCTAAATGATAAAATTGATTTTACAGACTTACCGGAATGTAAAACTAGTTCAACGATAGCTAACGTAACTTCTAACAATGATCCACTTATAAATTTCAAAAGGTATTCTAGTCTAATAAAACTAAAACGAACTTTCGCTTATCTGTTACGTTTCCTACACAATACAAGAAAACCTACAACTCGACTTACCGGTCCTTTGTCTGTAGACGAACTGAACAAATCCTTTCTGCACTTGTGTCGACTAGCACAGCAAGAATCTTTTGTACCAGAGTACAACTTGCTTGCCAACAACAAATCTATAAGTACAAAATCCCACATATTATCGTTGACTCCATATTTTAGTGATGACCAAGTAATTCGAGTGGGTGGCCGATTGGATGCATCTGATTTTAACTTTGACAAAAAACATCCGGTGCTTTTGCATGCTAATCATCACTTAACTAAAATTCTATTTGAGCACGAGCATAAACGCAATTTACATGCTGGTCCACAATTATTATTAGGCATTATCCGAGATTTTGTATGGCCCATTAACGGCAGACATTTAGCTCGAAGAACGTTTCATACTTGTTTTAAATGTAGACGATTACAAGGAAAGACTATGAAGCCTATGATGGGCAACTTACCAGCACAACGCGTTATGCCAAGCTTTCCATTTCAAACAGTGGGTCTAGACTTTGGTGGTCCATTTTACATTTTGAACAGAAAAGGACGCGGTGCCAAGGTCATTAAAGCGTATCTTTGTCTTTTTGTTTGTCTGCGATACAAATGTTTGCATCTCGAAGCCGTTAGTGATCTATCAAAGGACGCTTTCGTTATGACGTTTCGTCGATTTGTGTCACGACGGGGAAGGCCGACGGAAGTGTTCTGTGATAACGGGCGCAACATAGTAGCCGGCGCAAAAGAAATCAACCAGTTTCTTAAGGCTAATGCAGACTATTTTTCTGATTTTGCAAGCGAGGATGGTATAAAATTTGTATTTTCACCTACTTACGCTCCTCACTTTGGCGGAATCTTTGAGGCCGGAATTAAATCGGCCAAGTTTCATATTCGGCGCTGTATGTCTAATTCTCATTTAACATTTGAGGAATTATCAACCCTTTTCGCACAAGTAGAAGCCATATTAAACAGCCGTCCATTATGTCCATTGTCTTCCTCTCCTGACGATTTCCTTTGCCTAACTCCTGGGAACTTTCTCATAGGTCGGGCTGTAACTGCTCTGCCCTCGCAGAATTTGGATAGCTACAATCCAAACAATCTACAACGATACGCTCGACTACAACAGATTCACCAGCATTTTTGGAAGCGCTGGCAGCACGAATATATTGCCGAATTGCAGCAGCGACACAAATGGAAGACCAACTCCGTGAATCCTAATGTAGGAGATTTGGTACTCATACAAGAAGATGATGTTCCTCCTCTCTGCTGGAGAATGGGTCGAATATCAAGGCTATTTTATGGACCAGAGGACAAGATACCCAGAGTTGCTGATGTAACTACAACCAGAGGATGCGTGCGACGCCCTTTAGTCCGACTGGCTGCCCTGCCTACATCAGAGGAACTTGAGGGTTGAAAACCGAGGTTTCCAACGGGGGCAGGATGTCAACGCCTACGTTTTTTCTACAAGCAAGTCACACTTCGTATGCGCGCGTCTAGTTTAAGTTAGGAATTCTTTTATAGTTTTTTTTAATCCACCTTCACTTTGAATTTATTATTCTACAAGAAGCATTGTTCCTCATCCCCTTTTCCAAAATCGACTGTATAAAAGGACAATACAATCTGAAAATCTGTTCGGGAGTTTCATTTGTGCACTCCGGTGCATAAACACATGGATATTGCGAATGTAGGCTGATATAAAAGATTTGCGAGGGTCATAGATGAAAATTGTACCAATGACCGTCGCATATCTATAAAACATCTAAATGCGACGTTATACCTAATTATTTACATATGGTCGAACCAGTAACTACTTGTAATCTTTATTGTGGAAATAATATGAATAATAATTTACTTATTTATTAATCTTTTGGCAAATATGTACTTTCTTTAATTGTATTAATATAATGTGTTTAGTTGTATTAATCTTATAATAATCTACTTTTAATCCGACGTTACGTTTGATTATATTAAAATTATCCTTTCTCTATCTTTGTTGTAGTCCACTTGGGGTACATAAGCGTGTAGAGATAGGTATATCTTAGTAAATCATTTATAAACGAATAATAGGTACACCCTAGTTTTGTCTATTATACTTATTTGCGCATTGTTTAGTTGGTACCTACCTGATGTACTCACTAAGTAGGTACTTAGGTATTTATGTATTAAGTGTACTCGTATTTTGTGGTATTAATAATTGAGCCCTAATATCAAATAAGTAAATACTTACCTTCATAAATAGGCTCACTCGTGTTATAGGTCTCTCGTATGCGGGAGGCCGTCTGGGAAGGTACCACAGCAGTTAGTTATTCAGCCGCCAAGCAGTAGTGCGCAAGCATTATTTTCTTTCGATTTGAAGGGCATTGTAGCCAGCGAAATTACTGGGCATATGAAACAATATCTGATGTCTCGGGGTGATGAGCGCAATGCAGTGCTAATTCTGGGTGGCGCCGCAATCGTAACGGGCAGGCGTGGCGCTTACCATCAGGCGAATGATTTGCTCGTCTCATCACTGCTCCATAAAAATAAAATTAAATATCAGGCATCTTTTGATTAATAAATCTAACCTATTATTTGTTTCGCTTTGTAAACTGCTATACCGAATGAAAGAGACTGATTCCTACGACACAGTAGTTATCCTAGTGTGGGATTCAGAGCTCATAGAATTGATTGTACACGATTAGTATTTGCAATAAAATGATTGATTGATTGATCTTTATACTTTCGAAAGGGAAAAGGAAAAACGCGTAGGTAGGTAAATGTAACAAACAGTATTTATTATTTATAAAATTTTGATAATAATAATAACAACGTTACACTGTTTATTGGTAAAACTAGGACGAATGTTCTGTCTCCACAAGTTCACTTTTAAAGACTGAGAAAATACAAATACTTATATCTTATACGAGCCATAGAACTCAGCAAGACACAATTACATTTTCTGCTTCATAAATAAATTTTAAAGAACTGTCTACTACACTTAAATTAACAAACTTAACATTCAAATAACATTAATGAGAGCTACATTTGCTGCTAGATTATTAGTAATACATTTTCGGCAATCGCAAGTAGTTATTAATCAAAAAATCTGCTAAGTTTTAATTTTAATCCATAAAACTAATTTTTCTTAAGTATAAATGCCCAAAACAAGCACATAATTAAATCGTAGACTTTTAAACTTTTCATAGGGTTAAATCGAGAATTATTTTATTTTATAATTAGGTATTTTTTTTAAAAACCAGGACCGACTTCAATGTATCTTCGAATTCCAAGGTCAAATATCAATGAAATGTATATGGGACTACTTCGTAGCTATATTGAACCCGACGCAAAAATAATTTTCCAAATCGGTTCATAACTGACGGAGTTCTGAGGTAACAAACATAAAAAATAAATAAAAAATACAATAGAACCGAGAACCTCCTCCTTTTTTTAAATCGGTTAAAATACATGCAAATATCGAGAGATTCGACTTCTCACAAGAAACACACAGTAGAATGTTGTGAATGTTTAGAATGTTTACGTTGTGTGAATGTTTACAATGTGAGTGTTTAGAATGTATCTGGTCTTTTCGGGCACACGGATGTATTTATCAAAATAACATCTTGACTAACCTCGACGTCTCGATCAAGTTACTTTGATCGTAGACGAGAAGACTGACAGTCCCGATACAAGTTTAAAAAGCACCACACAGTAGATAGTGTTCAATTTCATTGTTATAAACATCTTGAACTTCAAGACGAATCTGATACAGAGCCCAATTCTCTATGCTCATTTAAACAAGCAAATAGAACAGCCGAATAAAATAGTCGCGTCACATTTTGTTTTTTCTCGCGTGTTCATTGTTGCGAATATCTATAATATTATGTAATAATAAGTGCATTTTGATTGCAAAGTTGATACGGAAGAAAAAGAAAGATACGGTGGTGGAGTCATTGTAATAATTGACGTTCGTAAGTGCGCCTGTGATGCCAAAACTGAATAAAGACCTTGAGTTCGGATTGGCATTATTCGGCTAAATACAGCATTAAAGCGATCGCTCAATATCAATAAAAGATCTCTGGTCACTCTGGTCTGATCACTGGTTATCTCTACATCACTGGTTTCCATCTAAACTGATCTCCAAGTCTACCGGTCTGGCAGTCTACCTGCCAGCGCCTGTGACCTTCTCTATAATCCAGGGTGCGAAGTGCGTGACCCTCGAGTAGACCCCGGGGAAGCCGGCTTCAGCGCACTTCCTGCCGTAGGAAACCACGCCTATCTGGTACATCGGAGTAGCTTTGGTTTCTCTGTTGAGCTGGAACAAAATAGACAACGGTTTTGATTTCTTTGGAAATAGTAAGCTTCTGTTAATCTAATTTTAACAAAATAAAAGGTTAAATAAATGTAAAACTAAACTAAAGGAAACTTAACTAAAAGATATTAATAATATGTACATACGGGTATTGATTGATAAAACTGAATGGCTTACAGATACGACCTCGTAATTCAACCGATAGCCGTCGTCCGGCAACATGGCGAGGCAACGCCGCCAGCATTTTGGGCAAATACACGCCAGCATTTTGGTTACGTGTGGACTCCACCAGCCGAATAAAAATTGCAGAATTTAAATTGAAACTTATGGAGTACCGTTCTGATATTTTACCAATAGGTAAGATTGGTAAGACTTGTCTAGTGTAGTGCACCATCTGAAGCGTCGATTTTTCAAACCTTAGATAGATAAGCACCAAAAAGATCAGCCCTAAAAGACCTATTTTCTCCTTCATTTTTTCTTTTCTGCATCAGATCCCTTATCACCATATTGCCAAGGCCGGATATGATAGGTCGTCGGTAGAAGGTACTTGTAATAAGAAACAAAACAATCATAATAACTTTCTTGATTTTATGACATTAGAAATATTGTATATTATGTGTATTTTTGCAAATAACAAATAATTATGATTATGATATCTAACAATGAAAGTGAAAAAGGCTACGTACCCGTTGACAGAAGTATCTTGGAAAAAGGCTGGCAAAGACAAAATCAGAAGATAATAGTCTAAATTCACATTATGTTTCTCAGCAGGAAATATCTACTTCTTACAATAGGCCGTATTAGAGAATCACCACTGTTTCCATGGCAGGCATCTTTCCCTTTTCAATCTGCTGAGCCTTATCCAAGACTTCACTTTAGTCTCATATCTGCAGTCTACTTAATGTCTTCGTCTGATCGTTCGTGATGTCATGGAAAGGGTTCCGACTGAATATCAGTGCTAAAGTAGGTACTTGAAAATAAAAGTCAGACGGAACCTTTTCCTGACATCGCGCAACATTGCACTGTTGTATTTATTGTTTTTGTTGTGTCCTTACTTTAGTATGTTCTGTGTAATGTGTGATGTTTTGAATGCATGTTTTTACTTTCTTTCTTTCTTTACTTACAATAGGCTGCATCAGTGGCCCGCCGCTGTCTCCTTGGCACGCGTCCTTCCCTCCTTTAGTGTACCCGGCACAAAGCACTCGCTCGTCAATCTTCTGCGCCTTGTACGCTTGGTACGCTGTCCGACAGTACTCGTTGCTGACGACTGGTAACTGAAGAACTTGGAGATGCGTGGCGGCTGGGCCTCCTGAAAGGTGAGGGGAAATGTTGAGTAAGAAAACGAGTATTTACGTCATCGTTATTACGCATCTTCAGTGGTAGGGGCGATGAGAGGGTATTTAAAGAGACGGAGCGCCTTTATGGGCTAACTCTCGTTCTAGCGTTCGGCAAGTCGACACCTAATGATGTCAAGTCAAGGCGAGGCTGAGTTGAGGCCGGTTTGCAACAATTTCCTATTTCTTTTATTTAACATGTTACTCTTTTAATGTTTTTTTTTTTGTTTTCTGTTTGTTTTTTTTACTATGTCATGTGTAATAAGTTGTTGCAAATAAACGATTCTTTCTTTTCTTTCAAGTCAAAATCTCTTTATTCATGTTTGTCATCACAGACGCACTTATGAACGTAGACGACGGGTATTTTCATCTTATGGTCATCAACTGCCCATCATTCATCCATTCATCATCAGCCCATCACGTTCCCACTGCTGGAACACGGGCCTTCTCTCATAGAGAGAGTATGGGCCATAATCTACCAAGCTGGCCCAGTGCGGGTTGGTGGATGTCACATGTCCTTGAAGTTTTGAGATAAATTCTTGGATATATATGTATGTTTCCTCACTATGTTTTTCCTTTACCGTTTTTAGAGCGAATGTTAAATCCGCACATAGCTTAAGAAAGTTAGTGGTGTGGGGCCAGTGGGGTTTGAACTCGAGTTCGTCGGATCGAAGGGTCACCCATGCTCCCACTGAGCCACAGTCACTCCGCCCATGACATTCCGCTATTCCCGATGATCACTTTCACCATTTTTGAGCTAAAATAAAAAGCAATAAAAATAAAAATTAGGAACTTACGGAATTCAGTGTCTCCCCACCCGGCAATTAACGGGTTCCACCGTTCGAAGGTCTGCGTGCGGAGCCCTACGTCTGTAGGGATGCAGATTGGCTTGATCAAGTCTGGAATATAAGAATACAACATTCATTTCCTAGTTCTCATCTAATTACTAGCCAAAAGAAGGTTAAGGTCCTGTACACTGACGAAAGCGCGTCCCACCACTTTTTATGAATATTGTAAATTAAAACAAGGATTGCTCAATTGGGCAGAGGACAGGTGCGGGTTCAGGTCCCAGCCGGTGGCCGTATTCTTTCTTTCCGAAAAACTTTGAGTGTTTCGCTTTGCATTCGTTAATGCTTCATATAAATATAATAAAAAATAATGTAAACTAGCAGCGCCCCGCGGTTTCGCCCGCGGTTTCCCGGTATAAAAAGAAGCCTATGTCGTTTTTCAGGATCTAAAGCTACATACCAAATTTCATCAAAATCCTTTCAGTAGTTTTTGCGTGATTGAGTAACAAACATCCATCCATGCATTCAGCACAAACATTCGCATTTATAATATTAGCAGGAGTAAAATGCATAACGGTACTAACTAATTTGCCGTGGAGGGGCGCGCCTTCGTCAGTGAACCTTTGCTAATGATGATGATTGAATCGAATACTTGAGGTAAGTATCTCGTTAGCGGGAGGCTGTCTGGGTAGGTACCACAGCTTTGCCAGTTATTCTGCCGGCAAGCAGTACTGCGCAAGATTACTGTGTTCCGGTTTGAAGGACATTGTAGCCAGCCAAATAACTGGACATATGAGACTTAATATCTGACGTCTCGGGGTGATGAGCGCAATGCAGTGTTACAGCCTGGGTGGCATCGCATTTGTTATGGCGCTTTGCTTCGACCTTCATAATGCGAACGTCCAAAGAATGGAACTCTCTGCCAGCATCTGTGTTTCCGGATAGCTATAATCTGGGTGTCTTTAAGACAAGAGTGAACAGGTTTCTTCTAGGCGAGCGTGCTACATCTTCGACCGCATCGTCAATTAACAACAGAAGAGATAGCAATCAAACGCAAGCCTATAAATAATAATAAAAAAAATGGGCAGACGCTTACCATCAGCAGCAAAAATTGCTCGTTTTATCGCTCAGTTCCGTTAGATGAGAAACTCTTACCAGTGAATTTAACGACGTCTTCCAGCAGCAGGATAGCGATGTCGCTGGTGAATGCCTTCGGGTTGTACTCCTCGTGCTTGATCTTCTCCTTGATGAGCACGTCGATTGGCGTCGCGCCGTCGTCCTCGCTCGCCAGGTCCAGCTCTCCAAGACGGACTAGGTAGCTGGAAGGCAAGGTTTTGTCATCAGGAATTTTATAGAATCAGGCGTGACGTTGCGGAAATTCATCTCAAAACTGAAACGCAATGAAAATATGTAATGTATGAAACACGACTAGGAAGCTTCACGGCATGTCTTTGTTCGGTGGGTGGTATTACAACCACGGCCAGAGCCTACCACTCCAAAGCGCGTAAGCGGGTTTCATCACGTTGTTTTCCTTCACAGTTTTAGACCGAGCGTGCAAAATCTGCACTTACAGTTAAGTGCAGATCTCGTCATTGGTGCAGAGCCGATTCGGGATTCGAACCCAGGCGCGTCGGATAGAAAGGCGCATGAGTTCCCGCTGACACACTCGCTCTCTTTCACTCGCTCTATTATAATATGTATGCCCTCATACATATATTTAAACATACTTATAGATAGCATCTAGCTTTTTCTAGCCCGAGCGTTTCACGTTTCATTTTGATTCGTAAAAGATTTAATGCTTATGAATTCATTTACGATATAACGTAATCCATTATTTAATTTTATAAGATACGAGAAAAACAGATAATTTTAAAAACAATATATTGTAGTTTTTAGTTGGAGCGTCAACAATACAAGTATACATTTTATAACAAAAGAACCGACTTCAATTCTAGTGTATCTTCGAAGTCGAAGGTCGAATATCGATGAATTTATATGGGACCATGTTGAAGCTATGCAAAAATAATTTTCCAAATCAGTCTTTAAATGACGGAGCTCTGAGGTAACAAATATTAAAAAAAAACAATGGAATTTAGAACCTCCTCCTTTTTTGAAGTCCGTTAATAAAATAAATAACGATTTTTTTTTATCATCATCATCATCATCATCGTCAGCCCATTACGATCCCACTGCTGGGACTCGGGCCTTCCCTCGTAGAGAGAGTATGGGCCATAATCCATCATGCTGGCCCAGTGCGGGTTGGTGGATGTCACATGTCCTTGAATTTTTGTGATTAATTCTTGAACATGCCGGTTTTCTCACGATGTTGATTTCCTTCGCCGTTTTTAGAGCGAGTGCTAATTCCACACATAACTTAAGAAAGTCAGTGGTGCGGGGCCAGCGGGGTTCGAACTCAGGTGCGTCTGATCGAAAGTCGCACGTTTTTTTATAAAATAACAAGACTATCTATTTAAATTAACTAAAATTTAAATCCTTTTAGCAATCAATACGATCAACAAAATAGCCAAACAACAAAAAGAAACCACTTCGAGAAATACATTACCCGCTCCTTCTTTTATGACCTGGTCATAAATGTACCTATAGCCTTGTTTTATGACCATCAGGTCAACAGAGCCTGGCTGGTCAGAAGTGATAATTGTTGAAACAATAGGTATTTACCTACTGCTACGGCAACGATGATAAATAGTGGAAGATGCGCATAGAACCGGTTATGTAGATGATGAAAGAATAGGTTAAGAGCTAGAGGTGAGCCTAAGGCAGATATGGTTTAGCTAAAATAAAAAACTTTTAAAACGCGAAAAGACCGCCCATTGTAACAAATTCAAATTTCATTTATTTCAGGCATGTCATGACCCATATTGTGCACAATAAATAATCGAATAAAATTACAAAAAATTACAATAAAATATTAGACAAATGTCAATACTTAAAATACCACAATTACAATTAAGAATAATAATAATATAAATTAAATTAAAAATAACAAACTAAAACTTTTTAGTTTTTAAGTTTGTTATTTTTCCTTTTGTTGTTATAATTTCTGGTGGCGTAATAATAAAGAGTTATCTAATCTAAAGTCACCGATGAGATGAAGTACCTATATAATATGTGAAATATTTAAGGAGTTATTAAGTTTCTGTTTTTAAATAATCAGAGTTAAATAAAAATTAAGCAGAGATAATTGTAAGCAGAATAAATTGCAATCCGACCGATAAAATTTGATTTAGGTTTTTCAAAAACGAATTCTATTATATTTCAGAATTCTCCCAAGTTTGACACTAGCTCCTCGTCTCGGACGTACTCTAGACATACCAAGTTGGAACTGGTAATTATGCAACGACATAACCAACTCGGTTATTCGTTTTTTGCCCTTCAAGTAAAAACTCTTGAACTTGAAGATATTGTTGACGGTCCCAAAGTAATTCCACAGTATTTTTTTCTGTAATTAAACATTTAAAAAAATTTAAAAGCCGCGGCTAATCGTGCCCTAAAACCATTTAATATCTGTTAAGAACAATTTTACATCTAAAAACAAACAGGGACTTAATTGTACTAGTATAGAACATAATACCACTGGTCTCTCGTATGCGGGAGGCCGTCTGGGTAGGTACCACAGCTTTGCCAGTTATTCTGCCGCCAAGCTCTTTAATTTCATGCTACAGGAAGATAAAGCGTGCCACACATAGTTATACATATATAGCATTAACAAAAAAGCTGAAGAAAAGTAATAACATCGCAAAGTTATAGCAATCATATTATTGCCTGACATTGGCTTTTCGTAGTGGTTTTAGTTACTTCAAACCAGCATTATCCTTAAACATTGTCGGTCAAGCGTTAAACATTGGTGGGCCGGCCATATTAGCCATAGAACAGATAACCGTTGGGGTAGACGCGTTCTAGAGTGGAGACGAAATGGCAATCGTAGTGTAGGACGCCCTCAGACTAGGTGGAGCGACGATCTTCGCAGGGTGGCTGGTAGCAGCTGGATGAGAGTAGCCGGAGATCGTGCTCAATGGCGTGCAATTGGAGAGGCCTATGTCCAGCAGTGGACTGCGATGGGCTGATGATAATGATGATTGTCGGTCAAGACTAAAAGGTGTCATCTAACTTAGACCTGGGGTCTAAGAAAAACTATACAGTACTTATAGAATTGATGACGCAAAATATAAAGCTATAAAACAACAATCATTACTTTAAATGACAAATTGTCATTTAATGACGGGCTCCATGATTGCTAGGAAATATTTGTATATAATATCGCGCCATTATGTGCCATAAATAATGGAGTTTACTGTCATTACTAAAGGATATATTTAGAAGTAAACTAACTCACGTGGATGTGAGCGCAATGATGTTAATATTTATTTTATAAACGTGAGAATTATGTAAATTACAACGATGAATATTGTATACGATAGTGAGTTACTAAAAATTACATAGAGTTGCATGTTTTATATCGAAAATTGCTTAACCGATTTTTATAAATTTTTTAAATTATTTTGTTGAATTTATTTTTTAAATTGCGATTTAATTTGAGTTACTTTGAGGGAAACATTCCTGATGGGAAATAGGGTCGAATAATTCCATGTTTATTGAGAAATTACATTTTTGAGTAATGTTTTTCAAAAATCCAAAGATGCTGTCTTCATTTTTCCAAAATTCAACTAATGTTTCCTAAGAACAAAACTTGCTCACTGCAAGGGAAAAGGTCAAAATTTTGCCACACCCCAGAATAAATTAAATAAAATAGCCTTTTTTATTGCCCAGTATATAACAAATGTAAAATGTTAATTTTACTACATATGTATCTTTAAACGCACTTTTTTATCTTAATTTTATTTCATCACCCAAATTTGAAGGAAGCCCTTCTACATGCGTTGCCACCCCGTATACGGATCAATAATAGAGCGAGTGTGGCTCAGTGGGAGCTCGTGCGACTTTCGATCCGACGCACCCGAGTTCGAATCCCGCTGGCTCCGCACCACTGACTTTCTTAAGCTATGTGCGGATTTAACACTCGCTCTAAAACGGTGAAGGAAAACATCGTGAGGAAACCGGCATGTCCAAGAATTTTTCACAAAAAGTAAAGGACATGTGACATTCACCAACCCGCACTGGGTCAGCGTGGTGGATTATGGCCCATTCTCTCTCTATGAGAGAAGTCCCGTATCCCAGCAGTGGGAACGTGATGGGCTGATGATGATGATTCGGATCAATTATTGGTCTACATACAGCTTTTATTGACCCTTGCTTGCCTTCTCTTGCGTGTGTCACCTCATCACAATCGGGTCAAGTGGATTTTAAATGGATTTTACTTATTAGAACATCATGTGTACTTAACGTGGCGTGGCAGGGTCAACGTGTCAGTGGTCAGTCACTGAATAAACTGACCAAACGGATTCTTCTACTTACTGCGGGGAAGATCTATAGTGTAGTTTGTATTTGTCGTTTTTAGGGTTCCGTACCCAAAGGGTAAAATGAGACCCTATTACTAAGACTCCACTGTCCATCCGTCTATCTGTCAGTCTGTCCGCCTGTCACCAGGCTGTATCTCATAAACCGTGATAGTTAGACAGCTGAAATTTTCACAGATGATGTATTTCTGTTGCCACTATAACAACAAGTACTAAAAAACAGAATAAAATGTTTACTTAAGTGGGGCTCCCATACCACAGACATGTTTTTTTTTCCTTTTCATAGATAATGGTACGGAGCCCTTCGTGCGCGAAAGCAACGAAGGGTACGCCTTTCGTTCGTAGCTTCGATCGCAGTGTAGCTCTTAGGCTCGCATGATCTACAAAAAAAACTAAATTATACCTACCACTTAAACATTTTTACTGTATACTATTTACTTGTCTAATTCTGTACTGACACATGTGTGGTAGGTACCACATGTATTATAGGAGCTAATTACGTGTCTGTTTTTGCACCGTATCGATATCCGTCACTTGTCATTACACGGAACTAAAGCAGTTTACAATGCAATTAGTATTGGACGCGTGTAGGTGTACCTCAGTGTACCTACTCTACTTAACGACGCCCGACGGCTGCAACGTGCTCCTGAGCTACGAGAATAAGCTTTAAGCTAGGATACATAGTTGTCAAAAGTCTAAAGTCAAAATATATTTATTAAATAGGCACACTAAAAGCACAAACGTCATATACACATAACACAAAAATAAGTAAAAAATTTAATTAAAAAAAAAATAGTAAGCATTTCTACCCATTTCTTTCCCATACTCAAATTGAAGTCCGGGCCCAGAAAAGATATGAGGAAACTGACTCTACCAGTGCTTCGGAAATACGCCCGCTAGAGAAGATAGCACCAAGAAACTCTACGGGGATATCTCTTTTTAACCTACTTCACACAGGAGGAGGTTCTCTATTTGATTGTATTTTTTATGTTTGTTACCTCATAACTCCGTCATTCGTGAATCGATGTGGAAAATTATTTTGGCGTTGGGTTTAGTATAGCTACGAAGAGGTCCAGTATAAATTTCACCGATATTTGACCTTAGAATCTTTGAAGTCGTTTTTTTTCTGATAAAACGAATATTTGTATTAAATAGGCACAAAACTTTAGAACGTCATATACACAATACAAAATCAATTAAAATGCGAATTTAAAATTGCATGAATTTAAGGAACAAAATCAAGCGTGACGTTGCGCAAATTCATTTTTGAGATCATGACTTTGAAAAAAAAGGTAAATAGCATGTCTATCCATTTCTTTCCTATACTCGAAGTGAAGTCCGGGCCCAAAAAATAAATGCGAAAACTCACTCTACCAGTGCTTCGGAAATACTACTAGAGAAGATAGCACCAATAAACTCTGCGGGGATATCTCTTTTTTAAACCGACTTCAAAGGAGGAGGTTTTCTGTT
Organism: Petrophora chlorosata; assembly: GCA_951640565.1. Classification (NCBI taxonomy): domain Eukaryota; kingdom Metazoa; phylum Arthropoda; class Insecta; order Lepidoptera; family Geometridae; genus Petrophora; species Petrophora chlorosata. Next base: position 14,323,980 of record OX621208.1, read on the forward strand.
CGATTGTATTTTTTTTATATCATTTGAAATGTCTAAAAATATAACAATGAAGAACAGTTGGCTAGGATATATAGTTGACATTATGCCTTGAATACTAATTAAGCACGATTTTGCAGTCAGCTGCACTGTTGTTGCTCACCATCAGGCGAATAGTGTGCTCGTTCCGCCATTTAGCCACGAAAATGCGAACTCCTCACGATGCTGCATCGGTTAGCTTCTAGGGTACTCACAGGTCATTCTCGTGGTTGTGGATGCAGTGGGCCGCAGTGAGAACGTGTCGTGATGAGATCAGGGATCCGCCGCAGAGCCATCTCGTGTCGGAGCCACGCTTGTACCCCAGGAGAGCCATCCAGGGGAACGCACCTGTGGAGACAACCATTTAGGGTCATGTGATTGCTGCAATACTATAAAATGAAGACATTAAAACTACCAGGAGAAAGTTGTGTGATTAATTTGAAGAATAAAGAGTACTGTCAGAAATTGCAGGTTAAAAAATATCAGCCTCTGTGGTGTAGTGGTTGGGCAGGTTGCCTCAAATCTCATACACTACTCAGGTCACCACGATTCCCGACAAAAGTAAAAGAAAGAAACAAAACAAAGTGCAAGTGTTTTTTTCACTTGTTTCGTGTCTGGCTGTTGTGGGACCAGTTTCCTCGTAGTTCCTGGTTCCTTAGATACAGGAAATCCTAGTTAGGGGCCAGGATGCATATCCTGCACGCACTACATGCATATGTAAGCGTATTTATTTATCTGAACATTACTTTTGGTACCTCAGGGATGAAGCGATCTTCGCGACGTTTATTACAATCTGATTCTGTGAGTAATTCCATTCTCTTTGATCAATACTTCACACGAACGACTCAGCCTAAAAAGATCAGAGAGATCTCAACCCGAACAAAAATACCAACAGGCTCTGATCAATCATGATCAATGATCTGTATTACATGATAGAGAATTATTAATTAGATAGCATCTTTCAATCTTCGATCACACCGTCTATATGAAATGGGAATTAGAAAACGTAAAATTTTCTGTGGACATTGATATCGCGATGGTGCCTAAGTTGAATCACTTACCGAGCTTAGCATTTTCTCCTCCAACCACCCTTCCCAACGAGGTGTTACTGATCCCACACACCGGGGGCTCTGGGAGAGGGAGGTAATCTCCCTCTGGCACAACCTTCACCGAGGGGGTAGGCACTGGGGCTTGGGTGGTCGTCGTGGTTGTGGTCGTGGTTGTGGTGGTGGTTGGTAACTGATTGGGTAGACCTTGGGCTGGGCAGCACACCTGTAAAAAGATACTGATCCTAAGCTCTCTCGTAGGAATTTTGAAACGAAAACGACTGAGCAGTATCTACAGCTGATCAGTCGAAAAGTTAGCCATAGATTTTTGTAGAAGGTATTCTTAAACGCAGCTGTAATTTTTTTAGTATTTGTAAATACCATAGAAGACAAAATGCCGATTATGAAGGGTTGCGAGCGCCGCTTCTGCCGATCAATGCGGTCAGCTGTTGTCAAATGGCTGTCAATCGAACTAGATTTGTATGACAGATATCAGCAAATAGAAAGCGGCACCAGCGCTGCCACCAACCTAATCAGGTGGTAGTAGTTTTAAGTAACTTTTTTAGCTAACGAAGAGGTTAGATGCTGCGCATTGAGCTCATACCTTAGGATTGCTACCCTCGAAGCCACAGTGCGCTTGTCTCAGCATTCTAGCCACCGCGGGGTTGGTCCTGGCCTCCTGCAACACCTTGACAAATGGCTGGCAGCTGTACAGGTTGACGCAGGATCCCACGTCACCGTCGACGGTGGTGCACGGCTGACCTGGATGAGGGAAGAATAGGTTTAGGTTTAGGCTTAGATTTCTGTACAGTTGAGTCTTGATCATTATTTTTGTGATCGTCTTAATTTATTATTAAAACAAAGGTTTTACTGTAGAGATTTTTTGGCAGATTATTTTATACTCCATACAAAACTTTGATAAAAGGACAACAAAGTTATTTTAGCGAATATCTAAAAGTCTGATTCTTTGTTCTTAAAACATTAAATTGATTAATATTTATCACGATTTTGATAATTAATGTAAAAAGTGCTATAATCTTCTCCAATTTACAGTTTTAGAACCGGATCCTGTTAAACCCAAAACCACACGTAAGTTAGTAAGCCACAAAACTACATTTGTTAGATTACCATGTTTTCTGCACAAAAACATAACAAGAACAACAAAGAAGATAGGATTTTTCCTTAGCATGGTTTCATAGTTATTAAGATCTCCATTTTTATGACAATCTAGCCAATTGATTAGGCTAATAAGTAATTTAAATTTCACTTAAACTTATAGATGATTTAATACCACAGAAGACTTAATACTACCAAGGTACTAATACTAAGAATGTGTCCATTAACACTTATTTTATTGTCTCTAGGTATTAAGGCGAAGATGCTTTGTTCTATGTTCGAAGAAGATAGGTAGGAAAGAACTGCCCCCCTACCCATATGTCCCTGGAGCGCCAATCGTATATCGTGTTGAGCTCAGATTATGGTGTAGATTCACTGCGACAATGTCTTATAATGCCATAAATTGTCCCACTAAGTTTATCTCAACTTGTAGTTATTGTATTTTGGTATAAATTAATGAGATTAGTTCGATTTCTTGCTTGAATCGACAATAATTAGACCGTATCTCATTAGGCGCAGTGAAACTATACCTTAATTTGAGCTTAACACGATATACGAGTGCCGCTTGAGGGACATATGGGTAGGGGGGCTGAAACTGCTTTACCTCTACAGTGAATATAAACTTATACCTTTGGCATAATATAAACTCATTTTCGTTGATTGAAAAGCAACTAATTAGAAACTAAAATTAAACTTGTGGTCAGTGCTACAAAAAATGCATAAGATCTATGTTACGAAAAATCTACAAATCGTTTACTGCGACGAATTCGTAAACGCGTAACATAGGTAGGTAATTAGCTATAAACAAAGTGCCGTACAAATTCCCACGTAGTCAGGCTAGATAGGTATGGGTGGTACAAGTAGGTACCACCTATAGCTAAGGTACATCTATAATAATAATTAAGGATGGTAAAATCATACCCCATCTTCTATGTTCAATATTTTCGATAAAAAAATTACCCTCCTTGCGTCACGGCTAACCCGCACGGACACCCACCTAATCTGTGGGTTAACCGTGGTTTCACGTTGGTGCATTTGCATCAAGGGGTTTTCGGGGTTGTAGATTACCATTATGAAAAAAATATTTGGATACCGCCATTTTTCAAGATGGCCGCCGTACAAAAGTTTTTTTTCAGAACAAAAAGGCTTAAGTAACTTTAAGAACGTAATCGATAGGAAGTATCTATAAAAACAAAAGCATCACCCCCCCAGGCGATCTGCTTTAGCAGCTCGCGCACGCCACAAAATCTCTTGTACATATGTATATAAAAATGTAAACAAAGTATGTGGTACGCCACAGTGTTGACCTGCCAGTGACCACGCTACTAACCAAGGTTACTGAAGCTACGACCGTACATACTAACCGCCTCATCTACAGCACCTAACTACCATGCGTCCATATTAACTGCTATGTACACTGTGGTAGAGTCATACTAACTGGCATGTAATCTGCGGCGGTCATTACAATTTTATTATTGAGGAAACAAGCCAAGATTTTTTCCTCTGTCTTGATTTAATCAATCTGATACCGCAAGGTTTTGGAGATTTATATACATAAATAAATAACCAACTCGGATCCATTTGAAGATTGTAGAATACAAATAGTTTAAGGCATATGCCTGCTTTAAAAAACACAGCTATTTTTCTCAACCATGCGAGCAAAGCCGGAGGTAAAATTAAGCTAGTATTCTGTAGAGAAGTATGAATTAATTCCTTGTCTCTATATAAGACTATCTCTTAACTATTTTGAAAATTAATTCCTAAAGTATATTTTTTCATTGAAATTGGAATGAGACCCGTAAGTTCTCCTGAGTGTAAGCGCCACGCCTGCCTATATAAATCCTAAAAATGCTGCGTAGGTGCATTGCACCGCTCATCTCGATTTATTTCGGTTAACTGATCTGTACCAAAAAATACTAAGATATTTGGACAGGATTTTACCTAGATAACCTGCTTTGTAGCTGGTTTTAGTTAGCTTTTTATGCAGAAAGCTTGTCCTAGGTACAATCATAAAACAAACAATATGGCATGCTATGTTCTTATGTTTGATTTTCACATTATATACTAACACGATGCTAGCACTCAATATTTGCCAATTAAATATTACTGACACAACAGGGACACCACTTGCTTAACTGACAATGCTGTGGTTTAAATAAGTCAGTATGCAGTAAGCTCCTAATGTCAAGCCTCTGCAGATCCTGTTTGTAGGGCATTGTAGCCAGTGAAATTACTGGGCAATATGAGACTTAAGAGCTAAATTGTCACAGGGCGACGAGTGCAGTGCAGCGCAAAATTTTACAAAACGACGTTCTGGTGCTGCAACTGTTATGGGCTGTATTGCTTACAGTAAGGTAAACGACAAGCTTGTCTCGTCATTCCGTTACATAAAAAAGCCATCATTGAATCATCAACCGATAAACCTGTCATGACATTTTGACATTGATACTAAAAGCGTAGTAATATTTAGTTTTCTTTGCTAAAAGTATCCAAACCGGTAATGACAGTGTTCAAGGTGTCATGTGTCCGAATGAATTGAAACTGGATTTGTGTATTTTTAGCATTTAATAGTTGAAACTTTATTTCAACGGACGAAATGTCAAAGGCAAACAAGATTTTTGTTAAAAATATATTTTTCAAGATAAGTTTTTAACAAATTCGTAATCGGAACCGCGAGCAGATTAAAATGAGCCCAAACACTAGTGGTTGACGATTATCCGTCAAAGAGTTCCATTGCCCACCTTCCGTCTCCATCATCAGATCAGCTGGCTGTCACCATAACATTGCATTATCATCGGACTTTGACAAGTATGCAAAATTTTAACTCCGTAGGATAAGAGGAAGTGGTTCTGATCCAACTTGCAAGATTTGACCCAAACAAATAAATAAATAGACATTGCAAGTAAAAAATAATAATAATATAAAAGCTTGTAAAAAAAACATAACGTGTAACTTTGCGACATTGTTATAAACATCTATTTAATTGCTGTTTACAACAAGATACAATAGTGAAAAAGAATCCAAGAACAATAAAAACATAAGCAATATAGTGTCCCATAAAAACATAAGAATGATTGATGATGATGAACTATGACGCATCACAGCAATACGGCGTTGATAAAAACCGAATCATGGTTAGGGATACAGAACTCGCCTTCAGCCTTCTGCCAGGTCAAGGTATACAACTTTCTGCGATTTCCGCGTCTGACTTTTGACCCTGATTGAAGCCTTTTAGAGATTCTGGTCGAGGTTTCATCAAAGAAATCGGGAGAATGTTTGTTAAGTCGACAAACTATTGAGGTAGTGGTCGCTTTTGTACATATCACGGCGATACTAAAAATATGTACAAGAGGCTTTATGAATAAAAAAAATATCAAATCTGTAAGGCAAACACGCCGTGTAGATCTCCACCGTGCGGCAGGGTTCCCAGAATACAGTCAATGGTAGAGATCAGATCATACGAACGCAAACAACACAAACGGCAAACAGTTACATGTCAGACTGTACTTACCGTTCAGTTAGTAATTAGTTGATTAATTTAAAAATAAATGAACGATAGTTATACAAAATTAAAGCAAAGCATGCAGAGTTATTAAAACATGAATTAACGGAAACAGTACGTCAGTTAGTTATTAAATGCGATGATTAAAACCAATGGAAAGAAAAGGAATGCGATAGTGTAAATGTACAACCAACAACCAAAAAAATCCATTCTAACTACTTAAGTAATACTACTTCATACTACAGATTGTTTATTAGATATTTTAGTACTACCACTCGATGATACGTCAGTGACAGTAGTTGCTGACTATTTTATAAGCCCTACCAAACACGCAACACCTGATGTCGACACTAGTGTAGGTATAAAGTTTATGTAAAAACTGAAAATATCAGCTACTTTTATCTCTGACGTTACACTACATGGTTCTGACTTGCAGTTTCTAGAAGTCTGATTAATTTTAAGCGCTCATAATATCGGTATTTTATCTATGAATGTTATGTTAGTTGAGTCTTGTATACTTTTAATTAACAAACATTGATCAGAATTTGAAAAACTCTTAGTTTCGTCTCGATCTCAACTAAAGTGATCATCAGATCTATTATTAAAGCACATTTTGGTATTAACACACTTTAAACTTTACAAAATATCTAAAATTAGCGTTAATAATAGTTAGTTCTGGTTCTACATTATTATTTCTATTATCAACCAAACTACAACAAAAACACCAAACAAATCAATTCCACCTTGAAAATAATCTTTCATCTACTGCCATGACACGGACCTTCTCTCAGAAAGAGAGTATGGATCATAAACCACCACGTAAGTAAAGAACAATGCTTACAATAACAAAGTTATTATTAGTATAATAAATAATTAAATCATAATTACTGAAGATTGGAACAGGGTCGTAGTTGAAGTTGTTTCTTGAACCAGTATCAGGGAAGGATACGGCCTTAGTTGTGGTTTCTACGGGAGTGAGAGTCGCTGGCTGTTCAACCTTAGCTGGAGGAGTGTTCTCCTCAAAGTCGACTGGATCATTTGGTATATCACCTTGAGAGTCGGGGATTCCATTTGGACTGTCGTTTTGGTTATCAAAGTTGACGTTGGAGTCCTGATTTGGTTCGTTTTGACTAGGTTGGGAGCCTTGGTTGTCTTGTCCCATGATGAAACCTTGATTGCCCTGATTTGTGAAGTCTCCTTGATTTCCTTCATACTCTTGATTATTTAATCCTTGGTCCCCTTGATTATTGAAACCTTGATTCCCTTCGTTATTTAGTCCTTGGTTCCCTTGATTATTAAATCCTTGGTTATCATTAACTGGTGCTTCTTGAGGATAGTTTGTTGGAAAGGCGACAGGTCTTTGATTAAAGTCATTTTGGTTCGGGTACTGATTGCCTTGGTTAGAATTCTGGTTGCCCTGGTTGAAATTCTGGTTGCCTTGGTTGACGTCGTTGGTGATTGGGCGGCCTTGGTTTGGTCGGTTGGGGTGGAGGAACCCGGAGATAGTTTCTCGGATCCTGTTCGGGAATAACGTGAAGGGAGACTGTCGGCGCTCTTCACGTTGCGGGAAGAAACCTGTTGAGGAGAATATGATGCAGATCATGCAATTATAATATAAATAAATACTCATAAATACAAACTTTTATAAATGGTTTGTGCTCTGTGGTCATGATTTATCGCCAAAATAAATAAGATATAACAATTTATCGCTATAATAAATAGGAATTCATAATTATTATAATGACACCAATAAAACACAGGACTGTTATTTTTATTATACCAATTATACGATCATATAATGACATATACATTATACATTCGCCTAAGTAACAAATGTTGCGTAGTGTTATGTAGCATTGGAATTGACGTATTCCATAAATACCAAAATGAAAAGCTGACAGCAAAAGACAAAAGCTTGATGTGATAAATAAAGCCTGATTCACACTATCAACACGTGTCGTGGCGTGACGCATCACTACTGATGCGAATGAATATATGACACCGATTGACCTACTATCCTTCTAATATTATAAACGCGAAAGTTTGTAAGAACGTATGGATGTATGGATGTATGTTTGTTACTCTTTCACGCAAGAACTACTGAACGGGTATTGATGAAATTTGGTATATAGGTAGTTTAGGTCCTGGATTAACACATAGGCTACTTTTTATCCCGGGAAATCGTGGGTGAAACCGCGGGGCGTAGCTAGTATTTCATATATTATGGATTCATATTTTTTGTGTAGAGGCGTGCACACTATTTTGAAGCAGCGTCAGTACTCATCACGTCAGAATAGTGTGCACGCCTCTATACAAACTACATGTATTTTGTATAGAGGCGTCAATCCAATAAGCTTCTGCTGTACCTACTGATGCGTCACGACACGACACGTGTTCATAGTGTGAAACCGGCTTAGCAACAGGTATACATGTATTTTGTTTATGGTATTTTGGGAGATTTACACAAAACAGCATTTCCCATTTTCTCCATTTGGAAATTCCTTTAATATACTGTACAGATTAAATCTTTGCTGTACAGTGTAGAATCCCAATGACATTGGAACATGTTGGTCCAACTTCAAATGGAGCGAAGAAAGGACAGAAGTCAATATCATTTAATCAATCAAAAGTTCTATATTTCAATTTTGTCGTCACAAACGCACTTATGAACGTCAATTATTACAATGACTACCACCGGATCGGAAAAAGAACCACTACTCAGAAGATGCGAAAAGAAACTGAGGGGCATATTTTTTAGAACTTTTGTTACAATATTTAATGTTTGTTTTTGACAATATTATTTTTCTTATGTGCCAGTTGGCTACTTGGCAGAAGCGGAATGTTCCATGCATCTTTATCTTCTATGTAATTACTAACTGTATAGAATGCTTTTTTCATTAGAATATTTTTCACACTCAATCAATAAACCCAATGAAACTATTTACATGAAACAGTCTTTTATTTGCATCTTTGAGGACGAATATTTGACTTGACAAAGTCAAAGATTAAAGCTGTTACAACCATCGATGGCACGGGTTCTTTGCGTAAAATACGTAACTTAATATTTATAGTTATTGCTTTAAAATAAGAGAACATAATTAATAATAAGTAGTTTAGGTAACCTTTAGGTAAAATATTAACATATTTTATGTCGCCATATTTTTATAAAAGCGCAATAAATAAATTGAATGTCAATGAAGTCATAGTACATTCCTATCTGTTATTAAAGACCTATTGCTATAGCTACTTAGCAAAAAAACGAATATATAGGTATGCTAAATCTCAATAATACCTACCTATTAGTAGTATCGTAGCTTAATTCTACACTTATTCAAAGTAATGCAATTCCTTTAATGCCACGAAATGATTTCAAATACATTTATTAAATATATTTAAAAAAAATATATGTCGGTAAATTCAAAGATCTATTTTACCTATAATAAATAATATATATAGTAAATAGGTGATTATATACAAGTATTCAATGCAAAATCCTGAACAATTTGGAGGAAGTTAGGTAGGTAAACAATATTATAACCATTAATTACATGGGGAATACCTAATCATGCAATTTTCACACACACTAACCAAACAAACACAAAATACACAGATTGTGTGCCAGGGGCTTCACCAGACGGCCCATTTTCCGGATCTGTGATTTCGAAGTATTTTGGCAAAATAATTCGTGATGGTAGCCGTTTTGGCGATATAAGAGCAGTTCAACGATCGTATAACGTTATTTTTATGAGTCATCTAGCCAATAGCTATTTTGTCATGATTCAAGGTTGACAAAAAACTCATTCCGGTTTTAACTATTTAGCTAAGGTCAGCGACGAGAGTATCTGAACATTGTGAATCTTTGATTGACTACACCCAGGCCTAGCGCACTACGCACTGTAGGTACGAAGCTACAAGTACATAGCCGGACACCGACGGCGGGTCGCGCGCCGTTACACGTGCCGCGTCAGAAGAGATAAGAGCGGCGCGATAGAAAGAGAGGCGCTCTGTAGGTTAATATGACTGGTAGGTATGTAGCGCTACGCGAGACGAATTGAATTTTATTGCGTCATGGCAAGAGTCGCTATTTGTTTAAATTTATTTGCGGAGTGATGTTTCTGTCCCTTAGTATTCTGTGCTACACCTTCAATATTTGTCTTATTTCTCTAAATGTTGCATTTAATAAACGGCCACGTGCGAGTCGGATTCGCGTGCGGTTTCCGTACCATTATCTATAAAAACGGAAAAAACACACACATCATCTGTGAAAATTTCAACTGTCTAACTATCACGGTTCTTAAGATACAGCCTGGTCACAGACGGACAGACAGACGGACGGAGTCTTAGTAATAGGTTCCCGTTTTCCCCTTTGGGTACGGAACCCTAAAAAGTCTGTAAATATGCTGTGCGAATAGGGAAATTGCGAAAAAAATTTTATAATTTGTATATTTTTGGTGTCATTAACAATTAAAATATTGTAGAAATTGAGCTACTTCTGTCGCTGACTGTTTATAGTTTTTTCTCTTGTTTATTTATATCATTCCGTATAATAATAGTATGTATGATCAAATATCTTCTTTACTAGCTTATCTATACTTATTATAAAACTGTAACGAGGCGGCTACTGTACATGAGATATTTTTGAAAATCTATTTTTAACCGACTTTACAAAGGAGGAGGTTCTCAATTCGACGGTATGTTTTTTTTGTATGTTTGTTACGCGATTACTACACCAATTAAGAATTGATTTTCAGAGGTGGTCCCATATACATTTTTACGGCATTGATTTAGCACTTTTAGAAAAAAGTAACAAAAACAAAAAATATAAGTTTACTCATGAAGTCGGTTCTTGCTTTTTTCTAAAAAATAATTATTATTTTAAGAGTATCGGAACCCAATAATACAGATTTCAAAATGTTTGTCTGTCTGTCTGTCCGGGATAAACTCAGATACTAAGGCACGAATTGCAGTGAAGGTGTTGTAACTTCTTGCATATACCAACCTATGCCATTATCATAGTTTTTTATGTATATAATTTTAGTTTCAATTTCTGTATTGTGATGTTATAATATAGAGTTATTCTATTTTACTCTATTCTATGCCAGTTTTACAGCCAAAAGTATTTTTAGCGAATTTACAATTTTAGGGCTTGATTTTGACGTTCTAACAAAGAGAGAGCCTTCTAGATTTGTGTATCACTACATAGTATAAAACAAAGTCGCTTTCTCTGTCCCTATATCCCTATGTATGCTTAAATCTTTAAAACTACGCAACGGATTTTGATGCGGTTTTTTTTTAATAGATAGAGTGATTGAAGAGGAAGGTTTATATGTTTAATAACCGTGCGAAGCCGGGGCGGGTCGCTAGTAAGTTATAAAAACAAAAACCGACTTCAATGTATCTTCGAAGTCCAAGGTCAAACATCGATGAAATTTATATGGGACCACACAACCCAACGCAAAAAGAATTTTCAATTGTTTATAAATGACGGAGGTCTGAGGTGACAAACATAAAAACAAATGATTAAAGAAAAAACTTTTTTCTTTCACCTTTTTGATGTCGGTTAAAAATCAAAGAACTCTTGGAATTCAATTTATTTTTATTTTTTTCCCTCTTTTTGAGGAGCTTGGCGTCGGGAATTCGATTTGTTATGTAATAAATAAACAACGACTACATCAGTATTACAATAATTATGACATCTTCCTCTTGGCTGATCGGTCAAGGAAAGGGCCTTCCTTATATTTATCTCAGCTGACCGATATAGCGACGTTTTGTCGATAAGTAGGTACCTACGATGTGAACAAATAGTTTTTTTATGGAACTGAGTGATGAGACGAGCATGTCGTTCGCCTGGTGGTAAGCGCCACGCCTGCCCATAACAATTGCAGTGCCACCCAGAACTTTTAATACCATAAAAAGCATTGCGTAGAACGGCGCGTTCATCACCTCGAGACATCAGATATTAAATCATAAAATGCCCAGTAATTTCGCTGATTACAATGCTTTTCAAACTGGAACACAGATGCTTGCGCACTACTGCTTGGCGGCAGAATAACTGGCAAAGCGGTGGTACCTAACGGCCTCCCGCATACGAGAGACCTACCACGTGTAAACATGTTATTTATTAAAGACCAATTACATGTAATACTAAAATACTATATAAATAAATAACGCCCAACGATCACATACATAGATCCTGACCCCTAACTAGGATTCCCTGTATCTAGGGAACCAGGAACTACGAGGACCATGGTCCCACAACACCCAGACACGAAACAAATGCTTGCGCTGTTTTTTTCTGTTTTTATAAATATTATATTAAGAATTGACGTTTAAATATTACTGCGAAATATTTTTGAACATATTTTTTAAATATGTTTGATGTAGGTAAAGTTTGATACAAAATATCTAAATTGTTGTTGTTTGGTGTTAAAATATTATTAACTGGTTATTCGTACCAATGGTAATGTCTATTTGTTTGCATTATGTTCAACAATTAAGTTATATTTTTTCCCCAAACACCAACTTCAATAAGTATTTATTTCTTTTGTTCAGCAATTATTTTTAAGATTTTCCCCAAACGTTAATTATTTTACTGCCAAATTAAAAACATTTTGTAAATAATAAAATGCATAAACATCGAATACATTTGTTGTTTATTTTACCATAGGCACCTCAAGGGATGTTACTTATTAACCGACATCAAAAAGAGAAGGTTCTCTGTTCGATTGTATTTTTTTATCATTTTTATGTTTGTTACCTCATACTCCGTCATTTTTGAACCGATTTGGAAAATTCTTTTTGCGTCGGGTTCAGTATATAGCTACGAAGTGTTCCCATATACATTTCATCGATATTTGACCTCGAACCGCGAAGATATGTACATTGAAGTCGGTTTCAGTTTTTTTTTAATTCATTATTTCATTTTTTTATTGTTTTGATAAAGTTTTCTTATTATGCATCTATTACCAAATTCATCACACTTATTTGTTATTAAATCATTATGTCTCATAATTAAATGCGACAGATTATACCTGTAATCTGTTATTTCTTACTTTATTTATATATCCAAGGTCAATTTTACGGAAATGTCCGCAGTTATCATAACCATAATTATATTCAGTATTCTACAGAAAGTTGTACCTCTTTACATAAAAATTGCTTAAAATAAGTTTTTTGTTGAAAAATATTTTTTTCAAGACAAGCTTTTAACAAATTCGTAATCGGAACCGCGAGCAGATTAAAATGAGCCCAAACACTAGTAGTTTACGATTATCCGTCAAGGAGTTCCATTGCCCACCTTCCGTCTCCATCATCAGATCAGCTGGCTGTGACCATAACATTGCATTATCATTGGACTTTGACAAGTATGCAAAATTTTAACTCCGTAGGATAAGAGGAAGTGGTTCTGATGTGCAAAACCAAATCCCACAAAGGGGAGAAAAAAAAAAAGTGGTTCTGATTCAACTTGCAAGATTCCACCCGGACAAACATACATACAATGCAAGTTAAATAAAAGCCTTTAATATATTAATCAACGACCTAAATTGTTAAAGTAGTACCTACTCTACCACAGGTTGGTTAATCTGATTTCTAATATACTCTTCAATAACTTTATTAAAATGGAACTGAGCCAATTCTGTACATTGATGATATTTTTGAAAAACCAACTGGTACCGACATTTAGAGTGCAGTGAACACGAATCAGCGGTTTTAAGAAGTTTTGTTTGTTTGTATGTTTGTTATATATAGATAAGTACTGCTGAACGGATTTTAATTCAATTTTCAGGGTTTGGTAGCTAAGTTTGGTAGCTAAATCTAAGTTGGGACTAATAACTTAGATTATAGGATATGTTATATCAAAATCGGTTGGGTGACTACTAAGATACAGCTTGACCTCTTCGTAGTACCTACGCGCTCTCGTATAGCTACTGGGGAGGACTTGCTCAAATGCTCTTCGAAAAAGGACTACTATGGGCTTCTTCTGTCGTTTACGCGTGTTTTAAAATACAACCTGATTTTTATATATAGTCGAGTTTAAACTATTTGTCTTTTTACTAAGAGTAACATAGGAAAAAAACTTTGAAATTTACTACTTATATAAAATAAATACCTTTAGTTAAACTAAATACCTTTATTTTATTAAACACCAGAAAAATAATAGTCTACATAATCAATAATCAGCTGGTACAATGGCTGGCCTTATCGCTATATGCAATTTCTTACAGGCGGCTTTTGAATGAATAAGTAAATTTATCAGTAGGTTTATTTATGTCTTTTGCAATATTAATCTTTAGTAACTTAACTTTACTTAATTTTCTAATCAAAAGAAGTTTATAATCAAGCCCTTAACTTACCAAACTGACATAACCCAATTTGAACACACACTAAAAAGCACAAAAACACACAAAACGCCCGAGCCATGTTCGAAACTCACAAAAACGTTCACAACACACAAAACTCTTTAGACAAATGCAAAAAAAAAAATCTTAAAAAAAAAACTTGGAACCGGTATTTTTTTAAAGATAACAACGAAAATTATTTGAACCGGTATATTTTTTGCGCGTGATAAGCGACGTGGTTCGCACGCCGCAACTAAATGGTCAACTTGACCAGCGGACTAATATATATATAGTTATCTCAGATTCTCGAGGCGATCGACTACGTCATATAAGTTTTTATATGTTTGTGTTGAGTAGTCTTTATTCTTAACGGAACTACGTTGTGGGATGAAAAGCCCCGGCTTTTTTGCTGACCAATACATTTTTTGAGAATGTGTCAACGCTTGAATAAATAAAAAAAAATTATACTTTATCTTTGGAATAAATAATCTATTAGGTATGTCACAATAAATTACTATTATTATTATTATTTTGAGAACGTTGCCCACTGGTTTGCGATTTATTAGATTAGATAAATTAGATAACGCTAACAATTTAATTAAATTGATTTTTATTTGTATTATTTAAGCCTGCAAGAAATTGCACATAGCGATAAGGCCGCCCATTGTTCTACAACTATTATTTGTAACTATGAACTTCTGTTTCCTGTTTTGGTGACCAATAAAGTATTATTGTATTGTATTGTATTTATATATGTAGTTAGTTACATAGATTTTCGTAAACCTTACAATAAGTACTTACCGAGTGCTCTAACTTTACGATTTTTATACTAACATTTATAAATGAAATATTTTATTGTAAAAAAAAAAGTATTAAAAAATGGAAACTCTTTTACCGATATTTTTAGAAAACTAGGACGAAAGTACGGTCAACGACAAAAATATCTGAACATTCGTGAACCTTCGATTGACTACACCGTCAATATTTGTCTTATATCTCTGAAATTGCATTAAAAAATCGGGGTATATCAAGTGCAAATAGGGAAATTGCAAAATATTGCATGCAATTTGCATATTTTTGGTGTTATTGACAATAGGGGATCGGACAACTTTTCAGAAAGTGTTTTATATTAACTACAATTAATATATATAGCCATGAAAAATACTATTTTAATTAAAGAACGCTCTAAAAGTACCAAAAACTATGTTTAAATATTATGTTTCAAATATTTCCGCGCAAAAGGTCAGCTCAAAATTTGTGACGTCATATGTAGATTGAAAACGACAATCTCTTCGAAATAAAACTTGCAAAGAGATTTAAATACGTTTTGTAAAGTTTGGGGACGATATTGTAGTAATGGAACGAAAAAATTAGCAAAAATACATTTTATGAAAAGCAAAAACGTAAAATAAACACACGCTTGACTCACGGCATTTGCCTACAAATGTCGTCATGCGCTGTGATTGCTGTTTCGTTTGAGATGAAGAACAGATTAAAAATGTCAGAATTATTAGATTTTATTTATTGATTTAAAAATATAAATGATTATTATTTCACAAAAATATTGATTGAATGATCTTTCTGGTTCGACAAACATTCGTTCTAACTACATTTTAGATTTTTTCTCGATTACTGTCCGATCCCCTATTGAAAGAGTGTAAAAGTTCAGCTACTTATGTCCCCGACTGTACCTTTCCTACGGTTATGTATTTTCAGGCGTTTGTTCAGTAGCTAGATATCAAACGAAATCAAATCAAAATCTTTTTATTCATTTTGAGCATCACAGCGCACTTATGACCGTCAAATAATCACCATAACTCTACCACCTATCACCTATCGGAAAAAGAACCACTACTCAGAAGATACGGCAAGAAACTGAGGGACATTTTTTTGAGTGTTTGTTAAACATTTTTGGCTTTCTACATTGTTGTGTCTTATGTACCATTTGGATACTTTGCAGAAGTGGAATGTTCCAAGCATCGTTGTCATCTATATAATTAGGTACGTACAGTATAGTATGCTTTTCCCATTAGAACAGTCATTACGCGTAATTTGAATTTACTTTCTGTGAGCTCCGTTATACATTTTGGAATATAGATATAGACTTCGAGACTAAACTTATATTTTTTGATTTTGTTATTTTTTTCAAAAAATGCTGAATCAATTTCAATAAAATTTATATGGGGCCACCTCTAAAGTATGACCTACCAAACAAAAAAAGAATCATCAAAATCAGTTCATAATTGGCGGAGTAATCGCGTAACAACGTTTTGAGAGCGAGTGTGGCTCAGCGGGAACTCATGCGCCTTTGGATCAGACGCACCTGGGTTCGAATCCCGACTCGGCCCTGCACCAATGACTTATAGTTAAGACATGAGTTGACATAAGTGCAGATTTTGCACGCTCGCTCTAAAACGGTGAAGGAAAACATCGTGATGAAACCCGCTTACGCGCTTTGGAGTGGTAGGCTCTGGCCGTGGTTGTAATACCACCCACCGAATAAAGCCATGCCGTCAAACGACCTAGTCGTGTTTCGGGATAATGTTGGGTGAACCATCGGGGAGACGGGTCTGAGCAGTCGCTCAACTGCCGTCTCTCTCTAGATCTATGTGCTCCATCTTAGGCCACATCATCGCTTCACATCCGGCGAGATAGTGGCCAAACATAGATCTATTAAGCGTAAAAAAACAAACATACAAAAAAAGCCGTTGAATTGAGAACCTCCTCCTTTTTGAAGTCGGTCAAAAATAATCCGTAAGCAATCATCCGTAATTCTTAAAACCTAACTGCGTATTACGCAGTGTGGTCAAGAGACAGGAAAAAATAAAAGCAGGAATGTGTTTGAATAGCACTGTCTAACCACCGAGAATATGATCTGACCAGTCAGTCCAGCCACAGATTCCCAGGATTTTGTGTGTCAAGGAGGTTTTGTAAATCAAGTGACTTATAAGGTAATTATATTGGTTACAGCATATGACTAGGTAGATATTGTGGCTAAGCTTCCACTATTAATTATTCTGTGGCTAGGCGTACATTCCAATTATAATTATTTTAAGGTCAAATTGTTAGGTGTCGATATGACTTTGGACTTAAAACAATTTTTATAAACATGTTTTTTTCTTTTATAGATGTAGGATCCATTCATAATAATTAATTTTTAGAAAAAAACAAGAACCGATTTAGAGACTTCTTCTTCTGCCTAGCGATTATTATTCCCGGCTTCGGCCGGGGTCCGCTTTCCTACTCCTCTCCGCACATCCACCGCAGCATCTTCATTTCGGTGACATGAAGCTCATGGACATGTCGTTTCAGTGCGGGCCATGTCTCGCTACCATAAAGGAGCACAGGTCGAACAATGCTTTTGTACACTAGACCTTTGAGCTTAGGCGGCATCTTTTTATCGCACAGCACACCTGTGACCTCCCGCCATTTAGCCCAAGCAGCGCTGATACGGGCGTTAACGTCGCTGTCGATCTTTCCAGACGAGTGCAGCACGCTACCTAAATATCGAAACTGTTCGGCTTTAACAGCTGGTTCGTTCCCAATATGGATGGGGCTGATGTCTGTGCTGCTACAGGCCATGTACTCGGTCTTCGCCACATTTAGTTTGTAAGTAGTATGTAAGTAGTGTAGTTAACCGATTTAGAGACTATACTTATATGTTTTATTTTCGTTATATTTTTTGAAAAAGTGCTGAATCAATTAAAAATAATAAGTAATATAAATCAATTAAATTTATATGATACCTCTGTAGTATGACCTACCAAACAAAAAAAAAAACATCAAAATCGAATCATAATTGGCGGAGTAATCGCGTGACAAACGTCGCCAAACATAGATCTATTAAGCGTAAAAAAAAACATACATACAAAAAAAACCGTCGAATTAAGAACCTCCTCCTGTTTTAAAGTTGGTTAAATATAGTATATCTACCTATATATATCAACATGGTTTATGTATGTATAAACCATGTACGATATAATGAGTAAAAGGTTTATACCACAATAGACTAAACTGATGATATGATGATGATGATGATAGACATTTTGTTTTTGACTAGCTGCGCCTCACGGTTCTACCCGCGGTTATCCGTGATAAAAAGTATCCTAGTATGTACTTTTCCAGTACTAGTCTTCATACTAGGTAGTCCAGTCATTTCGTAGTCTTACTTGGAAAGTTTTCCGAGACTTTTGAAAATTGGTATTTATACAGATTTTGATCTGCTCGTGCTCTTTCCGAATTTCAACTTTGCCACCTCGTATTTTTGCCGCTCGATAATTACCAATTTTCAAAACTCCCGGAAGACTCCAGGTAACCACTAATTTTCGAACCAAATGACTGTACTATACCTACATACCAAATTTTATCAAAATCCGTTCAGTACGTGATTGAGTCACAAACATCCAAACATCCATCCTTACAAGCTTCCCCATTTTTAATATGAGTAGGATTTTTGTGGGATGGATGGATGTTCGTAAAAGTTTGAGAATTGGTGTCCCTAACACCAAGTGAAGGAAGAAGAAAAGTGATAAGTTTATTATCTACACAAATCAAGTCATAAACAGATATAGGTGTATTTAATCCACAACCACTTTTAACACAGAAAATAAAAAATATTTCATACCTGCTTGCAGTTTTCCAGACCTCCTCTTCCCCCCACTTTCCCCCCCGCTCTTCCCTCCAATCCTGGTCTTCTTTACCACCACTTTGATCTTATTTTTCGTGGTGTACCCCTGACTGGCCGCGTACCCGTAACTGATGTTACTGTTCCCATCATAAATGTTCCCTTTCTTCAAACCAGGATACATCTGGGCACCGTAATGATGACCCTGCTGGATACCATATACTGGATACTTCTGACCACCATACATCGGATATTTTTGACCGCCATAACCAGAATAACTGTGACCATCATAGCTAAGGTAGCCGTTACCACTGTAGCTAGGGTAACTTGCACTAACAGGGTAACTATGACCATAGCTCGAGTAGTAATAACATGTTTTCTGTTTCTTATTATAAGTAGTGTAGTACTGACACGGCTGGGTTTCGTACCCGTGACGATGACCACCGTAAACATGAGGAACATGACCACCGCCGTGATTATCGTGGTCATGACCATATAGAGTTTGAAATAACGCGTCTAAAGCCTCGTAGTATTCTGGAGAATGGGTCGGAGAAGGAGGTTTATATATCAACGGAGTTTTGACACATCTATTTGTATTTTGAGCCAAAATTAGCAGCACTGGAAACGTTTGAATCAAGCTGCAGATTGTACTTTCTTGTATAGTCATTTTCGAAAACTTTTATCACTGCGAGTCTGTTTCAATGTAAATCCAGACGAAAACTAAACTGGTTTAATACTAAATTGATGGGGAAATGTAGGTTATCTATAAAATCTGTGGGTTTTGTGTTGAAACGTGAAATTAGGGTTGAGCAACATCTGCTTTTTAATGTTATCGAACCATCAATATGTTTCAACGGATATTTTGGTAATGACAATGTGTATATTAGTTTCATAATGAGCATTACATTTTGAAATTGCTATTATATTTACCTACTACGAGTGATGTGACCTTTGTTCATTTAATTATACTCGGATGACTTTACTTATTTATGAAATTTAAGGTATTTTTTCTGAAAGTGTGTCATGTCATTCAGGATCAGGATATTTTTAAATCCCGGCTGATATTTTTCGTACAATATGTTCTAGGACAGTAAGATAATTTATTTTCAACTATATTATTATGTCATTTGTTTTTTATGCGTCTGTTTACCTTAAGTCATTTCCGTTCTAAGTGCGTTCTAAAGTTCCAAAAATTCTGAAATAAGAATGAAGTAAAAACTTCGTGCAATGAACCTTAATTTTCTAAAGTACGTTGCGATTCTGTCGATCATCTCATACAATGAAAGCTTCAAGGATTTTCTGTTTATAGTTTTGTGTTTATGATTTTTGTAGACGCACCATACATTTTTTTTATGTACTTAGTGACGAGACGAGCTTGTCATTCGCCTGATGATAGCAACGCCTGCCCATAACAGTGACAGCACCACCCAGAACTTTGTATTACAAAATCCTGCGCGCCGCTTGCACTACGCTCGTCACCCTGACACAAGTAGCTGTTAAGTCTCATAATGCCCAGTAATTTCACTGGAAATTTGCTGAGCTTTCAAAACCTTCATAAAAGTCAAAAGACTTTACATTACATTCCGACGACTCGGAAAGAGTTAAAACTATAAACATCAAGTCTCTACTTAAATCCATATGAGGTTACGAGTTTAAGTTTTAACTTGAAAATAATATCATACATTACTCACCTCTAGTATTTAGATCAAGAGCACTAATTACTACTAGTTACAAGACACAAGTCAAGGTGAAGGGAACCACGGGAAACCCGTGTGATGAAATATGATGATCAAAAACGCTTGTATATATTGAGTTTGCACCATGTTTTGTAAAATTACTACAAGGTTTCAAAACTTAATAGGCGGAATGACGAGCTTTCTTCAAATATCAAAGATGACGTTAATAATATTGAATGCATTGCGCATGCTTCGTAAAAAAAATGTTTTAAATCACACTTATCACATCAAAACTTTTTGGCGGGAAGTGAAAAGTGATACAGTTCGATTTTGTTTTAATTTCCAAACAAGTGTTTCCAGTGACCATGTGTCGGTGGAATATTAACCATTATGTGTTCGTAAACGTGCACGAGTGTAGGCAAATGAAACAAAATAGAGAAAGAAATTGCTTTTATGTTCTCCCAAAAAGTCCATGGAAAGGTTCAATAAAATTCCATCACTTTATTGAAGCACTAGGAGAGGGTTCGGCTTGTTACTGATGACCCTCATTCTCAACAAAACTATAATAACTGGAATATTAAACTATCAAATAAAAATTACATAAGGGAATTTCTTTTTGCTTTGGGTTCAGTATAGCTACGAAGTAGTCCAATATAAATTTCATCGGTATTTGACCTTGGACTTCGAAGATCATTAAAGTCAGTTTTTTTCTTTGATAAAACGTTACACCTACTTGTTTGTGACATTTTGATCCGTTAATGGGAATCTAAACATAACTTGTTTACTACCATAATCTATATATTATTCTAATTAAAATTAATTACCTACGTATTTATCGTCTTAAATATATATAGTCATTAATACCCTTAAGAAGCTTTCGATTTGCTTTCCAGTAGACTTACTCTACTGGAAAGCAATCGAAAGCTTGCTTGTATATTTTGTTATTGGCTCTCATTGTCCTTCCTTAAGAGTGAGTAACACAGTAGCAGAATGTAATTCCTCGTTTCTTTCCTAGAATCCACTGATTTAGCATTGACATTGAAAGATTTACTTCTAAAAAATACGTCTGTGAGTAAATTAATTCATTGCAGTGTTGCCAGGCTGGTATTGTTATTTTTCTTATTAGTTTTAAGCATAGAAATATAATCATCACAATCATCTTAGCATGTTTTATTATTTTTTTTTTCTTAATTTTCTCTTTGTCTATTTAACTATGTATTCATTTTTGGCATTTTTATATATCTAAATTGGGAGAAGGAGCTAGTCCTTGAAACACAGCGTCAAGCTACGTCGAGGGCTAGAGACTTCAATCATAATTTGTAACACTTACTATGTCAATAAATAAATTTTTATGTTTTATGTTTTTTTTATGTTTTATTTATTTGCCATAAATAAGGCGTGCTCGTAGTAATTGTTAGTATTCTTTAGTTCGGTACAACTTTTGTCAATGTCAAAATAAAGATGCTACCTGCACGCCAGGAAAGGCAGAAAAAGAGATCTTATAATCTTTTTCGTAATCTCTTATAATCTTTTTTGTAATAAATCAGTGGACTCATAAAATAACGAACTTTGAATTCTCCTCAACTAAGAAATGACGGAAATGATGGGCTATACATATATAAAGGAGGCAGTCAAAATGACAGAAAAAGGTTTAATAGCTATTATAGTAGGCACCAAAAAGTACCCACTCACTTGATTTTTTTTCCTTTTAATATAGGTATGATACTTAAGGATGTGTTATATTTTCTCCTATCTTAAAACAGAATTGCATCTGCATCTGTCTGCTTAATCGTTTAGTACGTAGTTAACTATACTTCTAAAATGCTGGATGGATTTCTATGCAGTTTCACCATACTTTAGATTTTTTATAAGGTTTAGATGTATAATAAACATTACAATTTTATATAAATCGCACTTGCGCGATGCCGAATGCAGTAAAGTGAAAAACCATTTCGTTCTCCATTTGTTTCAATTTTAAAAATTTTTTGGGGAACCCTCAATATAGCAACACTATGCATTAAAACCTTACGCACGTTTCCATCGTTCTCCAGAAGTATAGAAGGACCTTGGACTGTAGTCATTTGTCACTTGACGCTATGTATGGTCAAAATTGAATGGTGCAACCACCAAACAAAGGAACAATTTCCTAATCAAAATGACAGATTGTTCACTGTGTAATCATAAGTTGTGCAACCCTTATAGAGTTTTGAGTTGTATATTGCTTGGTGATTTTCCTTGTTCTGAGGTTAGCTCCTTAAGATGAAAAAGGTATCCTACTGTTATTATAAACGCGAAAGTTTGCAAAAATGTATGGATGTACCTATGTTTGTTACTCTTTCACGCTGCAACGGCTAAACAGAATGGGTTTTTTTAAAATCTTTATTAATAAGGAAGGGGTTTTGTCACAGTGACCATGTCATGTACAGAAAAATTAAAACTTAAAACTAAAACTTAAAATAACTACTAAATAACTTAACTTAAAATTATTTCGAAAATGGGTAGTTGTGCACAACAACCAGCACCGAGCGGGTAGGGACCATTGGATACTTGATTCCTACCCACATATATAACAACCCACGATTGAAACACGGACGATGTAGGTAGGCATGCTTGTTGTGACATGTATCGTCATAGCTTCCATAAGGAAGTGTCTACATACATGTCACAACACTCAAGACACCCTTCTGTATAAATTGACCAGCATCTCAGCCTCCTCGGACAGCGGGAAAGCTAAGATACCGTTCGGATTGGGATGAAATTTAGTATGGAGATAGCTTATATATCTGGTTTAACACATAGGCTTCTTTTTATCCCGAGAAACCGCGGGTGCAACCGCAGGGCGCAGCTAGTAATATATAACACCAGCTGCGCCCCGCGGTTCCACTCGCGATTACCCGGTAATAAAAGTAGCCTATGTCAACAGGCAATTTTTCATCAAAGTTCAGTAGTTTTTGCGTGATCAAGTAACAAACATCCTTCCATCCATCCATCTATCCTTCCATTCCTCCTTAGAAACTTTCGCATTAATAATATTATAGTAGGAAGGACAATTATGTACCTTCTTGGTAGTCGGAACCTGCTGACAAACGGATCAGCATCCTATCACGTGCAATTATTTGATTCAATGTATATTAAAAAATAATACAGAATCTTTACATTTAGATATAATCTAATTTAAATAAAAATGTCCAGAGAGACATTAAGGTTGCAGGTTGTTTCTGAACGTTGTCTGGCCACGGTGAGGCGAGGTCACGCGCCGCTACCCGGATTAGAAATTGCGCGTTCAATGAAAAAAGAATATTTATTTTTTATTTGTTTTAGGCTTGCGTTTGACCACTATCTCACCTGTTGTACACCGCCTAGAAAAAACCTGTTGTCTTAAAGACATCCAGATTATAGTGAAGAAAGCTTACTGGTGGTAGGTTTCTCGTATGCGAGAGGCCGTCTGGGTGGGTACCACCGCTTTACCAGTTATTCAGCCGCCAAGCAGTAGTGCGCAAACATTACCGTGTTCCGGTTTGAAGGGCATTGTAGCCAGCGAAGTTACTGGGCATTATGAGACTCGACAGCTAATTGTCTCAGGGTGACCAGTGCAGCGCCGCGCAGGATTTTGCAAAACAAAGTTCTGGATGGTGCTGTTATTGTTATGGGTTGGCGTATTGCTTACCATCAGGCAAACGACCAGCTCGTCACGACATGCAGTAACATAAAATAAAAACAGGTTATAGGTATCCGGAAACACAGATGCCGTCAGAGAGTTCCACTTCTTGGCCTTTCAAAAACACTTAATATCTCACCTTCCCCTTGATTTTTTCCGAACCCGTCTCCCCTTCCAAGCCTCACGTGATCAATAAACGATCGCTAAGTCACTTCATTTCACTTCTTGTTTAGATAGCATTTGTGGAGTCATAACTGACTGTAAAGAATTGCCCTACCTCCAAGGCCTTACCAAAATTCCAGTCATACAATAAGTCGTTGACCTCTACAAACCCCTAACGTCACAGTCATCAGTTCAGTTCCGGTCGCCGGGATTCCCGCTTCCGTTTCGAACCGGATATTAACAATATTACCAGTAACATTGTATTAGTGGGAAGTTATCCATATTTACTGAGAAGTAGCAAGGTCAACAGACAAACGTAGCGTGGGTGTTCGCTATATACAATCATAAGTTATGATTTATGTGCAGTGTGGTCAACCCATATAACTTATTAAGTAGTATAAACACTTTGGTGTTTAAAAGAGGTATATCAAGGAGAGGTGCGGAGAAAGGGTTCAGGTCCTGAACCTGTCGGGGTTGGAGTCAACGAGGACTACGAGTTTTAAGTCCTACGTGCTCTGGCTTCCTGCAAAATATAAGATGTTCCTGGTTCCCGAATTTTGGCCCGAGGGAATAGTGTTCCGGCGCTACAGAGAGGCTACACCGAAATGCCCCTTGTCCTAGTTTATTTATTTGGACTATCAACGGAATTATATGATTAAATGCAAATAGTTTTAAACTTAAAATTAGGTATTACACCTAGTTATATATTTGGTAGTATATATTTGTTAGGTAAATATTTAAGTATATATATTTTATAATTAGGCTTATAATAGGTATACATATATTAAATGTATGTGGTTTACTTTTAATAATAGATATATATATATATATATATATATATTTACATACCATAGGTGTGTAACTTTTATTTAGGCAAATTAAGATTTTTAAATTTTCCATTACGCACTTTACTGCACCGCTACCATTTTTCTTGCACATCCTGGATGACTGGTAGAAAATTCTATCTAGCATTAAGTCCTCCATGTACAAACTGTTTTGTGCTAAAGTATAAATAAATAAATAGTTCTAATTACAGAGAGCCTCATCGTGTGTGTAGTGTAAAGTGTTTTATAATTTGTATATATGCTAGTCTAAGGTACATATTATATGGGCCTCTGGTACTTTAATTTCTTTTTCTTTCATTTTGTTAACTGTATTATTGCCTGAAATAAATGAATTTATTATTAAAGTGCCTATCACCACGTATACGTACCAGTGTCATTTATTATTTATTAATTTCAGATAATTATAATCCATTTTGTTAGTATCATCTTACAGACTATGTCAGTGACTCGCTCGAGTATCGCTGGTCATACACATCCGGAACGTTTTTTGGCTTTTTGTAAATTCTTGTGGCACTGCACTCGTAACAATGAGCTGTGAAATCTTAAAAAATGCAAGCGAAACCGTGCAATTTAAACTGAAACATAGTTTTATTAATGTCTGATTATTGACAAGAATACAACACCGTATTTTCAGCTCCTGAAAACTAAGTAACTCAATTGACCTTTCGGAGGGTCATCCCATCCATCACTAAGCTTATATGGTGTAGTGGCAGGAGGAGTGGATTAGGCAGGCTCAAATCTCATACACCACTTAGGTAGTGGGTTCGATTCTGAAACGGTGGCTTAATGAAAATACGTTCTATAGCTTCGAATAATTTGTAGAATATATGACATAACATTGACTGATAATGATTTTTTATATTAATAATTGTATATTGTTTAATTTATTACTTATATATTTACATATTTATATATATATATTTAAATATATATATATATATATATATATATATATATATATATATATATATATATATATAAAAATATATAATAAATATATATATATATATATATATATATATATATATATATATATATATATATATATATATATATATATATTTATTATATATTTTTAGTTAATTTTGAATTTGACTTGTATTTTTTTACACCGATAAATGTAATCTAATTTTATTAGTAATTTGGCATTTTTTTAATAATAAAGGAATAGGTACAAGGCTTCACTACATCACTTCACTACATAGTATAAAACAACGTCGCTTTCTCTGTCCCTATATCCCTATGTATGCTTAAATCATTAAAACTACGCAACGGATTTTGATGCGGTTTTTTTTAATAGATAGAGTGATTGAAGAGGAAGGTTTATATGTATAATAACCGTGCGAAGCCGGGGCGGGTCGCTAGTTATAAATAAAAAAAAACACAAATTGATTGAGAGGTGAAAGGTCGACTGGAAAAGATCGCTCTTAGCGATAAGTCCGCCCATTGTACTTTAGTTAGTAAGTTGTTTTCTTGTACCTATTCATTCTTTTGTTTGGTGTACAATTAAGCATTTTGTAATTGTAATTATATTATTGATTATCGATTATTATTATTAATTTCCGCGACGGGACAAATGTTTGTGCACAGAAAAAAAAAACAAGCATTTCTTTCGTCTCTGGTTGTTGTGGGACAATGGTCCTCGTAGTTCCTGGTTACCTAGATACAAGGAATCCGAGTTAGGGGCCAGAAATCTGTAATTGTTACGTCATTGATAACGGCATTGCTATGCTTACGTCATGTCTAAAGTTCCTACTTAAGTTTGGACGCATTCATTGTCCTCATGTCCGGCTGTTCCGTTCTCTCCAAGGTTTGAAACACTAATCCGATAAGAATTCCAGCGCTGACGTATGTACGCATGCGTCAGTTGATTTATGTCTCCGTGTTATTTGATCTAACAAACTAAATTAAGTACCTATTGGTTGAAAGGTGTTGATGGATTTGTGTAGTCAAAGAATATAAGGTCATGCACGTAGAACCTGTTAGCTGACAATGAACTTAGATACGTTTCTTCACTTACAATTTACGTCTGTGTATGACCAATAGGTGGAATAAGCCCGAACGGCAATGGAGAGAGATCGTAGTCATAGATCTTTATAAAAGGGTAATACAGGGTAAGGTTACATACGGGTGTATACAGGTGAGTATTTTTTTCAAAATCAAGGAGTTCGATTCTCAGCTAGAAAAATATTTTTTCAAAAATCTAATCATTCAATTCAATTCAATTTATTTATTCATCTTTTGACATTTCATAATGTTCTTAGATATGTCATAATGTACAAAAAATAATAATATTTAATTACAAAATAATGATTTATCGGCAAAAGCCTCGTCAATACAGTAAAAGCTTTTATTAATAAGATGTTTTTTTATGTAAGGCATAAGTTCATTATTGCTCATGTTTCTTGTTTCCAGAGGTATTTTATTATAAAGTTTAACACATATAAAGGCATAGCTTTTAGCAATTTTCGATAATCTTGTCCGTGGCAGGACCAAATTGTCTTTATTTCTAGTATCTATGTGATGGACATCTTTATGTGTTATCATTTTGTCCATGTTTTCCCTAACATACATTATGCTCTGGTATATGAACTCCCCAACCATTGTCATAATATTTAGCTCTTTTTATTTTTCTGTGCATGAATCTCTACTTTTTAGGCCTAAAATGTACCTGATCGCACGCTTTTGTAGTATAAAGACTGTGTCTGATTCGGCTGCTGTACCCCAAAACACTACACCGTAAGTACATCATATATCACAAACCAACCACCAACCGTAAATCATACAGTTTTTGTTATAATTAAATCGACCTGGAGTCTCCTTTGACCATCTTGCACTGTTCCTGCACCCTTAACATGGACCACAGACATTTTTTTTATCTCCTGTTTTTATCCACTTTGTTTGACGAAAGTGGATAACACAGGGGATAAATTGTTTTGTCTCCGGTCCATGCTTAGGAGGCTGATAGTTTTGGATATGGCCATCCACGCCACTTGAAAAATCAGCCAGTATAAAGTCGGAATTTGAGCAGTCACATGGTTATTCGTAGTTGTTATGGTCTGTTGAGCGAGTGTGGCTTAGTGGGAGCACGTGCGAGTTTCAATCCGACGCACCCCAGTTCGAATCCCGCTGGCCCCGCACCATTGACTTTCATAAGTTATGTGCGGGTCTAGCGCTCGCTCTAATAACGGTGAAGGAAAACATCGTGAAGAAACAGGTACGTCCAAGAATTCATCACAAAAATTCAAGGAGATGTGACATCCACCAACCCGCACTGGGCCAGCGTGGCGGATTATGGCCCACACTCTCTTTATGAGAGAAGGTCCGTGTCCCAGCAGTGGGAATGTCATGGGCTGATGATGATGATGGTGGTCTGTTTGATAAAGTTTAGTGTTTCTAGATGTACATCCCCACTCTTTAGCTGCGCAGAGTGGGAGGGAGCTGGTACAGAATAGTACAGATACGCAAGATGACTATAAGGTTGTTACCACAGGATCTCTATGGTTCTTACCTAGCTGTCAAATAGTTCGCCATATTTTCGCGGTCACCATTGGGATGGGGGACCGTTTGTGTGGTAGGTACGTATTTACATCTGAGCGCTACCGTGCGGAGGGCACGCTTAGCCCTCGACCCTGTTTGTCTCAGGACTATAGTCGTTAGACCATGTCGGGGGCCTTCGGGTGGTCTTGAAACTCTGATTCCAGGGTTGGCCACATACCCACATAACCATGAGGAGGAAGAAGAAAGTTCAAATTACTTGACGGGATACTTCAAACAAATCCCAGCTTCTATGGCGATTCGTAACCTTAACAGACGATATCTTATTTCTTATAAGTGTTTCAAGGAACGAGTCGCAGAGAGTACCTACCTACCATAACAGGAAAGTTATATTATCCTGGACTCTCCTCCGAACAATGTTACAGGAAACGTGACACAATTAGGCCAATGGAAACAAAGGGCCTTGACCCTTGGCCTTGGTTTTCAAAGATCAAAAGGTAAAAGTGCAATTTCAATGAAAGTGCAAAATTGGAAATATTTAATTTCCAATTTTTTTCCTATGCCCATTATTTTATTTCTAATTATTTATTTTCCTACTTCCATAAAATATGGATACCTACATATTTTATTTTAATTGTATATGGAACTGATTGATAAGACGAGCGAGTCGTTCGCCTGATGGTAAGCGCCACGCCTGCGCATAACAACAAGCCGGATATTTCAACACAGCCCAATCATAATTCCGATCATGTTTGAATCATACACTTATTTCTCTGAAGGCTATATTTTCCATGTTTTATTGAGCTCAATATAGGTAAGTACGTAGATTAATTTAATCTGAGACATACACAAAAACAACATAAATTATAACAATATGTATGAGTGTGTTGTGTATGTATGAATCTATGTGTTTGAGTTATGATTTACTATCTGCGCCCCGCGGTTTCATCCTCATAGACCACTTCCTAGGGTAGGATAAAAAGTGTCCTGTGTTCTCTATTCTAGGATCTAAAGTAACTTCTTCAAAAATTTCATCAAAATCCGTTCAGTATAGTTTCTGCGTGATTGAGTTGCAAACCTCGATCATACATCCATTCATCCAGCAATCTTTCACATTTATAGCTGAGTCATAGGTGTTGTGGGACCATGGTCCTCATAGTTCCTGGTTCCCTAGACACAGGGAATCCTAGTTAGGGGCCGGGATCTATGTTTATGTGATCGTTGCGCGTTATTTATTTTATTTTATTATTATAGCTGCACTTTACCTTCTGGTATTTTTTAAGAACACTGCATTCAACTGTTTTCTACAAATTAGGAAGGTAGTAGGTGAATTCCATGACTTTAATAACTATGTTTTTATTCAAAATTAACAAGTAAATCGATGATATTACGGGTTTTTATCGTACTAATTGTGAATGCTGATCTCGAATGGTGCCGGATGGCTGTCGCCGACTGACCTCACTGCATCTGCTCTTGAATTTAATTATGTTGCTATGGGTCATCTTCTAAACCAGTATCACTCAGCTTCAATAATAAGTAAACGTATACATATAAATACGATTACATACATAGATCCGGCCCCTAACTTCATAATTTCGTGATTCCCCGTATCTAGGGATCATGTACAATGATA
The DNA here is from genome assembly GCA_951640565.1 of Petrophora chlorosata. Lineage (NCBI taxonomy): Eukaryota > Metazoa > Arthropoda > Insecta > Lepidoptera > Geometridae > Petrophora > Petrophora chlorosata. The sequence continues at coordinate 14,354,094 of OX621208.1, forward strand.
ATAATTGTAATATTAAGGAAAGAATAGGGGGGGACTTATTTTAATTAAAAAAATACGCTAAACGATCACATACGTAGTTCCTGGCTTCTAACTAGGATTACCTGTTTCTTGGGAACCAGGAACTATGAGGACCATGGTCCCACAATACCCAGACACGAAGCAAATGCTTGCACTTTCATTTCTCGTACGTCACCGGCCACCGAAGCCGAAATTCCCGTTAAGCCACCACATACCTCCCGCTGGTAGGTCTACATCAACTAAACCTCTCCCAGCACAGTCGTCTGGAAGAAATTGCTTTGAGCGGTAAGACCACCTATTGTTACGCATTGTAGGGTGCGTAGTAATTTGCGCCCTACAATCTCTGAACGTTAGTTGGTAGAAGTTGAAGTTTAAAACAATTCACGAATATGTTTTTACCACGGCCCTAATTCACTACGACGACTTGGTGATTCCTTGCTTCGAGGTCACGTCGATTTCTTCATCAATAAACGACATCTGCGAAATTTTTATTCTCTATGACGCGTCATAGATAATCATTTATATGAATATATGAATGCGTAGAGATGTCGTTCAGCAAGGAATTGCCAAGTTGTCATAGTGAATTAGGGCCCTGCCCCCCTACCCATATGTCCCTCAAGCGCCAATCGTATATCGTGTTGAGGTCGAATTAAGGTATAGCTTCACTGCGACTAACAAGATACGGTCTAATTATTGTCGATTCAGGCAAAAAATCGAATTAATCTCATTCATTTATACCAAAATATGTTAACTACAAGTTGTGATAAACTTAATGGGACAATAAATATCATCCTAAAATATTGTCGCAGTGAATCTATACCCTAAACTGAGCTCAACACGATATACGATTGGCGCTTGAGGGACATATGGGTACGGGGGCTGATCGGGTTGAGAGGTTGTACTGCTACAAAGTACCTACACATGTAATTACTTATGTCTAAGTTATGCGTAAAATAAAGACATTAATTGTATAAACATCGCCATTTAATGTTATGTAAATACAGTATGGCTCACAAGATTTGTTTGTGGTATTAACTCTATGATATATATTATGTACACACTTATACAATAGGAAAATAAGTACAAAGTCACATGTAAAAGTTTATATGATTCTTCGAGACACGTTGTCAAGTGTGTTCATTCGTGCTACTCGTTATAGGCTGACCGTTTATCTGAGTCCTCGCCTGCGCGGTACAGGGGCGCGGGGGTATGACGACAAAGGGGACTGAGAAAGGTGCGGGCGGCGGGCGAATTTTTGTAATCGCTCATTTCGATCGCAACGCGGACAGCGATCGCACGTGTTAATTGTTGCGGACGCCTTGTGAGAGATACACATGTGATAACAATCTCAAGATGAATCGTAAGATCTTCGGTATTAACACTCTGGACGACTCTGATGAATCCGATGATGGCTCCTTCGAAAGTGAAGAATCAAGTTCCACCGACATTGATATGGACATAACTGATTGAAATATAATTTTGATGATTATTCTATATAATAAATAGTACAATAGTTAATTACCAAATATTTTATTTACGTACCTTCATAGCTTTTAGTTAGTAAATTAAAATTTTGTATTATCATTAATAATTTTTCATTTAATAAATCACAATTTCTTTACTATGACGTCACATATCTTAGGAACTATCTAGGCGCATTTCATCTCGTGTGTATCTCACTAAGCGCCCCCGCCGCCCGCACCTGTCTCAGTTTACTTTATCGTCATACCCCCGCGCCCCTGTACCGCGCAGGCGAGGACTCAGATAAACGGTCGGCCTATAGCTAGCCATACACGCGTCGCTACATACATTTTGCTAGCCGTACACGCACAGTATTTATTAATTTATTATTATTGTTACAATAAGAACGGCACAAGCCACTTATTATTTTAGATATTACATAAAAACAATTCCAATTAATTAAATTACATAATGTCAGATATTAAAATACAAAATAAATAACGATAAATAAATAATAAATAACGCCCAACGATCACATACATAGATCCTGCCCCCGAACTAGGATTCCCTGTATCTAGGGAACCAGGAACTATGAGGACCATGGTCCCACAACACCCTGACTCGAAACAAATGCTTGCGCTTAAAAAGAAATCAATTATAGGTATGAATAATAATTGTTACATTTTATTACAACATATATTAGGTATATCAAGTTAAAATACAAATGTCAACCCTACCCTTCGCATCTGTCTATGACGAGTGCCTGGCAGGAAAATCAGAGTCCTCTCCTGACACAAAAATGGATCCGCTTGCCAAGCACCCATCACAGGTAGATCCGACGGGAATGTCTGTGTGTGTATGGCTAGCTATATTGTATGAAGCGAGGAGAGATACAGATTTTTCCGTCCAACACTTGAGTGACAGACAAATCTGTGCCTCTCCTTAAGTTTCCTTCCTACACACAAACAGCAAGTGAATCATCGAACTCGCATACCGATTCCGCTTTCAATTTTGGAAGGCGTTAGCATCCTTTAAACTGCAATATTGATCATTTTTAGCGATCGTGATTGGGACGCGGACTTTGAGTAGAAAATTTAGACAATTCCACCGACAAGTACCGATCATGAGATATCTTTGAAAAAGATCGGGATCGGTGTTCGAGTTAGAGAATTAGAGAGTGCGTGCATTGACAACTTAATGCCCCAGACAGCGAGTACCTACTATCTTTCTTGTTGGTTGAACTATATTGACTTCAGCTTGTCATACTAGATCCTTTTTGGAGCCGAGGTAACATATCGTCCATATAGATATGAATAAAATATAGGTATTCAGTTTATTTGAAAAGTCATGTGAACGTGTTAGTTTCGAAGTAAAACCAGTATTTATGAACAAATTAAAACATATTTTGAAACCCACGACGAAGTGACTAACCAATTTGTCGTTAGTATATAAAAATATCTATAATGATATAAAAACCTGATAAAATCGGATTCTTCATTGAAGCAATACCTCAAAGAGACAAATTATGTAGATAGTTTCTCAACTATAATAATATTGTCATTATTATAATTAAAAATTCTCTTTTCGCGTCAAGGGTTGAAAAATAAATGTTTGAAAATATGTAGAGTACAGACAAGGCATATTATGGCTTTACTTAAAAATATCATAACCTAATATTTATTTACAATCATAAATAATGTTTTTGGTGGAATGTTTATTTTACAATTTACAATAATGTAAGTTTATTTTTCAATTTTATTGATTGTTTTGAAATTTGCGAATTTTTCAGAATTGAAGTTTAGAGGATATTGGTATTAGACCCGAATTCCTGAATTCACAATCCTGAAGGATACGGAGTAAGGAGTACCTAAGGGAACTATGGGTCTAAAAAAATATTTTTTTTTCACTTTCTAAACACAAGGGAAGGTCGTGTCAGAAAATAAGTGAGATCGATTTTTATTACCGTTTCAGAAGTAACATTCGCTAATAAGTAATTTGATTGATTGATTCAACATTTATCTTTATTCTCGTCATTATTGTGAGACGAGGTCCTCTGACACAAATGATTTCCAACAAGATTTCAACAATTGCATATTCCAAACTGATTCTTCCGAGATTCTTTTTATTCATCGAATTTCTTCCTGTCATCAGTTGGAATGGTCCCTGGAGAAAAGCATAGCTCAGCCGCAAATTCTAACACAAGTTTTCTTATAGGCATCCATTTTCTTCCTGCCATCAGTTGGAATGGTTCCTGGAGAAAAGCATAGCTCAGCCACAAATTCTAACACAAGTTTTCTTATAGGCACCCAATTCTTCCTGCCATCAGTTGGAATGGTTCCTGGATAAAAGTATTGCTCTGATGCAAATTCTAACACAAGTTCTCCTATAGGCATCCAATTTCTTCCTGCCATCAGTTGGAATGGTTCCTGGTGGGGTGCGGGGTGTGGTGCGCGGGGTGCGCGGGGTGCGGCGGGTGCAGTGCGGGGTTGGCGACGGCGATGATGCTGTCTCCTCGCGCCGCCACTACTTGCGGACGGGACTCTTCTGTCTCCTGGGGAAGACACGATGCGATTTACATTGAAGGTCAGAAATAAGTAAATATTTCTATTTTACTGTGATATAATGAATTTTTAGAAAAAAACAAAAACCAACTTCAATGTATCTTCGAAGTCCAAGGTCAAATATTGATGAAATTTATATGGGACCACTTTATAGCTATACTGAACCCAACGCAAAAATAATTTTCCAAATCGGTTTATAAATGACGGAGTTCTGAGATAACAAACATAAAAAAAACAATCGAACAGAGAACCTTGTCCTTTTCTGAAGTCGGTTAAAAACGTTATATTATTAACGAAATAATTGACACTGCAGAGGGCCTTTCAGCACCTTCGGAACTCACCGGGGGCGGCGTACTGGTGCTCGAGTAAGAGCACCTCGAGTCAGCGTCGTCGCTTTCAGTCTTCACTCCCCACCATCTGCAACGAAACGGTGAGCAAATTACAAAAAAAGCAACGAATACTTAAAACTTATGTTAATTTAGTTAAATTAATTAAGTAATATTATTTGACATTGTGCCTATGTATTACTAATTTTATTGTATTGTATCATTTCCTCTGTTTAATTGCACGCCGTAATATGGCTAGATATGGAGCACTGCACAAATATTTTGACATCAAGACCAATTGTACCCATATTGACAATGAATAAATGATTATGATTATGATTATGATTATGATTATGATTATGATTATGATTATGATTATGATTATGATTATGATTATGATTATGATTATGATTATGATTATGATTATGATTATGATTATGATTATGATTATGACTATGACTACTGTGACTGTGACTGTGACTATGACTATGACTAAAGTTGTAAGTAGTCAGTTTAGTTTTAGTAAGCAGAGTGTAGAGTTGTTTTGAGAAACAAAGATATTCGCCCGTTGAAAAAATAAATTATTTTTCAAAAAAAACTAAACCGACTTCAAAACCACAAATGGCACTCAAAAGTAAAAAATAAATTAATATAATTATCATAAGCGCTACCCACTCATATATTTGAAGTCGGTGCCAGCCAAGTCTAAAAGGTAGTAGACCTCCTCCTTTTTGAAGTCGGTTAAAAAATGAGTAATTATGAAAAGAAAAACTACAAAAAAAGAAAACAAAATAAGTACTCTTTAGGATTATGATGAATACAGCACGGAATCTTCTAGCAAAAGTGGCAATCTATCTGTAATGCCTTATTAATTAAAATCAATAATTACCCATGGTTAGAATTGCCCCTGGCCGCGTCAGGGCTGGCTCTGACTCCGTTGTCCTCGCCATCCTGTGGAATGTGCCCCTGTTGAAATCATCGTTATGTTAGTACAGGATAACAACAACGATCTAAAATTGTAAATATTGTAGTGATACTACTGCGCCCCACGGTTTCACCCGCGTGGACAAGTATCCGGGATAAAAGTATGTTATGTCTTATCCGCTGCCCTTTTAAGAGGGCACGGCACGTTGAAATTTTCATACAAAAAGAGAAAACGTTTTTCTACCCCTAAACATTAACCAAATTCGATGAAATTTGGACATGTAAGAGATGTTATCATTACTGAGGTTTGTAGTTGTTTTTAGTTTTTCGATAATTCCTATAGAATTTGAATAAATGGACCCAAAAACTCGATATTTACTCGAAAATTTTTTTTGAAGTTTGGAAGATGTTAACTTTAAAAATAGACATAAACTTAGAAAAAAGAAAACCTACAAACCTAGTTTATTCTCCATTTAAGAAATTGAGACCAAAATTACCAAATTTGGTTAAGATTTAGTGTGGTAGAAACGTTTTCTCCCGAAACGCTAATTTCAACAAAAATCTGACGTTGACACGAATTTAGTTAAATTATTAGTATTATTATTATTTAGTTAATTTATTTAATTTAATTTACGCATTTTCTGCGAGACCGTTAACCATTATTCAAATACCTACTGCTCGCTGGCCGCGGCTGTGCCATATCCTCTTGAGTATTCTGTGCCGCTACGCTGACGCCCTACGTACATATCGACAGCCTCTTTGGTGTAGTGGTTGGGCAGGTTGGCTCAAATCTCATACACCAATAAGGTTGCGGGTTCGATTCCCATGACGGGACAAATGTTTGTGCAAAGAAGAAAATAAAAATTGCAAGCATTTGTTTTGTGTCTGGGTGTCGTGGACCATGGTCCTTATACTTCCTAGTTCTCTAGATACAGGGAATCTTAGTTAGGGGCCAGGATCTACGTATGTGATCGTTAACGATCACATACATAGATATTTGGTGTATTTATTCATTTACCTATTTATATGTAGGTGCATTGATTTCCGTACATAGGTATATTTTGCAAATAATAGGTTGGTAGAATGTGATAACACATTGCTAGACAATAAAACGGAATATCACAAACGAGCAGTAGTGCGCAATTATTAGTGTGTTCCAGTGACGGGCATTGTAGCGAGCTTAATGTAATGGGCAATGAGAGCAATGTAGTGCTACGCAGTACTTTTCATGTTGTTATAAGTCCTGGGTGGAACTGCGATTGTTATGAGCAGGCGTAGCGCTTACCATCAGGCGGATAACTTGTCTGTTTCGTTACTCACTTCCGTAAAAAAGCAATATATTTGGTCAAGAAAAGTCTCATCGTCACCTCAACATTCAAATTAACGTCGTCACTAAACTTCATATTTATTGTTCATGCTGATTCTTGTAGTGTGTCCCTATCTTTCTTGTAAACTACTTACATTTTCCCATTCCGCGCTATGTACGTCCGTTATCGAACTCGCGATGCCGATGGGGTAAAGTTGGCGGGTTGAGAACAAGCGGAGTCTAATTTTATTTGACAGTAAAATTTACTCATGACCAATCTATGTTTATGACCATGGTCTGACATCATCGAGAGAGACGCTCGATGCAGTCAAAAACAATTCTTTGAAATCAATAAAGAAATCCAGAGTTTTGGGGAAAACACTAGAGAAAATAACGCGCGACGTTGCCGATTAGTAGGAAGAAACACGTAGTAAGACTACTAATGACCCTTTCGCTTATAGGTACTCGTACCTACGGGTGATAGAAATTATGATTCCTCATTTAATCGAAACAAGTAACAACTCTTACCCAGGGGTTTTACTGCGGCCCAACGTTGTATACGTCTATGTAATAACACAGAATAGATATAAAATAATAGTCGTAGAATTATTAACAATTATTATCTTCAATACTGTTCCTTAGTTAAAAGTAGGTACAATGAAAAGTTTCTTCTTGTAAAGAATAGCATGCAAAAGAAAAATAGAATTCCACTTACCAACAGAAATGCTGCGAATCTAAAGCAAAATAACTAAAGTGCGTAAGTTAGAGTTTGCTAAGGCGTTCAACTGAAGTGATCATGCTTACCTTAAACAGCAACCAAAATAAAACTTCCGAGGCAATTTTATAGGTATAGAAAAGTACAGTGTAGTAAAATTGGTAAGGCTTAAAAGATTATTTGTTTAAAAGTTTGTATTAGATTTGGGAGGTATGCCCCAAGGGTCGATTTTAGGACCCTTGTATAATCTTGTTAGCTTAGTTTTAGATGTTGTAGTTTGAATTCGTTGTTGAATTCTAAATAGAAAGTTAATTCATGTAAGCTAGAGTTAGTTGTTGCTGTTAGCTGTTAGTTTTAGCTACCAGTTTTATATATTACGTACATTATTTACATAAGTACAAGACATATTTACAAGATAATTACATACTATTTACATCGGTCCCCAGTAATATTTACATAAATCCCCACAAACACGAATTTCCCAGCTATTTTGAGAGTTAGTATCTAAGACCATGGTTAGCTTATTTGTATCTATCAACAGTTACTACGTTATTATTATTATTAGGAGCCTGTTTTATCCCACTGCAGGGCAAAGGCCCTCCGTCCACTTATTTCTATCCATTGCCACGATAAACCAATCTTTAAGGTGTGAGTCTAGCTCATCCGGCCATTTTCTTCTTGGTCTGCCGCGAAGTCGTTTGCGATCGTGTGGGGTCCACTGGGTAGTGGTTTTGGCCCAGAGATCATCCGACACGGCAGACATGTCCAGCCCAGTCCCATTTTAGTGCTACAACGTTACGTTACGTTAGTTTCTACGTTAGTGAAGACTAATATCTGTTCAGCATTCAAGCCTTGCAATCACTAGGCCAGTCCACTTACCAACTTGTCGTTGTCGCTTGCTACACTGCGATGTTGATTTGTAGCTTAGTGGAAACAAGGTTTGAAGCCATTACTGACTTTATAAATATATAAGAACTCATTATTTTGAAAGCTCAAATCTGTCAAAAGTTAAATTCCAAGAGTTAAGGAGTTCGTCGGTGAGATAGGACTATAGACCGTGCGTATTATGTCAAGAGCTAAACCACAGTTGGGCTACTTCTACTGGTGCTGCGGTCAACATGCGCATGCGCCATCAGCAAGGCCTAGACAGTGTTAGGGATAGTTCATTCTACATATTCATCAAGCCGTTTAAGAGTTGATTTGTCAACGCCAAGAGTTAGACCTAAACCGCGGTTAGGCTACGTCTACTGGTGCTATGAGTCAGTGAGGTCAACATGCGTGGCGACCTGCGCCTGCGCCCGCGGCCGCTTTGCCGGCGACTCGTCGTCGTCACGCTCGCGCTCCTCGCCTGTCGAGGCGGTCGGAGGGAGCCTGGAAAAGAAAGGAGACGTGGATACATAAATACGGATACTCGTGGTAGGTTTCTCGTATGCGGGAAGCCTTCTTTGTAGGTAGTTATTCTATCGCCAAGCAGCAGTGCGCAGGCATTACTGTGTTCCGGTTTGAAGGGCATTGAAGCCACTGAAATTACTGGGCATATATTAGACTTATTTGATGTCTCGGAGCGATGAGCGCAATGCAGTGCTACGAGGTGCTTTTTATGGTTATTAGAAGTTCTGAGTGGCACTGTTATTGAAAAATGGTTATTAGAAATTGTTATGGGTAGGCATGGCGCTTAATATCAGGCGAACGACTTGCTCGCCACATTTATAAGTTCCATAAAAAAAATAGCAAAAGATACTGTAGATTAAATCTTTATAATGATAGCGTTGGTGTCTATTGAGACTTGGAAAGTGAACAAGCGAAAGAATTTTCCTAAACGAGTTACATATAAAGGGCGTAATAATAATGTTGGTAATGGTAAACGAATGAGACTTAAAAGTGAGCGAATCATGCTATGAAAAATAAATCTGAATACAGGCTGAATAGATTAATTACAATAGGTAGTAATAGTGCAACAAATAGTGATACAAGTAAAGTAATTCTAGGTCGCATGCTAAAGTTCGCCGGAAACAAATGGCTGCGATTCGAAGACGATCTAACTGAAATGGAACAAAATGCCCTGATGACGATTTTCACAATGGCAGATGCTGAAGAAATAAAGCAATTTATCCAGTCAAAATGTCACCACACCTGCGAAGAAACATAAAAACAAAGAACACAAAAGGAAAGACCAATGATGCTGCCTTACCCATGCTTGGAGTAATGCAGGCCAGCCCTCCGGACCAGCTGCCTCGCGAGTGGGAACAGCTCGTCTCGTCTCGTGAGGAGCGCGGGCACGCAGCGGCAGATCTGAGCCGCTGCTTCGTTCACCATCACCTGGAAAATTGCAAAGTAGGTATATAGTTAATTTTACCCATTTATAAGATTTAAATTATTCTTACGTATATCGTAGTAATTGAGGTAGTAAATGCTCAAAGAAATGGTATTATAAAATATGCGAAAGTAATCATTTATTGCTAATATGTACTTGAATCAATGAGTAATCAAAGTAGTTAAACATTAATGCAACTAAAAGGAGCTGGTCTCATATTGCTCGCACTACCATAGAATACCAAGGGACAGAAGTATCACTCCGCAAAGAAATTTAAACAAATAGCGACTCTTGCTATGACGCAATAAAATTCAATTCAGCTCGCGTAGCGCTGCATACCTACCAGTCATATTAACCTACAGAGCGCCTCTCTTTCTATCGTATAGCTCTTATCTCTTCTGACGCAGCGCGTGTAACGACGCGCGATCTGCCGTCGGTGTCCGGCTATGTACTTGTAGCTTCGTACCTACAGTGCGTAGTGCGCTAGGCCTGGTACTACTTACTTTGAGACTATACCTATCATAGTTATTTTATTTTGAATACCTATTTGAGACCAACATCTATTATTACAATTGGATGTTATGGCAGTAGTGGTAGTCTATTCTTAGAAATGATACACAATAATTTACGTCAATAGAATTTAATTTTACAACTGGTAGATATTTTATTGGATTTTTTGTGACGTTTAACTTCTGTGATCACAAATAATTTTAGAATATATATTATTCATGTGTATTGTAGATCATTATTATAACAACAGAAGAACAATAGAACCGTGTCACCTTAGTGACAACCCGACAAATCCTTCTGCTTTACAATAAACAATACAAACATAATAAGGGATGAGCTTACCTCATGCAACGTCAACGGCTTCTCGGGTTTCCTCTTACAGTCAAACCTCCCATATATCGCCGCGTACTTCCTGATCTCCTCCATCCTCCTAGGATCTGTCTCCGGCATCATCATCACCAGCTCCAAGTCTTTACACATCTTTTTCTTAGTATTCTGAGGCTTTGGCTCTAACTGAGGCAAGTGCTTGCTTAACTTCTCAGCTGCAGCCGATAACTTCTGCACGTGAACGTCCAGAAGAACTGGCGTGAGCTGAACTGGTGATGTGATGGAGGATGGACTGGATCCGGCTGATGCAGGAGGACAGGCGCTTTGAGGAGAGAAGGATCTAGAAACTGTGGTGGAGACTGGAGCGGCAGGAGCAGGAGAAGGAGGCAGGACTATCTTAGAGAAGGTATTCGTTTGGTGAACAGGACTGGCGTTGGGAGCTGAGGCAGTGGAACCGCAGCTGTTCTCCGGAGCACCTGGAGATGGACTGTACATAGGCCTGGTGCTTTCCGGAGACACAACAGGTCTAGGTAAAGTAACATTAGGTACAGGATGCATGTTTAACAATCTTTGGTTGCATTGAATAAAAGGGTTTTCTGTAGGGCAAAGGTTTGGAACGATAGGGATCTGGAATAAGGCTGGGTTGTTGACCCATTCTTGGAGAGCTTTCTGGAGGCGCCGGACATGAAGAGGCTTGGAAGCCATTCCGACCAGGGCCATGATTTCGAGGAACTCTTCCTCGCCAGCGTCGCAAAGTTGCTGGACGTCATCACCTCCTGAAAAAGAGAGGTCATCGATGAAACAGCAGTCCGTATTACTACATGATAACTGAGGAATTCTGACTTTTTTTTTTCTAATTTTATATCTTACATCTTTCAAATCTTAAAAGTTATCGGGACTCAATGATACTTCAGAATATAAATAATGGCTTATCAAGCCATTATTTATATTCTCATAATCTAATATATCTAAAAGCATACGAAGAAAAAAATGTCCAGTGTAAAAAACTAATTTTCATAGCAACAATTATATCCCATTCAGAAGACAATGTGGGATACAATAACGTATTGTTTAAATTACAATAAGACACATGTAAGTAGGATTGCACAATGCACACACAGGTAATAATAAGATAATATATAAACTAAGTTAAGAGAATTAAAGGCAGAATATATTTGGTCATCGAGAGTTTAAGTTATTCCTTAGATAGTCCCTTCATTGGTGACCCCGGAAAGTGAACACGCAAGTCAAAAGTTGACAATATACGACGTTAGCGAATCGGTCTGTTTGGCCTCCCACAAGCGGGTCTCACCAGACAGATTGAGAAGGCGCACATAACGGCGATATTGCAACTATAGGAATCAAACAACAAGCTAATACGAAAAGTTAATACGAAAGAAGTTTCGCGTCGATACCAATATGTTTTCATCCAACCAACCAGTGCTTGCACCCCTGACCAGTAATGTGTCCAATGCGGCTAGCCAGTCTACGCAGACAACTGACGGCAAGATGCAAGTCATAGTGACACCAGGGTCTCCGCCTAGCGACAACCCTACTGGTGAAGTGGCGGCAGTTTCAATATCAGGTCAGATACCGGAATTTTGGGCCGATATGCCACGTCTATGGTTTTCAAACTTTGAGGCAATCGTAGCACCGCAAAAACAAGGCGAAGATTACAAATTCCATTTAGTGCTTACCAAGTTGGGGAAAAATGCCATTCAGCAAATCAGCGATTTATTGCAGTCGCCTCCAAAAGATAAATACAAAGCACTTAAAGAACGTTTATTGGCAGTTTATGAGGAGTCTGCAGAGAGACAGTTTAAAAAACTTTTAGAAGAGATGGAGCTCGGCGATCAGAAACCATCGCAGTTGTTACGAAGAATGAAAGAATTAGCGAGTAACGTGCAGGTTGCAGAGTCGACACTGAAAACCTTGTGGATGTCAAGACTCCCAACATCCGTCAGGGCTGTCCTTACTGTATGTCCTGACAGTACCATCGACGGGCTTGCGACAGTAGCGGATAAGATTATCGAGAACTCCGCCTCTGGTGAGGTAGCCCAAGTCACAAGCGCGAGTTCTGCAGGCAACAACTTTTTAATACCCGAGTTATTGGCAAGCATTAACCAATTATCTTTGGAAGTAGCTGAACTACGCAAAAATCAGACAAATAATTACCGTCAGAGTCGTCAAACGTTCCGAAGTCCACAATATAACCGATATCAAAATCGTTCAAGGTCAAGATCACGAGGACCGCGGACTCCAAACGATCCGGACTGGTTGTGCTGGATCCATTACAAATATGGAAAGTTTGCGAGGAACTGTGTGCAACCATGTGCTTGGAAACAACCGTCGGAAAACTAGAACCAGTGTTGTCAAGGGCGGATGTCAGCACTATCCTTCCATCAAACCGCCTGTGCGTTATCGACTGCAAAAGTCGCTTACGTTTCTTAGTGGACACTGGCGCCAATATCTCAGTTTTACCCAAAATGAAAAATTCAATACCTCAGGATACTAAATACAAATTATTCGCAGCAAACGGCACTCCAATTACTACATACGGCGAAAAGACAATGGAGTTAGACTTTCAAATGCGACGAACATACCGATGGACTTTTATAGTTGCGGGAGTCAAGCAACCGATATTAGGAGCTGACTTCCTAGAATACCACAATATGTTGATCGACTTGCGCAATAAAAGACTAATTGACGGAGCTACCGGATTACGGACTACAGGTACAATCACGCAAACTGATGTACCTACAGTCAGAACAGTGGACATACGGTCTCCATACGCAGACATTATAGAGATGTATCCCGATATTACTAGACCAGTATCAACGAAGTTTGCTCCGAAACATAACGTAACTCACCAAATTGTAACCGAAGGTCATCCAGTGCATTCAAAATGCCGTCCATTGTCAGCAGATAAATACAATAAAGTTAAGCACGAGATACAAAGTATGCTGACCGCAGGAATTTGCAGACCATCAAAAAGTGCTTGGTCAAGTCCATTGCATGTAACAACAAAGAAAAATGGTGACATACGCTTATGTGGAGATTATCGTAAATTGAATGCCATTACGAGACCAGACCGTTACCCTATACCAAGATTGCTTGACTTTGTCCATTTACTACCACGAAAAACCATATTTTCTAGGATAGATCTGAAGAGAGCCTACAATCAAATTCCTGTCGAAGATCCAGAAAAAACGGCCGTTTGCACTCCATTTGGTCTTTTTGAGTTCCCTAGAATGCCTTTTGGATTACGAAATGCAGGTCAAACTTTCATGAGATTTCTGAATTCAGTATTGTCAGATCTCGATTTTGTCTTCAGTTATGTTGACGATATACTTGTCGTATCATCATCAGACACGGAGCACAGAGAACATCTGAAGAAACTATTTGAAAAACTAGATCAAAACGGCATAACTATAAATTTAGACAAATGTGATTTTGGCAAGCAAGAAGTTGAATTTTTGGGCCATGCAGTGTCCAGCAATGGAGTTCGCCCGTTACCAGAAAAAGTTAGAGCAATTGACGAATTTCCTAGACCAAGAACGTTAAAAGAATTGCGAAGATTTCTTGGAATGATAAATTTTTATAGGAAAAACATCCCACAAGCCGCAACGCATCAAGCTGAATTAAATAAGTATTTATGTGGAAATGTAAAAGATAGTTCTGAAATCGAATGGACAGAAACAGCGATAGAAGCGTTCAATCAATGTAAAGCTAGTTTAAAAAACGCCGTTACATTGAGTCCTCCTTCGCCTGAGTGTCAATTAGCTTTGATGACAGATGCCTCACAAACTAGTGTCGGGGCTGTTTTACAACAACTACAAGATGAAACATGGAAACCTTTAGCATTTTTTTCAAAAACCTTGAGCAGTACCCAGAGAAACTACAGTACATACGACCGGGAACTTCTAGCGATATACATGGCAATCACATATTTTCAAGATGAAATTGAAGGAAGAGAATTGATTGTGTACACCGACCATAAACCATTATGTTACGCATTTCATAGCAATAAGACGACAACGAAAGAAAAAATATCGCCTAGAAGATTAAGACATCTGAATTACATATCTCAGTTTACGACGAATATTCGACATCTAGCTGGATCGCGCAATCCGGTGGCAGATGCGCTATCTAGAATAGAAGAGATCAATTGTCCATCTACAGTAGATTGGGAAGAGATGGCGCGCCAGCAAGAACATGATTTAGTACTAGATAGTCTATTGAACAGCTCAAATAGGAAATGGAAGAAAGTAGACATTGGCCAAACAGTATTATGGTGTGAGAGTTCAACGGGTAAACAACGTCCATATGTGCCGATATCACTTCGCAAAAGAGTGTTCGACACTATGCATAACGTGACACACCCAGGGATCAGAACAACTAGAAAATTGTTAACTACGACATATTTCTGGCCAAGTATGAACAGAGATGCAGGCGAATGGGCTAAAAAGCGCGTTTCCTGTCAACGAAGCAAAGTAATCAAACATAACAAGACGCCACTGGTGGAATTCCCTGAGTCAACAAGATTTCAACACGTGCACTTAGACATTGTGGGGCCATTACCCATTTCAGACAGTAAAAGATACATTGTTACAATGATAGACAGATCTACAAGATGGCCAGAAGCGATAGCAGTGCCAGAAATTACCGCCAATAGCGTTGCGAAAGAATTTTTTAATAATTGGATCTCAAGGTTTGGTTGCCCTTTAAGGATAACTACAGATCAAGGAAGACAATTCGAATCTAATTTATTTTCAGCTTTAGCTAAAATTATGGGTATCCAAAAAATTCGAACAACAAGTTACCATCCACAATCAAATGGCATGGTAGAAAGATGGCATCGCACACTGAAAACAGCGCTCATAGCACGGGGTAATACCAAAGACTGGTCATCAGAGTTGCCAATCGTGTTACTTGGTTTAAGAACTGCCATGAGGAGCGATTGTAACGTTAGTCCAGCTCAAATGTTATATGGAATGAGTTTGCGACTCCCTGGAGAATTTTTGGAGCAGAAAACGCAACAAAATTCGCCAAATGAGTTCGTGCGTCAATTAAGTGAATCCATGGAAACATTACGTCCCGTGCCAGCAACAGCACACTCGTCAGAAAAGCCGTTCATTCATAAAAGTATGGCAAAGTGTGAATACGTTTTTGTACGAACAGATTCAGTAAAAAAACCATTGACAGCACCATATGAGGGACCATTCAAGATATTAGAAAAACATGAAAAATATTTCAAAGTCCAATTACACAATCGAACAGCTGTAATCTCAATCGACCGACTCAAGCCAGCGTTCCAATTACAAGACGTCAGCAGCGAGGGCAATGATCCACCGAATGCTGAGTCAAAGGATCACACGGTGTCAGCGAACATGAAGACAATGAGACCGGCTCGTGCCGCGCGCGTGGTGCGATTTGCATTGTGAATTTAGTAGTCAGTTATCAGGTTTTATTTTCTTGTTTAAGGTTAATATATATTTTTGTTTGTTTTGTAAATTCTAAGTTCCTATGTTTTTTTTCTTTTAAAAGGGGGGAATAATGTGGGATACAATAACGTATTGTTTAAATTACAATAAGACACATGTAAGTAGGATTGCACAATGCACACACAGGTAATAATAAGATAATATATAAACTAAGTTAAGAGAATTAAAGGCAGAATATATTTGGTCATCGAGAGTTTAAGTTATTCCTTAGATAGTCCCTTCAACAATAATAAATTATTCCGACACATCCCTTCCCCATAAGTCCAGAAGCTTCCCAAGCCAAAAAACCGGCATTGTCTATCCAAGCGCTCATATTCATTAATATGCAGCACTTTCTTGCACGACGAGCTCATTTCTTCCCATTCATCAGAATAAAAACGTGTGATAGCAACAAAAAACACCAACTCACACTTTTAATTTAGACAAATATGCAAATTCCCTTACGTGACCATTTTGCCAAGGGGATAGCGAAAAAAAACAAAAGGATCAGGCGGACCGACCAAACCCTTCCTTAGCCAGTAATCGGAATTAAACAGTATATTTAAAAAAAATAATTTGCATGTCTCGCCTCTCGCCGATCCGACTGCGATTTTGCGCGTTTTTTGCGATGTCTATGGAAATTTGTTTTTTCTTTGAGAATAAGTTTTTTCTTGTGTTCCTGTGATTATATTTTGATGAGTTACGATAGAGGTGCGCTCGATTGTGTAAATAAAATAATAATTTTGATCAAAACGATTTTTTCCCCTTTTGTCAGATTTTCCTTTGTTTATTTATTTCTTACAATTTAGAAATGAGGATTTGTTTTTTTCTCTGTTTTATTTATAAGCATGGGATTTTTAGAAATAAGCTAATATTGTACCTACAAATTCTGTATAAATCTGAAAATAGGCTAAAGTATTCATTAGATTAATAATAATAATTAAAAAAATAAATAAGATTTTGAAAAAAAAGTGTCTATTTCGACGAGTGACTCTGTTATGGGGCAGGCGTATTACTTATCGTCAGGTGAAAAATCTACTCGTCTCATCACTGAATTACATAAAAGACTCAATGTCGCTAATGTCCATGCCAATAGACTAAGTTCAAAAGTTCTTTATTTAGTTTTGAAGAAGACGAACTTATGAACGTCAATTATTACAATGACTCTACCATCACCATCTTTTCCGTATCGGAAAAAGAACCATAGCAGGGGCATTTTTTTTAGAACTTTTTTTTACAATATTTTATGTTTGGTTTTGACATTAATGTTTCTTACGTGCCAGATGGCTACTTCGCAAAAGCGGAATGTTCCATCATCTTTGTCTTCTATATAATTACTAACTGTATAGTATGCTTTAGACTCACCCATCTCAAGCAGAGTGTCATAGTATGCCAGCAAGCTGGCTCGCTGCATCACGCGATACAGCTGCAGCTCTGCTTCGTTGGACGGCGCTGACGTCACCACCACTAGAACAATGACGGTCCTAGGTTTAATGCATGCTATTTTGACTATAGGTCAAAACTACCGTCAGTTGCTTTCTTGAGTAGGATGAAACAGTAAAAACAGTATTTAAAAAAGGAATAAAATAAATGAATAATTATTTTTTTTTAAACAAGAACCGACTTCAAGACTAAATATATATTTTTTGTTTTTGTTAATTTTTTCAAAAAGTGCTGAATCGATTTCGATAAAATGTATATGGGATCACCTCTGAAGTATGACCTACCTAACAGAAAAAGAATCATCAAAATCAATTTTTAATTGGCGGAGTAATCGCGTACAACCAACATACAAAAAAAAACATACCGAATTGAGAGCCTCCTTTTTGTGAGGTCGGTTAATAAGATAAAATTGCATTTTTATTACCCAAAATATAACAATAGGTATAACATGTATTTTTTTACTTTGTATATTTATATTTAAACGTGCTTTTTTTTCTTAATTTTATTTGGGAAATCTGAATCAAGGCCTCCTCCATGCGTTGCCACCTTCGAGTAGACAGGTTGCCACATAAAAGTAATATTTAATCATTAAAGCGCGGGGTTGTTTGAGGACGAATGTATAGCTTATTAACGTTGTGCACCACGTAGAATATCCTTGTAAAACTTTAACGTTTTAGTTAAAGATATGCAGCTGTTTCTATAAATAACATTTATACCGTACCGTGTTCCTATGCTTTTTTTCTAAAATTAGCATGTAGAAATGATGTAGAGTCTTTAAACAATCGGTAGGTAGTTTTTTACATTGGATTATATCAAGATAATCGTCTCAATATTACTCGCGATTAGGCTCAATTCAGCCACATCCCAGACAGCTGTTGTTATAGAAAAAAGCTAAAAGCTCATTCTTAATCAAAACAGTTTTAAGTTTCTGGAAAGCCAATAAAACCCGACGATTTGCGTGCGCCGAACAATTTAGTAGCATATAAAATCGCGTGAGGAGAAGCGCACACAAAAAACTAACCCCTTCTAAAAGCAACCCCAGTTATTACCGAAAAGAATCGCTCCGACCGTTACCGGACGAAAAAATTGATGAATAAGGTTTTACATAAAAGGGTTCCAACCTCTTTTGTTAGACGGAACTGGTTCGCGCCAATGCGACCCAAGCGCGGGAAATATATCGATTTGTTGTCATTATAAAAAATGTTGCCACCCTTGCGCTCGTGCACTATTGGTTTTTGTACCATAAAAAAATGTGGGGTGGTTTAAACTCCACCCCTAGGCGCAGGTAGAAAAAGATTATATGCAACAAAAAATTGTTTGACAAAAAAAGTGTTGGGTCATATGCCTTGTTTGTAAATAGTATTGGCCTATGCTATGACCCCTTTGTACATAGAGCCATTGTAGATTTTCTATTTCAAGAAGCTTAGTATTATATGTTTATATTCAAAAGAGGAATAGCTACTTAGCTAATTCATGCTTAGATATCATAGGAACTTCATTACATAGCAGCTCAGCCAAAGAAGTTCAAGATCCACTTATGTTAAGTAAGACTCTGGCTTAAGACTTATACTACCTACTATATTAAGTACCGTGTTAAGTACCATCTACTTATGTACATAATTTCAATGAATGTGATTTAAATGCTGACTACATTTAAATAATAAACTAAACTTTTTTAATCTGGCAAAATCATTAATGTAGAAAAAATCGTTCAAAAGCCAGTACCCAAGCAGGACTTAAATAAAAAAATCTTAAAGATATTCAAGAAAAATATTTGTCGGTAGAGCTACAAACTTACTGAACAAACATAAAAAAGAGAATTTTAATATTCATTTTAAGAAAAAATATTCACATTCAATTGAAAGCCCATAAAAAAATTAAGATCATGAGAAAGTCTTCACCACAACACAACCCTATAACAAACTACAACTTTTTTCGTCCAAAAAAGTGTTCTCACTGAGCGCGATGTCCAAAAAATAAATTACCATAATCTTCCTGGGCATAAAAAATCGCCACAGATGTATGCAAATTATTTTAATTCTGGATAGGGGTGGCAGAGCGGCCAGACCGCGTTTGCCTTTGTTTTTTTTCTTAGTATTCCTTTTTTTAAAAGTGGTCACGTAAGACATCTGCATATTCGTATTTGTTATAAATTAATTTTATGCAACTCTCACGATGCCTCGGAGACGTTTTTGCTGTCTAGAAAAAATAGGTCTCGAGAACTTTGAGACGCTGCCCTTTGTTGTTTTTATGCAAAATGAAAGAGGTAAATTTTTTATTTTTTAGCTTGATGCGTTTTTGTTTAAATACAACCACCTCATGTGATAAATATACCTATTTTTAACATTTATCCTACCTATAATTATTTTTAACTTTTAGATATCAATTAACTTAGTAATGATTTTACAATTTCACTGTATTGATTTTGTACTGCAGATCAACCAATCAATCATTTATTTGCACGATATACATCAATTATTACATAGTAAGTATATCTTAATAATATTCATTGTCAATTGTATTCAGCCTGCAAGCAGGCGTGCAAATGTAAAAAATACATGTAAATTCATATTATTAATTATAATTTCAATATGAATTATTCGAATTCCCAATTTTTGCTATTTTTATAATATGTAAAACTTTAGAGACACTATAGTCTACATATTGCTATCGATCGAGATTGTCTCTACTAACCAAGAATTAGACACTGAAGACCGACTCGATATGAACACTAAGTATAAATTGAGCTCTAAAATATGTCTTACAATTACAGGGAAGGGGCGCACACTTTTGTTTTGGAACTAGCGGCGCCCCGCGGTTGCACCCGTGGTTTCGGATCGGAATAAAAAGTAGTCTATGTGTTAATCCAGGTTAAGTCTATGTGGTAATCCAGGTGAATTTCACTCAAACCCGTTAAGCTAAGTGTATTCGGTAGTTTACTAAATTTCGCTTTTATAATATTAGTGTGAAAACTTTGGAACATGACACTCGACTCATCACCTTTAGCCATTTTGCTTTTTAATTCAAATCTACCTCACTTCCCCAATTCGTCTTTACCACTTTACTACATGTGTCACAGGGCTACTAATTTTATTCTAAAAAAAAGAAAAAGAAAAACCATTTATTCGGCACACAAACACGACAAACAAAAACCTTAATTAATCAATATGTGTGCCGAATGGGCCTCAGCTCAGCATAAAATGCCGAGAGTTTTACACTACTCTTTTCTAAAAAGGAAAACCCCGTCTGGAAATACGATACAGATATTACCTACTTACACCCATTATTCTAACAAATCAACTCTGATCACTCAATACCCAGTACGATAAACCTGTTGAGCTAATTGACAGATCTAGAACAAGTATTTCAACAACATGTTATAATGCCAATTACATAAATTAAGCCATTATAGTCGTAGTAGAGTCAGTAGAGATTTAATTCTATCCGTTCCATTTGACTCTAGGTATCAAATTAATATTTTGAATGACAAATAACATCCTCGTAATTACCTATTCCCGTACCGCATTATACAAAACATGTGCATTCAAAACCGTGCGAAAATCGCAACTAATTCGAATACGATTATAATTAGGCTCCAAGACTTCCTTTGCAATAAAAAACAAAAAAATAAAAATATGTCTCTTGTCTATGCCCGCGCATTTGAATGAGGCGTAATCCTACTTTCTTTGCGGATAAACAAAATATCCTTTTGTCGTTCCAAATTTGAATAAGTTCGCGGAACAAAACAGTTCTTTATTCGAAAAAAGGCGCTAATGATAGTGCCGGGTAGAAGACAAGGCGTAGGGATGTGCTCTCGCATGTGATTACGTATTTTTAACACTTGTGATTGATATGCGTAATAGTGTCGCCGTTTCTGAATATTAATAAGGCCATTGTGCAGGTTGCTTGCTAACGATGACGAAGAAAAAAGTTTAAGGTGTTTTTTTGTTAATCATCCGTGCGAATTCTTTGCACGTTTGGAAAAGTAGCGAATTCAATAGATTTTTAAAGTTTAAAATATTTATATATGTCCAAATGAAACAGGTGCAGCTGTAATTCTTCTATTGTTTTTATGAACTAAAGTTTTTTTGTCTTTGGATAGGTAATCTCTTCACGCCAAACACCTTGCACATAATTACATTTTTTATATCCTTTTTAAAAATGTTTTTACATCATAATTACATGAATTCAATCAAACCAGCACATCAAAACAAAAACGCTACACATGCTCCACGATGCCTTCCTCAGTCAGCATTCTAATTTCTTTATTATATTTGATTAACCCTTCAAACGCCAGTAATTACGAAACAGATGCGGCACTGATTAATTACAGGAAAAAGTGTTTGGGTCAAGCACCTGCCTCTGAATCTCACTTTCGATCGGAGAAAAAACTTTAAAGAATCAGGCCTAAATGAAAAAACAGAATTACATTCTTTTTTTCAGCTATAATCTCGTATGTAAATCGGCCAGTCATTGTCTTTTGTGGCCGTTTTTTGTGACGCAGGAAGTCGCGGGATTAGGATTTTATAAGAGATTTTTGATTGACTTTTATTAAGGTTGAGACAAAGGACTTTTATTTTTTATAGCCACATTTGTAGGTGTAACGATGTATTAAAAGCTTTTTACTTTTACAAGCAAGCTTCACAATAATATCCAAGAAATCAATTCACCAGTATAAATGCCTGACAAAATCATCATTTCTGACACAGAAATTAAATAAGTCGCTTCTACCATATAACTTATAACAACTAGAATTTCAAACGGTTCTCAATCTCTAAGGAAATTGGCTGTCAAGTTACATTTTCAATTACTCTACTTCAAAATCGATACAAAAAAGTAATAAATAGAAACACCTCAAGGCTTTTTGGCCCCGAGCGCCACTTATACCTTTTACACATGTTGCCTTTGTGAAATGTCTAATTGATATCCGGAGGGTTTCATAGTTAGCACCTAGCGAAGTAACGCTTTTAATGCTCCGGTAAAAAACCAGGGTCGAAATGTTTTTTGACCACCGACTGCGGTAGGGTTAAAATGAATGTTTCTGGTTAGGGTTGTTGCGTAGCTACGTAAATATAGAGAAGAATAAAACTTCTATAAACCTAATTTTACGCGGGGACTTTTTGGCGGGAAGTGAAAAGTAATACAGTTCGATTTTGTTTTATTTTCCAAACAAGTGTTATTTCGAGTGATCATGTGTAATATCGGTGGAATATTAACCATTATGTGTTCGTTAACGTGCACGATTGTAGGCAAATAAAACAAAATAGAGAAAACATTGCTTTTCATGTTCTCCCAAAAAATCTATGGAAAGCTTGAATAAAGTTCCACCACTTTATTGAAGCACTAGGAGAGGGACCGGCTTGTTGCTGATGACTCTCATTATCAACAAAAGTTTAATAAATGAAATATTAAAATATCAAATAAAAACTACGTAAGACATGGCGGTATGGTCCTAGAGACATTTGCCTGCCCCAACGAGCGAACCTATAAAAAAATTACGTCTACGAAGTCGATGACGATGACGCCATCTGTCACTCAACGGCCGGCTGGAGGCGGCATCGCGGGTCAACATTAACCCTTCAACGTACGGTTATTTACATTGCGGGTACGATTGACACACATTCATTTGTGTAGATAGTATTGTATGAGAATATTATGTCTACGATGATCAACATTTAACTGCTTTTAAATGCTCTAGATTTCATGAAAAAGTTATTATCATTCTCAGTGCTATAAATTGTGTTTGTACAACTATTTAACTATCCATCTTCTTAACAATTGGATATAATAACTGTTGTAAAAAACCTTCATAGGTTTTTTCTAGCTTTCTGTGTTTGAACCAATAAACGTCCTTGGTTTGTACACATACTTAATACAGCGACAACTTGATACCTATGGGTCGTTAATGACCCAGCCGGCCAAATAAACAATAGAAAACCCGTTCTCATTGCATCCGCAACTCAACGGCTTAAATAACGACATTCGATAATCATATATTCTGTATGTGATCTGTGATCCAAATGTAATCTAAATCAAAGTAATTAACATCCTTAAGAACAATAAAAGCTATTCCCAAACCTGAATTTACCATCTGAATCAGATAATCCTTTATCAAAGCCCATTTATTATTCATTCCTCAGTAATAACTCTATTTTTTGTGACCTCTGAGTCTCACAACTGTCCATTTGCGCCCCTAGTTTTAATTTTTTATCGGACCTCCATACACTCCTCACTTTTTCTCTATGACTATGTTTAACGTTCTCACGGAAGAGGCTGAATGGACTTGGTGTCGTGGCCGCATCGAAGCTTTTAAGAAAAAAACACGGAAGGGTTACCAGAAATAAATATCAAATTATTAGTTTGTTTTCGCCGGCCGTAAGGTGCATTCTGTGGGAATAAGTGACCCCACGTTTAAATGTAATTTTTTGAACTTCCGGGAAGATGTTCAGAGCAAATGAGAGGATGTGGACGAACAAAAAGTATTCAATATGCATATGAGACTGGACCACGGGTGTAAAGTTACTAAGATTTATTTGAATAGATTTGAATATCGAAGGGTTCTACTTTTTGGGTGCGGAGGGGTTCTATTGTAAATTATTTGATACTAATAAGCCGTCAGATGCTGTGGGAGATTGTGGTCAAGTTAAGAGTGGTTTATTTGGTGTCTATGTCTATGATTGGTGATCGTTACTATTTCATAATTATATTTTGGTTTGTGACGATAGAAACCCGACTAACGACATTACATATGAAAGTTAAAATTTATCCAGTCGAAAACATTTTATTCATAAGAACCTACATTACATTACCGACTCTTATTTGGCAAATAGAGTAGAGCATAGATAATAGAGTAGTCATGGTGATAATTTGACGTTCATAAGTGCTTCTGTGATGCCAAAACTGAGTAAAGATATTTTGATTTGATTTGATTTAAATAGTAACTGACAGAACCAAATAAAGCTTTTCTTACTACAATTTTTATATTGAGACACAAGCCATACTCGTGAAAGGGTGCTGGTTGAAGGGGACTGGTCTGTTCTGGTCACTCTAACTGCTACTGTATCTCTATACCTATTTACATATTAGATACTCATATTTGTTTGTTACTGATACTATGACCAAATAATACTACCTACTATGACTGAGATATCTCACTCGCACTTCTAATTTGAAATTGTGTTATGTTAGTTATAATTTATATGCTAACCTCGGTAGCGGTTACATATTTGAGCCGTTTGGTGTGGAGACTTTGGGTCCGTGGGGACCGGGAGCTCATCGTATTTTCAAAAGTCTGTCAGAGCGCCCGATCAATGTGACGTGTGACCAAAATGCTGGGACTTATTTGTCTCAACGTATCAGTATTGCAATCCAACGGGGCAATTCTGCCAGCATCTTGGGTACGCTGCCAACTGGTAGTGGGTTGGAGCATTTGAGCTATCTATAGGCCTTTAATGGTCTATGGGTTGTCCAATTGCTTCTCCTTGTAAGTAGTTAGTTTAGTTTTAGTAAGTAGAGTGTACAGTTGTTTTCAGTAATAAAGGCATAATCCCGTTTAAAAAAAAGTTATACTTTACACTTCAATGTTCATTGTTATATTTTTAGACATTTTAAAAGATTTAAAAAAATTAGACACCCCGCAGAGTTCTCTAGCGGGCGTGTTTCCGAAGCACTGGTAGAGTCAGTTTTCGCATTTCTTTTCTGTGACTTCAAACTAAGTATCTGTGGTAAAGGAACGAACCTTAACTTTATTTTTCAGTTATGATATTTTAAGGTACGATTTTTAACGTATTTTAATAAATTTGTATTATGTGTATATGACGTTTAAAAATGCAATTTTTGTGCCAACAAATATTTAATTTTTGAGAAAACGCACCAATACTACACTCCTATTCACCGATTCACCCTTTAATAAGCACTGCGAAGCTCATTCTCACGTTTAGAGCATTAAGACTTTTTTTAATCCACTCCCATGCATACAGGTGAGGGCGTAAAAAAGTTATAAACCATAGACTATGGAGCAATGTGGGTTCCCGCGTTTTTCTTGTTTTTTTTTCTGGCAGCGAATCTGTGAACTTAGAGTATGTTTACAAATAATTCATAGAAGTAAGATAATTGAGATCTGCTCTACTACTACTACTGTTGGTATTGTATTGTTCGAATTAAAAAACACCTACATACTTATATGATATTAAAAATAAATATAACCTACGCATTTATCTTATTTAGATAATAGTTAAGTATTCAATCTTTGAAAATGGCTATTCCTTTTTTTTATACATTATTGGCTTGCATTTGACCACTATCTCACCTGATGGTAAGCGACGATGCGGTCGACGACGTAGCACGCTTGCCAAGATAGTACCTGTTCACTCGAGATTTGAAGATTCCTAGATTATAAGTATCGGGAAAGATTGACTCCGGCAGGGAGTTCCACTCGTTAGCAGTGCGCATAATGAAAGTGGAAACAAAGCGCTTAGTGCGCGCTTTATGGTACTGATTGATGAGATGAGCAACTCGTTCGCCTGATAGTAAGCGCCACGCCTGCCCATAACAATTTCATAGGCACCCAGAACTTTTAATACCATAAAAAGCACTGCATAGTACTGGATTTATTTTCAAAACTCCAGCTTTAGGTTTTTTTTAAACAAAATCTCAACATAATGTGTCCAGGATATCCTCTGCCATTAAAATCAATAAAAAATAATGCTCAAAGTACCATTAACAACCGAAGTTACAATAAAATTAAAAATAATGACGAATGCACCGACACATGTCACTTCCGATGCGTCAGACACCGAATCTGTTAACCCTTTAAAAAAAACATCGGCCAGTCGACGTTCCAAATCAAATTGACAATTAAAAAGAAATAAAACAAATCTTTGTGGCCAGGAAACGAACAACTGTCGATTATTTTACTTTTTTCTTATTTTTTAATCAAACAGGTGGCAAAGGCTGTTTAGATGTTGACTAATGCTCGCCGAGGTAGAGAGCGTGACAAATACAAAAGTCAAAACATGTGTTACGATCGTTAATTAATTGGGGAAATTGAAAGTTAACCCTTTCCCTTTATATTTCTGCCCTCCGGCGGGAGTAATATATCTTTTAAAAAAACTTACTTGAGATACTTGAGAAAATATTTTATGTACTACTGTAATTAATTAATTTATTTCAACATATTAAATTTACTATTTACTTATTTAATTTTAGGAGAAATATTTTAAGGGAAATATTTTTTTTAAATTAATTTATAAATATTACTTATCATTTTCATGGAAAATACTCACGTAACACTGTGGATACCTAACTATTAATTTTGTTTATTATCATCATCATCATCATCATCATTTTGTTTATATCTCAGTAAATGTTGGACCATTTCAAAAAACTACAGGTAGGTGTGGTGCCTATACTCTTTATACATAATATATGCCATAATTATCTCATTTATGTTGACTTTTTTTTTACGCTTAATAGATCCATGTTTGGCCACTATCTCGCCTGATGTGAAGCGATGATGTGGCCTAAGATGAAGCACATAGATCTAGAGAGAGACGGCAGTTGAGCGGCTGCTCAGACCCGTCTCCCCGATGGTTCACCCAACATTATCCCGAAACACGACTAGGTCGTTTGACGGCATGGCTTTGTTCGGTGGGTGGTATTACAACCACGGCCAGAGCCTACCACTCCAAAGCGCGTAAGCGGGTTTCATCACGATGTTTTCCTTCACCGTTTTAGAGCGAGCGTGCAAAATCTGCACTTAACTATAAGTCATTGGTGCAGGGCCGAGTCGGGATTCGAACCCAAGTGCGTCGAATCGAAAAGCGCACGAGTCCCCGCTAAGCCACACTCGCTCTATGACATCCCTGTCTCTTACAGTTTCTTTTAGTCCTCTCCATCCAAAGGTTGTCTGGAAGAGATAGTTTGAGCGATTAGACCGCCCATTGTAACTCTTTAGTTTTTAGGTTTGTCATTTTGAAATGAATAAACAAGTCGAAGCTTTTAGCAGGTACTACAATAAGTATCTACTTGTCCCTTTTGTTGTTATAATTTCTGGTGTAACAATAAAGAGTTATCTAATCGAATCTATACCTACATATTATTATTTCTATTTAAACTTCAATAAAGTTTATATTAAATTAAATTTGTATATTAAATTTTATATTAAAACTTCAGTTATTTTACAACGTGTTTTATATCCTACCAGTAAAACTAACTAACCTATCTAAATACATTCGTATTTCTTATTTCTAAACCATTAAAGTGTATTACTGAGCCGCTTCTGATGGATATAACGTGGTATCATTAAATATGATGTCATTGGGGTCAGACGACAGTTGCTTTTGATTTTACAATCGTTTTTGCGGATAATAGTGCTTATAATTTATAATAACTTGGTATTTTGTAAGAGTCTAGGCCTGTGAAGGCTGTGATTTATATAATTATTACTGGTGGTAGGTTTCTCGTATGCGGGAGGCCGTCTAGGTAGGTGCCACCGCTTTGCCAGTTATTCAGCCGCCAAGCAGTAGTCCGCAAGCATTACTGTGTTCTGGTTTTAAGGGCCAGCCAGCGAAATTACTGGGCATTATGAGACTTAATATCTGATGTCTCGGGGTGATGAGCAATCCAGTGCTACTTAGTGATTTTTAACCGACTTCGATAAGGAGAAGGTTCTCTGTTCGATTGAATTTTTAATTTTTAGAAAAAAACAAAAACCGGCTTCAATGTATCTTCAAAGTCCAAGGTCAAATATCGATTAAATTTATATGGGACCACTTCGTAGCTATACTGAACCCAACGCAAAAAGATTTTTCCAAATCGGTTCATAAATGACGGAGTTCTGAGGTAACAAACATGATTAAAAAAATATATTATTCTTATTTTTTTTTTGTAGTGATTTTTATGGTATTAAAAGTTCTGGGTGGCACTGCAATTGTTAGGAGCAGGCGTGGCGCTTACCATCAGGCGAACGACATGCTCGTCTCATCACTCAGTACAATAAAAAAGAAACCTTTCTTATTTTTTGCCTTTGTCGTAGTAAGAAAGGCCACCATCTATCGCTCCGTTCAACCCTTCCGACGTCGCGCCCGATTTGTCTGACATCCTTCAGGTATGATATGATCTATCCTACATCTGCCGGGCAGATGTTACCCGCACCAAACAATAACTACCCAATTTTCTACCCTAAACTGGAAAAGTTAAGGTTTAGTTTAATATAAAATGTTAAATAGGTGAATCGTGTGCTACGAAATTAAATTTTACTTATTTCGAAATGTATTGTCAATAAGTTAGGGTGCAGTTTTGAGTGAAGGGACGGTAGGTAAATTGGGTGAGAGGTCAACGACCTTTGGTATTGGTTGGATTGATTTGAATGATTGTTTGTTTTGGAGACTTGATGAAAGTGATATTGATGTGGTTTGTTGTGGCGATGAAAGTTAAATATAAATGTTAATCGTATGATGTGTGTTGCTATAATAAATTAGCTTCTGAATCCATGAATATGGTATACATTTTTATACTTTTTATAAAGTAAATTAAGGGCATATTATGCCCAGTAATTTCGCTGGCTACAATGCCCTTCAAACTGGAACACAGTAATGCTTGCGCACTATTGCTTGGCAGCAGAATAACTGGCAAAGCTGAAGTAACTGCCCAGACGGCCTCACGGAAACGAGAAACCAGATGCAAAAGATCTCTCTAGAAATTAGGATCTGTACCTATTTTGAGATGCCATAATATCGATCTGTTTCGTCATTCATCATCATCAGCTCATCACGTTCCCACTGCTGGGAAACGGGCCTTCTCTCGTAGAGAGTATGTCCATAATCCATCACTCTGGCCTATTGCGGGTTGGTGGATATCACATGACCTTGCATTTTTGTGATTTATTCTTGGATATGCCGATTTCTTCACGATGTTTTCCTTCACAGTTTTTAGATCGAGTGTTAAATCCGTACATAACTTTAAAAAGTCAGTGCTGCGAGGCCAGCGGGATTCGAACTCGGGTGCATCGGATCGAAAATCACACGTGCTCCCACTGAGCCACAGCTCATCTTGAATAATGGGTCTGTATTCTGTATCACAATCAAAATCAAGAAACGGTTTGGGTCAGGGATAGAACGTAAGTAAAATGACTCCACCACCATGTCTAGAAAATAAATATAATGAGTAATATTTATTTCCATTTAATTTTGATTACTACACACCTACTTATGAATTATGAATATTAAATAAATAAATAACGCCCAACGATCACATACATAGATCCTGGCCCCTAACTAGGATTCCCTGTATCTACGGAACCAGGAACTACGAGGACCATGCTCCCACAACACCCAGACACGAATGTTTGCGCTTTTTTTTCTTCTCCACAAATATTTGTCCCTCCGCGGGAATCGAACCCGCAACCTCAGTGGTGTATGAGATTTGAGCCAACCTGCCGAACCTCTACACCACAGAGGCTGCCTAATTAATTGTATATTTAGGTTATTATATATTATTTTAAGATTTTAAATAATTAGGAAGAAGAAAAATGATATTGCTTCGGCAGGGATTGAACCTGCGTCTTCGGAATACCGTCCCGACACCTTAACGACTGGGCCACCGAGCCAGCTGCTCGAGCAACCAAATTTCTTCTATCCTTCTTATATTGTCTTACGGGGACGTTTCTGTGTATTATTTGTTTGTATCGAACTTGCAACCTAATTGCAACGAGTATAGCCACAGAATACTAAGGGACAGAAGGATCACTCCGCAAAGAAATTTAAACAAAAAGCGACTCTTGCTATGACGCAATAAAATTCAATTCAGCTCCCGTAGCGCTGTATACCTACCAGTCATATTAACCTACAGAGCGGCTCTCTTTCTATCGCGCCGCTCTTATCTCTTCTGACGCGGCACGTGTAACAACGCGCGACCCGCCGTCGGTGTCCGGCTATGTACTTGTAGCTTCGTACCTACAGTGCGGAGTGCGCTAGGTCTGGTATAGCTTTACCCAACTACACCACGAAACTATGCTCAACGTTCAGAAAGCAAAGGTTATTAAAAAATCTTATGAATTAACCAACGACCGAGCCATACAACCTAAGTACCAATCTGAACATTTTTGTTCACACAAAAACTGTTCAGATGTGATCAGCACCCGTTAATGATCATAGCGGACTCGTAACCCACTTTCAAGCAAAAAGGTTAACAATCACAATATTATGTGCTGGCAACAAAAACTCATGTATTGCCAACCGATCTCGCACTCGCTAGTAAGTATGGCGCAGAGCTACCAAGTTATCTGTGCAGTCGGTGGGGGCGCTACTGGTCAAGGAAAAGCTATCAGCGATTGCGAAATGTATGGACTTTTCGTAGTTCCAAATTCTGTCACATTACAGATAAGAATAGAATAGAAAATCTCTTTATTTGATACCAATTTAAAGAAATAGACAGTCCTTAACAGACCTATGGTAGTACAATGGGCGGTCTTATCGCTTATTAGTTGGTTGCTCTGTATCACTTTGGCGATGTGTGATTAGCTGTCAGTCCTGTCTTTCTTTAATGTAATCCTAGCAAAAAAATCTGCTAACACAGTAGGTAGGTACTCATCAGAATATTTTTATCCGCTGATAACAAATACGTAGATTCCATGCCCGTGTTTAGCCCTGGCTAAACAGAGTAAGTATCAAGGTAGGTAGGTATACTGAAAGCTCTCTGTGAGGTATACAGAACAGGAATATTATCAGCAACGTTCCCCTAAAACGTTAACTCCTTCACACAAAGGGTTAAATATAAAAACTCTTTGTTTTTATATTTATTAGAGTGCCTATTTTTAATTAATTAATTACGTTATTAAAATACTTATTTTTTAAGGTTTCGAATTTCGATAGTATAAACGATGTCTATTAATTCATTATTATTGTTTTACATGTGTTAATTAAATGCCATATTATAGCAAATCTGTTTTACTCCCAAGGGTTGTCGAAGGGACAACGCAACGGCTGTGGCGGGTGGCGGCCGCGCGAAAACAGCCGCGCGTCAAAAAACTCAGATGCAACAACTTTCCGGACAAAAATAAACAACCAGCCGCGATTCGGCGCTAGCCGCTTATTATAAATAATTAATGATTCCGGCCGCTCTTATGCACGATAAAATGCCATTACGGTTTTCATCGGGGACTTGCAAAAAATGACGAAAACCGCCGCCATCCGAACCCGTCCCAACAAAAAAATATGCTTAAAAGAGTGCGCTGGCATCGCTGAAATTCCCGCGTTTCTTACCGCCGCCCGGTCATTTGACTCCGGCCATTATCTGCGGAATTAACGCGGGAAAAAAATACTGATTCGATAAAGGTATACTCGCGTCGTCGCCGACGTTTTTTGCAATATAAATAAAGGGTATATGGCGAGGGCGGCGGTAATGGCGTCAAACGCGATAAACGCTGCCCTCATGAAAATTCAGCGCTGCATTATATACGGACCCCTGAAAAACTGAGGCCTCATTCCTCGCGAGATATTTCATCACAACTTAGACTGGCTGGAAAGAAAAAATATCATCGCCGCTGCAGTTAAGTTAATGTATTTTTATGCGACAAAAAAGGTTGTTATTATCCAAGTTCCGTTCCATTCGAATGTAGCAAGCGGTGCGTTAATATCAGAAATGACAGATGCGTCATTCCAAGGCAACGGTCCTATTTGGACTGTGGCTTCTGTAATCGAGACAAAAAACACAACAATTAAAAATTATTTGCATATCCAGAGAACGTTATGAAATAAGCCAAATGAAGAATGGGATGTATGAAAGAATAAAAAAGTAAAGGAGTAAAAAGGTTGCGCTGTTTTCAAACGCATCTCTGCGTAACCGAGTGTTTTTATTTGAATTGAATGAAGCCGCCATTGTGCTGATGAGAGTATGTAAACAAGATAAAAGATTTTTTTGGAATTTGCGGCCAGTACTAATAATATACTACGCACCACGTAAATAAAATACTATTAAATAGATACAAGATACATTGGTATCTTTTATGTAATTCCAAAAAATATTTATAGAAATGATATGCTATAAATACGAGAGCGAGTGGGTCTTAGTGGCAGCATGTACGACTTACAATCTGACGCACCAGAGTTCGAATCCCGCTGGCCCCGCACCACTGACTTTCTTAAGTTATGTGTGGATTTAACACTCTCTCTAAAAACGGTCACGGAAAACGTGAGGAAACCGGCATGTCCAAGAATTAATCACAAAAATTCAAGGACATGTGACATCCACCAACCCGCCAGCCAGCCAGCGTGCCAGCGTGCCAGCGTGGTGGATTATGGCCCATACTCTCTCTACGAGAGAAGGCCCGTGTCCCAGAAGTGGGAACGTGATGGACTGATGATGATGCTACAAATAATGTTACATCATGTACCAGCGCAAAGTGGAGCACGATGTGTTAAAAATGTCTCGCAGTAAAATGGCCAGATATAAAGTAAAAGGAAGTGTATATTGTAAGAGACCATACATCACTTTTAAAAGACGCATACATTTGTATTTTTATAAAGAAACGCGATATAATGCACACGGCTCGCCACGAAAATTGGCGGGAATCTCCATAATATGCAGATTTTGTACAACGAACGTTAAAAAATTGAGTTATACCTCTTTTATTCACATTATGCAGAAAATAACACCCTGTGACGTATCTACATGGCCCTAAAGAAACCGCAAGCATGCCACTACATGTAGGTACTCCAGTATAAACTGCAACATTTATAAAATATATAAGATTCATTTTATTTTGACCGACTTATAAATAATGACATGTATTAAATTCATTTTCATAAATATTTGAGCACCGACAGGTAGAACATGATAGAATCTATACCTAATAAATCTCAACATCTTGATCTGTACCCATGTTTCAGACAAATTATTTCGTTTAAATAATGAAGTTACTACAAAATTGTATAATTTTCTGAACGTGTTCAGTAAAATGGTGAAACTTTACTCAAGCTTCAGATGGACAAACAAAAGTGTGTAATAATAATAAAATATTTAATTTATTTTAGTTTAGAATTTTAAGTTTATTAGTTATGACATCTCTGTATATTAATTATATTAATCTGTAAACACAAAAAACTCAATAACAATATTACATTTATATTATTACGATTTGACTTTCTATTACGTAGCATACGTCTACGCGATGAAGGTATATTTTCTTAGCAATTTAAAATTGACGTCAAAATAAATGTATATATATTAGGTAGGTTGAATAGTATGTATAAATAACTCTTACTTATGGCGAGCAAGCAACAACTTTAAGAACTATGCAAGCGAACTGACTTTGACCTCTTTTGCACCAGCGCCTTCTCGGCGCGGCGGCGGAGCGGCTGAGCAGAGAATTCTTCTTAGCAGACGACTAGCCACCGTAGAGTGTTGACTTAAATTTTAAATAATACGTACTTACATTGTTATCTACACTTATAAATTTTCCATGTCATGTATCTATCTTGTATCTATTTTATTAACTATCCTTCATGTATCTTAGCAAATGTTCTCTTCAGTGTGTCTTAGTTTTCATACATGTGTATCTATGTAGTATCTACTCGTGAGTACCTGTAATTGGCTTTCTATTAACTATCCTTCTGTATATTCTTATTGTAAGAGCTGTTGGTTCTTCAATAAATAAATAAATAAGGACCATGTATTATTAAAATAGGGACACATTTTAATGTAAAGTACCTATGTAGTAAAAAATAGAGTGCAAGCGAGCGGGGCGCGGCGCGGGCTCCGCGGCGTCTGTAGTAAAAACAACGCGCAAAATAAAAGTAATGCACCGTCTTAGGGGCCAGCGGACAATATGGGAAAACGTTCCAAGTAGTGTCAGTAAAGCTTCGTTTTTATTATTTTTTAATTCGACATTTCAATTTTAATAACGTACTCGTAGAAACAACGTGATCCAATGGGAAAATGGAATTCCTAAATATATGCAGTGTAGCGTAGCTGTATCCTTGAGATCGGGTGACTACTGTCGGGTACTATCTGATCAATTAACCAGTTACTAGTATTTTTTTAATAAAAGTTCAACTTTTTCTCGGTGGTTCTGTTTAGATCAACTTGCAATAATTCATGATAGTGAAGTCGAGATCAATATCTTAATAAGGCAGGTAAAATAGGTTAATGCTTTAATTACGCTTTAAGTAGGTAATTAAGGTAAACATAATATTGTCATAAACAAAAATATTGCAACAAACTTTCTTGACGTATTTTCTGGGTAGTGGTCCGATACAGTGGTAGAGTTATTGTTATAATTGAGTTCATGAAAGTGCGTCTGGGATGCCAAAATTTAATAAAAGGCTTTTGAACTTGAACTTAAATGCTAAAATATTATGATTATTAAATTAATAAAATACTATTTAAGTTAAAAATATATGAGCAAATGTTTTACGCAGCGGATTGTCCGTAGTCCGTGCAAGCCACAGACGTCGGTCAATCCGCAAAAAAAAACATTTCTAATTATTGTATGTGCGAACGCAGACAATAAATATAAAAATGTATTTACGTAAAAAAGTTCCGAGTACTTTTTATTTTCGCGGAAAATATACCTTCGCTGTGACGGAATAAACAAGTTACGGAAAAGTCCGTCATCCGTCAGTTTATTAAAAATAAACTGAATTGTATGTCCCAAATATTACACTTACAACTTTTAAATTGAATTTATTTATTTATCAGAATATAGTGAAATAGGCCTTATAAATTATAAATGTCCAATATTCTACCGTTTCCAGTGTATAAATTTTGCGCATGCATACATACAATTATATTAATTATAAAAAAGAAACTTTAGAATACATTAATCAAAAGAAAATAATAATAGTAATATTAAATTGCACTTCTGCCAAAAGATAAACAAAAACAAATTAAATAAATCACATGTCGTTGTTAAATAGAAATGTCAGAGTTAATTGTATTGTTGATAAATAAGTACCAATTGAACTTTTTCCTTTTTTTCGTTTTAAGTACCTACCAATTGTGATATTTATACTGATATTGCCTTAAGCAGGACTTGGAACTGGGACTTGTGCAACTTGACTTGCCAAGGTTCTGCGTTATATTATTTCTACGGAACCCAACCACAAGCGTCGACTTACGTTTTTATCAACCCTTGGCACTAGGTACTGTTTTTCCTTACTCTGTAGTTATAATACTTTATACTTTATTAAAGTATTTTAAGATTTGTTTTTGCTTCTCGCATTTTATGCACATGTTTTACATAATGTCCTTTTTCAATGGAATGCCGGAATAGCGGGGAATTTTAGTTGTTTATATGTTTCTTTTTGTTTTTTGTTGGTTTTCGCAGGTGGCGGCGAAATTAAATGTAATGGCAGTTGTGTGTCGCCGGAGAAATAACAATTAGTTTTATTTAGTTACACCGAAGTTAATTTAAATGGCTTGTGTTAAGATGTGTAACTACCTAATTTTTTTTTTTTTTTTTACTTTCTTCAACCGGTAAGGAAGAAAGGGAGGACTCTAGTTCAAACATAATATTTTTAAAAAGGCTTTGAAATGAATATCTGTAAGCAATTACAGGTGAGAAAACATTATATATATATAGGTTTTTACTGGTGGTAGGTTTCTCGTATGCGAGAGGCCGTCTGGGTGGGTACCACCGCTTTGCCAGTTATTCAACCGCCAAGCAGTAGTGCGCAAGCATCACTGTGTTCCGGTTTGAAGGGCATTGTAGCCAGCGAAATTACTGGGCATTATGAGACTCAACAGCTAATTGTCTCAGGGTGACAAGCGCAGTGCAGCGCCGCACAGGATGTTGCAAAATAAAATTCTGGGTGGTGCTGTTATTGTTATGGGCTGGCGTATTGCTTACCAACAGGCAAACGACCAGCACGTCTCGTCATTCAGTTACATTAAAAAAAAGGTACTAATTATTAAGTACCCTCTAAATAGTCGATCCTAGTTGGTTTAAAAAATATCTTCAATGTACAGAATTGGCTAAGTTCGATTTTTAAAATAGTAGATATAGATTGAAACGACTCAACATGCAATTTGAATACAACCAAGAAACCCCTTTTTTTCTACTATTGACCTAAGTTTTTCCGCACCTACCATTCTCCAGTTCACTTCTACCTATTCAAGAGAACCAGTTTTTATTCGTCACAATGTGAGCGCTCTTTTTCCGTATTTTCCACGGTTTTTCCATCGCTCTACACACTCGCGTTTTTTGTACGACTATCTGAGAGAAGGTAGCGCGGACGGACTTGATACTTGAGCTCTTAAAACTAAACGTGAGCATGTGTACTACCACAGTAGGGATTGTAACACTTTAGTACCTACTACGTAATATTTTTTAAAGTTAACTTTTATAACTTTTAAGTTATTATTTATGTAGTATATTATGTAATAACATGTACCTAGTATGTGTATGTATAGGCATTTATAATGTAGCTAATGTATTTTTACACACCCAACGATCAAATACATAGATCCTGGCCCCTAACTAGGATTTCCTGTATCTAGGGAACAGCACTAAACAAATACTTGCGCTTTTTTTTTTGCACAAACATTTGCCCCGTTACGGGAATCGAACCCGCAACCTCGGTAGTGTATAAGACTTGAGCCAACCTGTCCAACCACTACACCACAGAGGCTATTCTTTCGATTATTTTAGTATTGTAGTT
Organism: Petrophora chlorosata; assembly: GCA_951640565.1. Taxonomy (NCBI): domain Eukaryota; kingdom Metazoa; phylum Arthropoda; class Insecta; order Lepidoptera; family Geometridae; genus Petrophora; species Petrophora chlorosata. Next base: position 14,391,140 of record OX621208.1, read on the forward strand.
TATTGATGTTGTTTTTTAATTATTATTGTAGACCTTACATCTTCGTCGTTAACATTTTGATAATTCCTCTCCACCCAAACGTTGCCTAGAAAACTTCGCTTTTTGTGATGAAGCCGCCAATTGTAACATCTTTAATTGTTTTTATGTAATGTCTCTAATTTAATGTTTGCAATAAAGCGTTCATCTATCTACCTATACAATACAATACAATTACACTTTATTGCATACCACAAACATCATTACATGAGAAAAATATAAGTATTAACTAGGGTAATACCATTGGCGGTCTTATCGCATAAAGCAATCTCTTACAGATAACCTTTGGATGAAAGACCTATAGAAAGTTATTTCTGTCAAATAGAGACATTCGTACGGTTAGTACATTATTTTGTCGAAATAGTTCATCATTACAATTTTTATTGTCCATACTATCGTCTTATGTTTTCAATCCTACTTCCTAATAATAAAAAAAAAATACGAATGTTAATGTCGGACTTTGGGATGTTTGTCAAAAAGTACTGAACTTTGAAATTTGGATTGTAGGCATCATGATGATGATGGTGATGATAAATAGGCAGCCTATGTGGTGAGTCAGATATTAATTACATCACGAAGGCTACGGATTTTTAAGCACAGAAAAAAAAGCGAAAGCATTTGTTTTGTGTCTGCGTGTTGTGGGACCATGGTCCTCGTAGATCCTACAAAACATTAGGTAATAGGTACTTAAGTGTTACAATCATTACTGTGGTAGTACCAATGCTCAGGTATTTGTTTCGCAATCTTATAAATACTTCCAAGTATCAAGACATCCCAGCCCACCTCAGCATCAAGAACCGGAGCACAGAGACTGCAAAAACATCCATCCTAAGACAAAGCGAGCGCTGCGGGGGATAAAAACGCAAATTACGGTAACGGGTTCGATTCCCAGCGAGGAGACTTTTCTTTCAATCATAGTGTTTGACTTTTTGTATAAGAGATGTAAAAAGTCTAATCTAAATAGTTATTAAATATACATTTCATCCATTTTCAACGTAAGTAGAACAATAGTTATAAGCATAAAGTAAATTCCACTTAAAAATGGAAGTAGGTGGATACCAAATTTCATCAAAATCGGTTCGGTAGTTTTTGCGTGAGAGTAACAAACATCCATCCATACATTCTTATAAACTTTCGCGTTTATATTATTAGTAAGAAGAATAAGGATTATGGCAAGTAAGAATAAAGTGCTTTTCAGTTTCATAAAAAACACTACTAAGTACTAAAGAACTGCCTCTTTTTGAAGTCGGTTAAAAATAGACATCGAATAACGGTCAAATATGAAAACAGAATCAAAATTAAAGTTTGAAAACTGTCGTGAGTCGAAATATTCATTCAATTCAAATTTCAAATTTCATTGTTTGCGGAGGCTGCCTGCGCCGCGAACCTAAAGCGTTAACTCCCGGAAGAAGGACATTCTAATTGTCCGAAACCTGGTCGGAGTTATTCCGACACAGTTATAACGTAAGTGTAGCCGTTTTATAGAATCAAAATTTGTTGAAAAATAAAATAGTTACAGCCATTTCAAATTCAAACTACCTAATTATAAAGATGTGACAATTTTTATTTTATTTATTGAATTCAGGCATTATAAATTACGACAAAGTAAAATAAACATAGGCCCAAAGAAATGCCTTACAGACTAACATACATTCAAAAATATATTTCAAGAAATTAACGGCTTTCGAAAATTTCGCTCCCTCCCTGTATCTCCGGTACACTACCCCTACTGGCCAGAAGAAGTCAGACTTCGGAAACAGTCAGACAGAACTTGGAGCCTATGGGACTTGAAGTCAGTAGTCCTAGTCGACTCCAGCCTCGACAGTCGCAATAGTTTTTGTGACGTCACTGAATGACAGCGGCATGCAAGATGACGCAAGCCTACTTACTATTATAAAGTTTTACTAAAGTGACGGAGCCTGCCCAACCACTGACCTGTACTATTAAAATATCTTTGGTGTTTGTTCAGATATCGAAAAACTAATTTCAGATTCTTTTCAAGAAGTTTACGGGTTGATTTTTCGGGTTCCGTACCTCAAAAGAAAAAAACGGAACCCTTATACGATCACTTTGTTGTCCGTCTGTCTGTCAAGACCCTTTATCTCGGGAACGCGTGGAGGTATTGAGTTGAAATTAAAACCATTTACTCAAGTCTACAGTCCCTTGAAGCTGTGAAAAATCAAACTTCTAAGTTAACGTAAAAATAGATCCAGCGTTCATGCCGCAAAAACGTATATATCGACACTCAAGGGAATCAATAGGGCACTTTCCGTTGAACTATGAAATTTGGCAAGTAATATCGTCTTATACTACAAGTACAGGGAACAGTCTGAAAAATACATCTGTAATTAAATCATATAAAATATAGTCTTTATTTAAAGTAAATCAAACATCGAGGTCAAAAAACTGCGAGACTCGATTCCTGAACTATTTATAATATGTACCTACAAATTTGTACGGAACCCTCGGTGGGCGAGTCCAACTCGCACTCGACTATTAATTTTACTAACATTGGTACACATGACGTTTGTGCTGCTTCACCTACCTAAAATATTATACCTAAGTAGGTACAATGCAAAACAAATATATCATAAAAAACCTGAAACAGGGTAAATACACTTTTTCGCTATTGCCAGAAAATGCACAAAAAGTAGAGTGCGTTCTACGGCCTAGGTGTTGTTTGAAAAACGGAGAGATGGCGTAGAAGTAGGTATAGTATAAAAACAATTAGGTAGCCTCTTTATACTTTCATATTATTATGGTAGAGGGATAGAATTAATTTTGGGAATGTGGAAGGCATTTGCTATTTCTTAAAAACATTTTTTTTTAATATAGGTAATGTATTTGAATATAAGTTGTACGGAAAAGACAATAAAATGTCTACAACGTATAATGTGAGTTAATAACAACTAATAGGTATTTAAAGTAAATTATAGAGCCAATAAAAATACCATAGTTTGAAAATTCGCCACAAATGAAACCAAGTAATTCATTTTTAGATATTTAGTATACCTAATAGTGTAATAAATAAAATAATTTTTACAGTCACTTAATTTAAAAGTAAGGGGTGACTTACTGGTTCCATTCACATTTCTCCCGATGATCTTATTGGAGCCATTCGGCTGCGGCGCAGCGGGGGTGTGAGGCGCGGAGGGAGCACTCCGTCCCGTTTCCTCGCCCGGGCTCTCCATATCTCCCCTCTCGCTCGCGCACATCAACACCCGCCAAAACTGAAAACTTCACAAAATACTGGCAACTCGTAACTTTCGCGCTAAAAAAGAATTCACATATTTTTTTCTGGCTAAGGAAATAAATCTACACAGTCCAATAAAAATAAAAAAGTATTTTTTCAGAACTTGCGTTCCGAATCCGATTCACGAGAATATTTTCGCGGCTAAATCGGAAGGGTAGCCGGGACGTGTGCGAGTTGACGCGCTCGCCTCGACTGACGCTGGAGCCCTAGGACTGCAGCTGCATCGCCCCGCCCATCACCCAGGCCCCTCCACGTGGCCCCACGCTTTCCTTGCCCTCGCGTACATAAAAAACGACATAGACGTGAGATTAACGAATTTTTGTTAATGTACGGGTGGTGCGCGAGTGTGGGTACGAAGGGAAAGGGTAAACTTGAGGGTCGCCGAGTCGGGACTTTTTATTAATTTTAAAATCGGTCTTGTTCTTATCGATCGCGGCTATTTTTGAATTCGGTCAGGCAGAGTTGTTATTTTCGTTTTGTTGAAATAAGTTTCAGACAGTAGGTAGGTAAGTATACTTACAATGATAATAAGATTGGTCAGAAACTTGGTAGCATTGTAGGAAAAGGTTTTCCTTTATTTTCAGTGGTTTCCTCCTTTTAACAAATTGTGTATGTAAACGAAAATTACACTAAAATAGATAGTTATAATCTACAAGAAAGGAGAAACAACGGTGGACTAAAAGAAAGAAAACCGAAATTTCTCGAAAACTAGCAATATTGGCAAAAGTGAATTTTATGCTAGTTATTATATAAAACAAATTGGTTGTATATGTGGAAGTTTGATTTTTATATCATAAGTAAGCTATTGGTAGAGCTTTAATTTTCATGCATTACATACATCTACTGATAAATAATACTCAGAATAAAAAAAACACTACTCCTATTTCAAATAGATACTTATGATTTGAAAACCAGAATTTCAGTTATAGGTAGGTATTTGTGAACTACGTATGCAAGTACTTTCAGGGTTTTCAGAAGATTTGTACCTAAGTACATATATTTTCATAATAATTGTTTTAGGTAATGCTGAGGCTATTCTTAAATGTTATAGATATTTTGCTTTATGTGTACCAAATATGTGAAGAAATCATTAAAAAAATCTAGTTTCAAGTGAAAAATATGCAGTTGATTCAATAGGGTATATTGACGCTTACCTACTGTAGCTTATCTTAAAAATCAAAAGGTTTTGGAATATATATCTACCTACATATGACTATTCTTATATAGTGAAGTAAATTTTTTCGGTTATGCCCAACGAGAGTAAAACTAATTGAGAATAAGAACAACTATTTTGACGAACCACGACGATATTTTTTGTTCTGCTTTAGAAATACCTACACTATTTCGCGCACCGCATATTAACCTATATTCTATCGAACCTTAGTTTTTGCCCTCTGCCTCCGTAGCTGGCTCCGAGGCCGCCATTTATGGCTTTTTACGCCTTCCAAGAAGAACCGACGCCGAATTAAGCTTTCGTACTGATTACCATTTTTAATTCAGTTCGGGAAACCGTTCGCCGTTTAGTTTTTGTTAAGGGTCGTGTTGGTTTAAGATCTAGCTATAGAAAACTGTTGATTTAATGGTGTTATGAAGTGTTGAACTGTCATATCAGTCCCATTAAGGCCAGCTGCCATGTTATGCTGTAAGAAATGGATAGAATCCGAAATATTTCAAATTGACGCAGTGTGCCCAGACTATACAACAAACAAACATTTACTGAATGATGTTAGTGAAATACGAGAATAAACACGAGCTAGGTATGAAGGTTAGGTACCTAACTACTTGTTTACAAGCTTTTTGCTATTTTTTTCTATCTGGAATAGATAAGAAGCTGCACACCCCAGGCCATGCCATCCATCATTACAATTGGATTTAGATGCCATCCTGGAAAGAATACACCTACTTATATTCTTTCCAGATCCATGCCATGGAAGCTGCATATCTAAATGTATAAACACTGATTCATAGCAAGCATCAACAGCATTCCACATCGTAGTTAACTTCTAAAAATATACCTATCCAGTTGGTTGAATACTTAGTAAATTGGCACAAGCCAAGAAAGTTAAAAAAAGCTTGTCCAAGCAAACTTTCATTTTATGTAATTCCCATAGCCCTTGAGAAAAGTCTCGGAGGTCGTACCCGAAGAAAGTTTCCCCATGCTTTCAAAGCAACTAAATATGACAGTTTTATAAACTGGAATAATTAGCAGGGCATGTGCGATGCGCGAGGAATGGACAGCGCAGCGGCCGAGGCGAGAGGCGGCGCGTGAGAACCCAGTCCGGGCTGCAGCCGTGAGGCTGGGAAACGGGCGGCAAAATACTAGGAAAAACTGAAGTGGTCTATAATTTTCGATCAAGGAAAATATAAAAAATAATATAGATTAGATTAGATAACGCTTTATTGTTACACAACAACACACTTTAAACGCAACGCACTATAGGTTTAAGTATTGTTTTGTAATTATTTCATGTTGTTGTGTGACAATAAAGCTTTATCTAATCTAATCTAATCTAACAACAAGAAATAAATTACAAAACAATACTTAATGCTAAAGTGTTACAATATATCTACATAAATAATAATAGCTTCGGTAAATCGGAACCTATATATGGCATTTCTGCCCTTTGTAATTTTAGAGCAAGGCGCGATTAGAGGGCTAAGTTGTGAATCAGTGTATCAAAGTCTTCTGTAGGTATAACTTTAAGTATGTACTCATCAACAATTCAGCTATTCCTATACCGTACTACCGTAATAAAGATACCTATTTAGGTATTACAATTTTTACCAGCAGTGAATCAATTTCCTAAAAAGATTTCTTAATTACTCTACTCTGACTTTCCACCAGAACCCGCTGTTCTCATAGCCTTACTTTTTCTGTAAATAATATCCGACCGACGGTTATGGCGGTGTAAGTTTTTCCAGGCTCGGTGAAAGGTTGCCACCGCGCCGTGCCGAGCTGGATCGCTAGAAATATGTCGATATGATGATAAACTAACGGCTCGCTGTGGGAACCTGTGCTCTATGCTTTTTGCCGAACTGTGAAAAAGCGGAGAGAGCTTTCCTGATGCTGTGAGAAAAATTTCGTTTCTGTATTCTTGCGTTTCAGGTTTGTCGAGGCAGCACTTTGAAATGCAAGATTGTTACGTATATACGTATCTAGTTATCGCCTTAGTAATTTGCGCTGTTTATGTTTTTTTTTATTGTGTAATGCATAGTCATAATAGTCATGCTACTAGTAACTCATCGGCGATCGACGATTCGATCGTTTTTCGGAAGCTAGCTTAATAACTGCTAAAATAATTATTGAATTGCAAAAGTGACGATCAAACCAAAATGTAAGGTAATGACCAAATGGTTTACCTACTTACTTTCTTACAGATATCTTTTATTAAGAACGATCAGCATAGATATTTTAAATTGTAATTCAAGCTGATACAATTCAAAAATAAAAAATATTTATGTTATTTTCTTGAATGCATGATCTTGCCTGCTGGAACGCTCTCTTTATTTTCCATTGTTGATTTTTTATTTAGCCCATCAGTAATTTAAGTCAAATTACGAATGAAATATTTATAATATTAGCGTTAAACCTTAGTATAAAAAATATCATTATACATAAACGCCCATTCGCCAAACAAGAATTTCATCGGTTAACTTTTTACAGCAGCGCAATTTTCGGAACGCGACCATCATTTCGAAACGTTCGCGCGGGAAAAACTACAAAATGGCGATCGGCGAGCGGCCGATGCAAATAGCGCGCGGGAAAAAGCTCGCGATGGGTAAAAAGCTAAAGGAACTCATAGTATTTCATCGACGTCGCCAGTTATTGAGCGAGGTTGGTGTTTTTGCGCAGATTCCCGCGGCTCCACTAGTTTTTGCGCGAGCTCGGAGTCTGGGAAGAGTTCGCAGGCAGCGCTCAGCAAAAACTGAACGAGGGCCGCCATAACGCTAACCGAGGTAAAAACATCGCGACATACGGATAGAATTAATGCGGCGACTCTTTAATTTTCTTCAAGAAAGCGCGGGAGGAAATGGTGCTGGGTAATGAGTGTTGCCAGACGCAAAAACTGTCTGTATAATGACGTTCCTCATTTAACCAGTTTATTTTTCTGTTCTTACTGGGACATGAGTAAAAAGCATGATGTTGGAATCTTACCAGTGCTCGTTCTTATAAGAAACGATTGCAGTGTTTTGTCTATCAAGAAGACGCTCTCTGTATAATATCTTGTGTTTATTTTTTACAAGAGATAATAAATTAAGTAAATTACCTACATTCGCTAATGTAGATTATTTTATTTAAGTACCTACCTTCTACATAAATACCGATTTATTTCGGTTCATGCTCGGATGCCAACATTGCCGACTGTATCAGCCTCTGTTATAGCTTTAACACCATTTATTTACCTGTAAATACCTATCTAAGTGAATTTATATATTTATAAAATAGCTATAGGATTTCTAAGTAAACAAGAATGTCATTGCTTTTCACAGTAGTTTTAATTTTGCATCTCATTGTTTTGTACTGCGATGAGCTTATTGGAAAGGTCTTATAAGAATATATTAGTTTCTAGCTGTGTGACTTTTACCAATAGGATGAAACGGTAGCGTATTTCAATATGGAATAGCTAAGCGTTTGCATATTATCTAGGCCTGGTATCTAAGAAAGTAAACGACTTCAAACAAACGACTACGAGCTTTCGTATATTTTTATAGAGCTCTAGAAAGTTTTCATAAATAGCTGTACCTACTCATAAAATTGTGACAATATTTGTAGGTATAGCTCGTTGCATACCTAAGTATCTATATTCCTACCAGATGTCTACCAAGGCTTTTCCGGAAACACTAAGGTCCACTTGCACCTATGTGTAATTGTAGTAATTATTTTTTATGATAATTAATCGCCCGACTTTATAACTTCAAAGTCTCGTTGATGCAAGTGGGTCTCTAAAATGCTTTTAGGTATATCATAAAAAGTACCTACCTACCTACTAATTATGTAGTTTTCTAAATACTTAAGTAGGTAGGTATACCTCCTATGGAATAAAGCCGTCCTACAACTTCTGTCGTAGGTAAGGTTCATATAGCCTTTGTAGTTATTTTGAAACTCATTATAATTAGTCATAAAGATTACTTTGGTTATCATGCTTTAGATAGATATAATATATATGTGAGGCAAAATTTTGGGACTCTCACTCTTGATATACCTTTTCCCTTGCAGTGGGGAAGTTATGTTCTTGGAAAACATCGGTTGAATTTTGGAGAAAATAAAACCTGCATATTGTTTTTTTTTTTGTAGTGAACAGTCTCTACACCACGGGCTTAACCGATCCTATTTCCCATCAGGAATGTTTCCTTCAAAGTAACCCATCAAATGAAATCGCAAGTTTTGAGAAAATTCAAGAAACTTTTTCCATATAACTTTTATTATGTGCCTGCGTGTATTAACTGAGCAACGGACTTAATGATATTTTCTTGCAGCCGCAGCCCAGAGAATATTAACAGAAATTTGAATTGGTTAGATTGACAAAACAATCTAAAACATTGAATATTTTAATAATATTTTTGCGAGAAACAAATCAATGAGGCCTCTTTTTTTTATAAAATGTTTTTTTTACTACCTTTTCTTTTTCTTACGATCCATTGCGTATACCGGAACGCAGTCGCCAGTGATCCCAGTATAAAAAATATTTGATATATCGTTATAAAAAAGCTATCCATTCACAGTCAGATAATGGTTTATATATGCATGCCGCAGCATGTGAATCACAATATGCGCAATGAGCAAGCGTGTTGGTTTATGGCTCTCCTGGTGAAGGAAGGCCTGCATCTCAGGAATGGCAACGTTAAACGGCCAGCATGAAACTCGAAATAGAAGGGAAGAATACGCAAAGCTTAGCGTAGGTACCGCTACATAAGTAGTAAATAAACAAATGTTAAAATTGTAAAGAATAAACGTTCTAAAAAATTGATTGACTAAAATTATTGAAGAAATGCATCCAATACTTAAATAGCGAGGTGCTTAAAAAACAAAACAGAAGAATAGCTGAAAAGTTTGGTATTTTGAATCTTTTGACCACCTGCAAAGCATAATTTCATCACAATTATGTATTTTGAACTGTGATATAACAAATTAAATGCACCCACACTTATATCACATCACTTATGGCACTGGAAAGAAATGTGTGTTGAATTGTTGATGAAGCTATACTAAACCACTATGAATAATATAACTTATAATATATTAGGACTAGGTAGCCGAACAACAAGAAACGACTATTTTGTCGAAACGAAGAACACAAGTCATTGGTTTTATCAACACATACTCGAGGCCATAAGTGGTTATGATATCAGTGTGGGTGCATTTAAATTGTTCTATAACAGTTCAAAATACATAATTGTGATGACATTATGCTTTGGAGATGCTCAAATAATTCAAAATACCAATATTTCAAGCTGTACTTTCGTCTTGATTTCTAAGCTGGTACTTCATTGTCTAAGTATTGTATTTTATTTACTGATTTTCAAATGGCTCTATTAAAACAATTTTTACCAAAAATTCTAGTAAGCAATCGTTTACCTGAAAATTTTTGACGTTTCTTTGTTTCCTGTATATGCTACTGGCGACATCTATGATAAACTTTCCCTCTTCTTCCCTATGAGAAACTTGAATGAGCTGTGTTTTTTGTTTTGACAAACTAGTCGAGTCTCGTGGTTTAGCTACCTGGCCCTAATATTTTAAACATTTGGTTTCTCAGTATTTTAGTTGGGATACAATAACCGTATTTTCCCTTTAAACAGGGCGTTCGTTGGTTGATTGCTTTTCCCTACTAGCAGCGCGCAGCGCCCCCAACAACTGCACAGAATACTTGGTAGTTCGTGGGTTTTGTCAATGTTAAGAGAGTAAAATGTTATCTGATTTATAAAAATAGCCTATCAGAAAGTAAGATTGATAAAAAGTGATCTTCAGTCAAATAAAATATCTCTGCAACTGTGCTCGTGAACAGAATGCTTTATTAACAAAAATTACAAAAATTTATAAATATTCACGTGTGCAACACTGGCCGCAACCGAAATTTGAATTTTGTTTGAAGTCAACGTCTCCACAACGTTTGTATTTTCTGACAATTTTTTGTGATTTTTCATAGAAAAACATTATAAAAGTGGTGTTTTAATATTTTGTGTGTTATTGTATGAGTGTGAACTTAAAATGACCTCCGAAAAAGGATGTAAGAGGGACAAAAATCAAAACATTCAAGTGTTTGTGAGGCTAAGGTAAATTGCTCAGATTATTTCTATTAAAGTTACATATTTCTACTCTAAATACATATTAATAACATATCAAAGCTCACTTTGATTTAAACTAAACCATGTCTCGCATTAAAACCCAGGTTCACGCAAAAACATTGATGTCAATTTGGCTATAATTGAGTCCCACCTAAAGGCGTGACTCAGTAGCCACTAGCCTTACAAAACAGGGTTTTTATGGCAATAAATACTATAATCACACATGAAAAGCTTCATGGTACAATTATTACATCATATTCTTCTATTTTAGGCTTTGTAAATTAGCATCATCAACTAAAAACAAATGATACCAATCTAGGTCAATAGTGTACACTGGATTCATCACTCATGTCTCATTCGATGAACAAACTGACGCCTGTACCTAAATTATCTGTTATAACTTGCACTAATTAAAATCAAACACAAAACTTTATAATATCCCTGCACATTTGAACTCAGATAGCTCTGAAATTTGTTTAATTAATCTGATCCTGCAGTATTAGCTGTAAATGATAAATTTTGACCCCCTACAGGCTTATTCATAATTTTTTTAAATGATTTGCTAAATGTTGTCTCTTTCTACCATATTCATTTCAAAGTAAGTTGAACAGTGACAAAACGTTATAAGTCATACCTCTTATTGACCATTTATGAATAAGTTGAGTTTACATAGGTTAAACACATAAAACACTCAATTCTTGATCAAAGAGTCACAACATGTTATATTTCATCTTACATGATATCGGTAAACAACTAAGTAAAGTTTGCTTCCATTGAATGTATTAAAGTCCTAAACGCCACCTATACTTTCCAGGCCTCTAAACCAGAGGGAGCGTGACATCAAGTCCCTAGGAGTGATTGAAGTCCTCCACAATCGTGAAGTGGTTGTGCGTCTGTCGCAGCAGTCTGCGCTAACTAAGAAGTTCACATTTGACCGAGCATTTGGACCAAATGTTAAACAGGTACTCTATGGGTTAAACCACTTAAACCTTTTGTGAATATTATTTGATGCTCTTTACCTATAATAAGTTAAGAGAGGAAAATGGACCAGTGTATGCTGGTGCTACTGAATCTTTTATTTCTACCTATACAATCGACAAGGTTTCCCATCAATAGGGAATATGCATGCATATTCTCTATTCAACTTAGGTAGGTATGATGTTTCTAGTGTATGTTTTGTATATGTTTATTTATTTCTACTTCTGGTTTATTTAGTGACACCAAAACCAAAAACCATTATGTCAATGTTACCAATGCTGATATAATATTTGTAAGCAGTCTTCGCCTATAATTACTATGGCATTAACCATCTACTATCTTAGAATGAACTAACATTTAATTTTAATAATGTACATCATGTTGGCGTTCAATAAATAAATAAATCACCCTTTCCCAGTTGCAAGTTTACCAAGAGGTGGTCAGCCCTCTCATCGAGGAGGTGCTGGCCGGCTACAACTGCACTGTGTTTGCGTACGGACAGACCGGCACCGGCAAGACACATACTATGGTCGGAGAGAATTCGGGAGATGAGACCACTTGGCAGACAGTAAGTGGAGGCAATATATATATAATTAGTTGACTTATTTAAGTTAATAACAAGTTATTAACATATGTTAACAAGTTATAAAAATACATAACTTGTCTTACCTTAAAATTTAAATTTAATTCAATTTAGTGTTTGTTGTTTAATTTATACATATAATACAATTATTGTATGGCTGTAATTGAAACGTATCGTCTGAATAAAAGGCTTATTTTACTTACTTAAATGATCTCGCTTTTTCAGTTTATGCAAATATGATTGAGCAACTTTTTTTTGTTACATACATAATTATAGGTTGTATGAGATTGTTTATTAGCGATGAGCCTTCCCATTGTACAATTTAAATCTGTAACTTCTATTTTAATGTTTATATATTATTGGTGTATTAATCAATCAATTTTCTCATATCAATCCCTCTCAGGACCCCCTAGCCGGCATCATTCCCCGAGCACTCTCCCAACTGTTTGACGAGCTTCGTATCTCCAACACCGAGTACACCGTCCGTGTCTCGTACCTAGAGCTGTACAATGAGGAACTGTTCGACCTACTCTCCTCTTCTGAAGACAACTCCAAGCTGAGGATCTACGAGGATGTCACGAGGAAAGGATCTAACATTGTTAATGGATTGGAGGAGATAACGGTATGTGGTTCTTTATATGTGGAATGACGTAGGCTTGTGCCTTACCGGGACAACTATTGGCTCACTCACATGGCGTCTCTTTAGCAACTTTTTTTTAACTGAGTGACGAGATCAGCTGGTTTTTCACCTGATGGTAAGCAATACACCTGCCCATAATGTTGTTTGCTGCTGTTTTGCAATATCCAGTGTGTTGCTGCACTGCGCTCGTCACCCCGAGACAATTAGCAGTTAAATCTCATAATGCCCAGTAATTTCGCAATGCAAACTGGAACACCGTAATGCTTGCGCACTACTGCTTGGCGGCAGAACATCTGGCAAAGTGGTGGTATCCACCCAGATGACCTCTCGCATACGAGAGACCCACCACCGGTCAGCCACGTTGCCAAACCGTCCAATTTAGTGAGCCGCCATACATTTCATATGAATTGTTTGGCTATGGTTGCCGTGCCGTTCATGGCGTCTCGGTGAGGTAAGGGCCTTAATGTTCAGGTGATTTTATTTTTTATTATTTTGTTATTGGCATGTATCAAATTTTTTTTTTGATTATTGTTCCTGGTTTCATTTTCTTTGATTATTCCTTGTAATACAACTCGCGCGGGCCCGACTTCACCCGCGCCGCACCTGACATGATTATGGTATGATAAATACCTTTGTGTTTACCTGTCTACCTGTATTTTATTTAAAAAGAATTCAAAATACATAGGCATGTTTTTTACAGGTATACAACAAAAATGAAGTATACAAGATTATGGCACAAGGGCAAGAAAGGAAGAGGGTTGCCTCCACACTTATGAATGCCCAGTCAAGGTAATAGACACATTATAGTATAGACCTACTATTATACCTTATTTATAATGGATAATTTTTAACTGTTAACCTAAAATACTGATTGTGCACCAAATTTGGTCTGTTTTTAGCACTCAAACGTATAGGTGGCCCTTGGGCCACCCCTGCGCCGCGAACATGTTATATTCATAAAATAGGTGCTCATTATATTTAATGCTAGACATTGTGGCAACACGAGCTAGTACATTCAAAAAATGTTACTTGATATACTAAAGTAGTACTATTGTATTCTTTCTTTAGCGTACCATTAATAAAATTATATAAGTAATCCGTGGTAAATGCTGTTGGTGTTACAATTAATTCTTTTTTCATAGATTATTCTTAACTAGCGACCCGCCCCGGCTTCGCACGGGTATTTAACCGATGTTATTATACATATAAACCTTCCTCTTCAATCACTCTATCTATTAAAAAACCGCATCAAAATCCGTTGCGTAGTTTTAAAGATTTAAACATACATAGGGATATAGGGACAGAGAAAGCGACTTTGTTTTATACTATGTAGTGATAATATTCTTTATTATTATTAAAACTAACGTGAGTATTATTAATATTGTTATTTATTTTATCACTGTTTGTTTACCCAAATAAATGAAAAAAAATATGAAATAATTTAATGAACATATTTTGGTGCACAATCAGAATATTTGGCGGAAAACGGGAATAAACTGAGGTACAGTTAAATTCGATCCATTTATAATTTACTTACCAACAAAACAGCCTGATTAATCGTACATTTTTAATTGCAGTAACCATACCAATACAAAAAGAAACCTGTGTATTATTTTGTAAGTCCTCAATGTGTAAAGTATGTCACGCCTACCTGTAGTTCAAATGTGGGCTTATTTTGTTTTGGTTGGTTCCTGCCATTACTTTATTTCAGTAAATGTATAGTTAGTGGAATAGTCCAAGTATACGGAAATCATGTAGCAAAGAAAACGAGTTAGTGATTCATTTGAAACTAGTGTACAAAATCTCTTCAATCATTTTGGCATCACAGACGCACTTATGAACGTCAAATTATCACAATGACTCTACCACCGTATCGTAAAAAGAACCGCTACCCAGAAACTCAGAAACAAAAAAAATGCCGTACAACAAGAAACTGAGGGGCATTTTTTTTTTAGAGATTTTGTTACAATTTTTTGTGTTTCTACAATATAATGTTACTTATGTACTAGTTGGCTACTTTGCAGAAGTGGAATGTTCCAAGCATCTTTGTCTATTACGAAGTTTGCTTTTCTCATTAGAACATTCTTAACGCGTAATTTGAGTTTACTTTCTGTGAGCCCCGTTATACATTTTGGAATAAATGGATTGTAACCACATTCAATATATGCCGGGTGTTCCACCGGCCGACCCACGATCAACATTTGTTTCGTCTGGTTCGACGTCACAGATTACCTACTAGTTTGTTTATTTTTATTCGTGCTTGCGTTTGACCGCACAGTCTTTCAATTCGCCTCTGGGTCGGACAATTCCATCTGACCCTGTGGGACGATGGGAGCAGCAATCTGAACAACACATTGTCAATAGCTTAGCAGAAAAATAAATTCAAAGTTTGTGTTTGAGGGACTCCCAAAAACGAAAAAAACTTATATCTGTTTGAACACTATGATATTTACGTTTTTTATTGTTAGCTTTATTGCTTTATAAAATGAACACATTTTGGGCTTTTTGGAGTTTTGCTGCAGCCCATACTTTAAGAGAAAAATTTTTAAATATACATTTCAGTTTTAATTTTTTTTCTAGTAGACCCTATCGATCCCGCAACAAATTTTTTTTTACAGTATGCGTTGACATGCCCTCTATACACTATAAATATATTAATCACCAATCTAGTGGAACTTAGGAATTATATCGATTTTAAAATTTTAAAATTTTACCTGTAGGTTTTGACAAGGCAAAGGTCATACATATAGCAGCTGTGCCCAGTGATGCCAGAAGTAAGAGGTTTGAGCTCAGCGTTTTCAGCTATTAATATACCTTGTAACTTCCCCCGAGCAGCCGCTCCCACACGGTGTTCACGATCGTGGTCCACATGAAGGAGAACAGCCCCGAGGGGGAGGAGCTCGTCAAGATCGGAAAGCTCAACCTGGTGGACCTCGCCGGCTCCGAGAACATCAGCAAGGCCGGCTCCGACAACCCCGCCAAGAAGGAACGCGCGCGCGAGTGCGTTAACATCAACCAGTCGCTGCTCACTCTTGGCAGGGTCATTACTGCACTGGTGGAGAGGCATCCGCATATACCTTATCGGTGAGTTAGTTGATAGACACCATGGTCCTCGTACTTCCTGGTGCCCTAGATACAGGAAATCTTAGTTATTCAAAGTTCTAATTCTTTTAAGTCAGTCTCCGTGGTGTTATGATTGGGCAGGTTGGCTCAAATCTCAGGTTGCGGGTTCAATTTCCGCGACGCGACGGGACGAATATTTGTGCACAGAAAAAATAAATGCGCAAGCATTTGTTTCGTGTCTATGTATGTGCTTGTCTGTGGGCCGGGATCTACGTATGTGCTTGTTGAGCAAAAAAACGGGTGAATCAATTTGGATGCGGTTTTTTAAATTTAAAAGCAGGTTTTCTAGCAATGGTTCTTAGACATGTTCTTAGACTTCCTCTCTTCTAAATGAGTGCCCGACAGGGTCCTTAGTGAACTGACTACAACTTGACCATCTGTTGTACCTACCTACATTAAAAAATGCATAAAATAAATATATAATGCGGTTTTTTGGTTTTGGTAGCATTAGTCCCAACTTAATCTAAGTTGGGACTAATTGGGTATGTAATATTGAAATTGGTTGGGTTAGTACGAAGATACAGCTTGACCTCTTAGTAGTGCGCGCTCCCCTATACAGGGGAGGTCTTGCTAAAATGGTTTTGGAAAAAAGACAACTATGGGCTTCTGTCGTCTACGCGGACGAAGTCGCGGCAAAAAGCTAGTTAGTAATAAAAACGCGTTTATTTACCTTCCGTATTCATCGACTAAGTATCACAATGTCGGCTACAGAAAAGATAGAATCCCCGTCTGCAATCTTATTATGCATTACTTAAGATATCGCTAACCTACCTACTTTTCCTCCACAGAGAGTCTAAGTTGACCCGAATCCTACAAGAGTCCCTGGGCGGCCGCACCAAGACCTCTATAATCGCCACCATCTCCCCGGGACACAAGGACCTTGAGGAGACCATGAGCACCCTGGAGTACGCACACCGAGCCAAGAACATACAGAACAAGCCCGAGGTCAACCAGAAAATGACAAAGAAGGCCATTTTGAAGGAGTATGCGGAGGAGATTGACCGGTTGAAGAGGGACTTGCAGGCCGCTAGGGATAAGAATGGTATGATCTCAACACTATTTTTACAAGCTTTTATTTAACTTGCAATGTATGCAACTATGTTTGTTCGGGTGGACTCTTGCAAGATGAATCAGAACCACTTCCTCTTGTCCTACATTGAAAGTTGAAATTTGGCATACTTGTCAAAGTACGATGTCAACGCAATATTATGGTGACAGCCAGCTGATCTGATGATGGAGACGGAAGGTGGGCAATGGAACTTCCTGACGGATAATTATAAACTATATTTGGGCTCATTTTAATCTGCTCGCGATTCCGATTACGAATTTGTTAAAAGCTTGTCTTGAAAATTCTTCAACAAAAAAAGCCTTACATGACTGTAAGATATCATAAATTTATAATTCCACCAAACATCACCTATCATAAACATTCAGGTGATTGACATATTTTTTTTATTCCTGGTTGGAGATTATTGGTACCCAAACTAGGAGACCTGTGTTTTGGCATACCAATACCCCTCCCCTGGACATAGTTAAAAAAGTTACCGGAAGATATTACGAAAGGATATAATTTTGATGGCATGTAGTTTTATCCTATAACTAGCGACCCGCCCCGGCTTCGCACGGTTATTATACATATAAACCTTCCTCTTCAATCACTCTATCTATTAAAAAAACCGCATCAAAATCCGTTGCGTAGTTTTAAAGATTTAAACATGCATAGGGATATAGGGACAGAGAAAGCGACTTTGTTTTATACTATGTAGTGATAATATATATTATATAATATTAAAAATTCGAAAGTTTATTAGTATGGATGTTTGTTACTCAATCACGCATTAAATACTGAACGGATATTGATGAAATTTGGTATATAGGTACTTTAGGGCCTGGAAAAAGACAGGCTATTTTTTATCCCGGGAAACTGCGGGTGAAGCCGCGGGGCGCAGCTAGTTTAGGTATATATTACTTGTATTTGTGATGTGAATGTGTGTGTGTGAGATTCTCACTAAACACAATCTATGTACTGCTCTGCCATTACCCAGAACCTCTTGTCTCCCCCAGGCGTATACCTCGCCAACGACACGTTCACGGAATGGACTCTGAAGCAGGAGGAGCAACGGAAGGAGATCCAGGAGCTGCTCCTCAAGAAACGAGCCATGGAGGAGGAGAAAGACAAGATGGAAAACGTGTTCTCTGACCTCAACAAAACCCTGGAGAAGAGGATATCGGAGCTCATTGCTACGAGGAACAAACTCAGCAACACGAAGACGCAGTTGGCTAATACCAATAATGTAAGTAACGGCTTTGAGTTTGCAAGCAGTAGTGCAAGCATAACTGTGTTCCGTTTTAAAGGGCATTGAACCCAGTGAACTGGTCATACAAAGCATAATTAATATCTTATTTATTTAAACTTTATTTCAGGCAACATTAAAATAAGTTACAGATGTTATTTACTTATTCTACGGCCCACGTTTGCAGCCGTCCTCTGAATCGTCGAAACATTCCCTTTGGCCAGAATTCCCTACTCGTGTAGGTCAACAGATGTTCAGTGGGAACTCGCACCACAAAAGAATTAAAATTCACGTTGTGATGGTAAGCGACGATGTGGTCTAAGATGTAACACGCTTACCTAGACGATACCTGTTCACTCTCGATTTGAAGACCCCCAGGTTGTAGTTGTCAGGAAACACAGACGTTGGCAATGCGTTCCACTCCTTGGCTGTTCGTAGGATGAACGTGGCACCAAAACGCTTTGTTCGTACAGGAGGGATGTCTACCATATATGGATGTCGCATGTCTTGTTCTGGTTCTGACGAGAGGGCTTCTTCTTCCTCTCCACCTTGATGAAACCTTCCTCGTCACACTGATTCGTTCTCTCTGGAGCCACAGGTGCACCCTCAGGAGCAGGTGCGCCGCGACTCTTGCTCTCCCCCATTGGGCCGCTCTGATTTACGTAGTGAGGCGGCGGCGGCATTGTCTCAGTGTGACGAGTGGCGTTGTCACCCAGTCCTTTCTTTTGCAAAATCCTGCGCGGCGCTACACTGCGCTCGTCACCCTGAGACAATTAGCTGTTGAGTCTCATACTCCCCAGCCTGATTGCTCTCCGCTCCACAAGTAACAGATGAGTTCGTTGCAGATCTGAAACCGAAGCGCATTAAAAATAAGTAGTGTCCCGCTGAATATTATGTAGGTTTTTGTTAGAATAATATAATATGTATAGGGGTAGATAGCAAATGTAAAATAATGAATTTTTAGAAAAATACAAAAACCGACTTCAATGTATCTTCGAAGTCCAAGGTCAAATATCGATCAAATTTATATGGGACCACTTCGTAGCTATACTGAACACAACGCAAAAAGATTTTTTCAAATCGGGTCATAAATGACGGAGTTCTGAGGTAACAAACATGTAACAAAGATAAAAAAAATAAAAAAATACAATCGAACAGAGAACCTCCTCCTTTTTTGAAGTCGGTTAATGAATTCAAATTAAAATATATATACATCCACCAACCCGCACTGGGCCAGCGTGGTGGATTATGGCCCATTCTCTCTCTATGAGAGAAGGCCCGTGTCCCAGCAGTGGGAACGTGATGGGCTGATGATGATATATATATATAAATAACCTCTCCACTTATTTTTTAATTCAGCCGGATTACACTACATATTTTCATTAGTTTCAGTTTTGAGATGAATTTCCGCAACGTCACGCCTGATTCCATTGCACTCGTTGCAGATGCTGGTGAGCACGAGGCTGCAGTGCGAGGAGACGGCGCACCTGGTGGAGAAGCAGCGCGCCACGGAGGCGGCGCTGAGCGCGCAGGCGAGCGACCTGCTCGGCGTGGCCGAGCTCGCCACCACGCACGTGCACTCTCTGCACGACACCGTCGACAGGAGGAGGTGACCTGACAGCGTACCGCCGACCGCCATGCTTTATACATGACTAGCGCAGCCCCGCGCTCTCCCGGATACAAAGTGGCCTACATCATCGGACTACTGGACGAACGGCACCGTTATATGATGGCCATTCTAAGAATCAAATTCAAATTCAAAAGTTCTTTATTTCAATTTTGTCGTCACAGACGCACTTATGAACGTCAATTATTACAATGACTCTACCACCGTATCGGGAAAAGAACCACCAGTCTAGTATGTTTTTTTCATTAGAATATTTTTCACACTCAATTTGAATCTACTTTCTATGAGCTCCGTTATACATTTTGGAATTTTATTGTAATAACGTACACAATTGCCCATGAAGGACTTATTCGTTTTACTCAGTCTAAACCTAGGTACTGCAATTATATCCTTATTTCTAGTGTTTATGTTGTGGTGGTCACTATTCACCTTGAATTTGTGCAGATTTTTACGAACATACATTATATTTTCATAAATATACAGAGAAGGTAAAGTTAATACATTAATTAGTTTAAAGACTTCTCTTAAAGATTCGCGAGGACCTATCTCATAAATAGCGCGAACCGCCCGCTTTTATAAAATAAAAATAGTAATATAATCAATAGGGGATCGGACAACTTTTCAGAAAGTGTTTTAAATTAACTACAATGAATATATATAGCCATGAAAAATAGTATTTTAATTAAATAACGCTCTAAAAGTACCTAAAACTTTGTTTAAATATTATGTTTCAAATATTGCCGCGCAAAAGGTCACCTCAAAACTTGTGACGTCATATGTAGGTAGAAGACGACAAACTCTTCGAAATAAAACTTGCAAAGAGATTCTAATACGTTTTGTGAAGTTTGGGGACTATATTGTAGTAATGGAACGAAAAAATTAACTAAAATACATTTTATGAAAAGCAAAAACGTTAAATAAACACAAGCTTGACTCACGGCATTTGCCTACAAATAACGTCATGCGCTGTAATTGTTGTTTCGTTTGAGATGAAGAACAGATTAAAAATGTCAGAATTATTTATTGATTTAAATATATAAATAATTATTATTTCACAAAAATATTGATTGAATGATCTTTCTGGTTCTAGGAACATTCGTTCTAACTACATTTTAGATTTTTTATCGATTACTGTCCGATCCCCTATTCAAAGAATCAATATATGTACTAATTTTCATAAAAATCCGTCTATTAGTTTTCACGTGATTGAATATCAAACATCCATCCCTCCTCCCTCACAAACTTTCTTATTTACGATGTCAGTAGGATTAGTAGGAAGGACTAGTATAGACTAGAAACTAGGAGCTTCGCTTGCGGGTTTCCAGGTTAAAAAGTATCTTATGTCTTTTTCCAGGATCTAAAGTACCTAGTAACCTATATACTAAATGTCATCGACCCGCACATTCCCTAGGCGCAGGAAGGGCTCTGCTTTTTGCTGAAGAGTTGTGATGCCGAATGAAGTGCACGTCATTCTTCACACATGAGGACGTATTATCAATCAACATCACCCCATTACGTTCCCACTGCTGGGACACGAGCCTTCCCCAGTAGAGACAGTATAGGCTATAATCCACCACGCTGGCCCAGAGCGGGTTTAAATTAAATTGTTGCTTTAAGATCCAGCCGGTGGACGTTTTTTTCTATTTTTTTTCTTTCCAAACTTAAATTTTTCAGTTAAAGCCTTTCTTTCCTCAGGAGCGTCGAATCGACCAACCTGCAGATAACGCGCGCATTCCGCGAGCAGTCCGCGCAACAACGCGAACACATCGCGGCCGGAACAGAACAGTACACACAGTCACTTATTGAAGACATCAACAACCTGCGCACTGCTTTAGGTGAGACATCATACTGTACATACTCAACATATGATATCATATACTCTACGTATGAATATATAACTGAAACCGTATATTATATTACTACCGTCACAGAATACTAAGGGACAGAAGCATCACTCCGCAAAGAAATTTAAACAAATAACGACTCTTGCTATGACGCAATAAAATTCAATTCAGCTCGCGTAGCGCTGCATACCTACCAGTCATTTTAACCTACAGAGCGCCTCTCTTTCTATCGCGCCGCTCTTATCTCTTCTGACGCGGCACGTGTAACGTCGCGCGACCCGCCGTCGGTGTCCGGCTATGTACTTGTAGCTTCGTACCTACAGTGCGGGTGCGGTAGGCCTGCTACCGTTTTGTTCATATCTATATAATGATTTTTATTAGTAGCATCTTGATTGGTTTATGTATTTTTAGTTTAGACAATATCTTTAAGCTGATTGTAAACTGTTCGTGCTTGAGAAAATAAAGAAATAAATACGTATATATTTATATGTCGTGTGGGTGTATGGCCATCCAGTGTCGGAGGGACACACGGCCCGGAGGCCTCCGGCATGCCCTAACGACTATTGTCTTAACACAACCGGGACCGACGGCTTTACGTGACCTCCGAGACACAGTAGCGATCGGATGTAAATACCACAAACGGTCGCCCATCCTAGTGGTGACCGTGGCGAACGTAAGCTACGCTACGAGCGCTACTATTGTCTAATAAACCAGAAAAAGAAAAGAGATTCTATTGGTGAACACATTATTTATTCTACTTCAAAAATAAAAAGACATCCCAAGCTAGAATTTCAATGTACTAAAGGTTTTAAGCATGAGCAGTGCTTATTTATAAAGTGATATAATTATAATAGTACATTATGGTACTAGTGTGTAATGTTGGTAATTACCGCTGAGGCGCCATTGAGACCCGAGCCGTTAGGTGAGGGTCTTAAGAGAGCCGAGGACGGTAATCATCAATACACACGTGTATCATACGACGTTTATCAACACACTTGTGAATAAAATAACAATAAAATCTTATTTTCAACAGTGAAAACGAGTTGTGATAAATTATTTTTCAAAAAAATCTAAACCGACTTCAAAACCACAAATGGCACTCAAAAGTAAAAAATAAATTAATATAATTATCATAAGCGCTACCCACTCATATATTTGAAGTCGGTGCCAGCCAAGTCTAATAGGTAGCAGATAAATACTATGTATATAGTAAGTACTACTTGTAGGTAGTATCTATCTACTACCTTTTAGACTTGGCTGGCACCGACTTCAAATATATGAGTGGGTAGCGCTTATGATAATTATATTAATTTATTTTTTACTTTTGAGTGCCATTTGTGGTTTTGAAGTCGGTTTAGTTTTTTTTTTAAAATAATTTATTTTACCCTTTTTAGTGAAAAACAAGTTTTAATTAAATTAATTCAAAAAGTTTTTAAAGACAAGCTTTTATAATCTAGAAGCCACATCATGACGAAGTTTAAAACGGGCTATCACAATTAAATGCATGTACAAAAAAATTTCATGTCTGTCCTATATCTCTGTTGAGAAGTTCCCTCACCGGAAGTCAATCCTGGGTGTATCTGCCATGTCATGATGGAATTTAGAACAGGCTATTATGGTTAAATCCATTTACGAAATGTTGTGTCTGTACTATTTACCGTTGAGGAGTTCCCTCACCGGAAGTCAACCCTGGGTGAAGCAGGTGAAGCAGTCGAATACAAACCTCCACCTTTAGAAAGTTGGTTACGAAAAAAACAAGAACCGACTTGAAGATGAAACTTATATTTTTTGTTTTTGCTATTTTTTTCAAAAACTACTGAATGAATTTCGATAAAATTTATATGGGACCACCTTTGAAGTATTACCTACCAATCAAAAAAAGAATCATCGAAATCAATGCATAATTGGCGGAGTAATCGCGTAACAAACACACAAAAAAAAAAAAAAAAACATACCGTCGAATTGTAAACCTCCTCCTTTTTGAAGTCGGTTAAAAAATGATTCGCTATGGCGGGAAAAATTAATCAGTTTTCCTATGCGCGCGCATTGCGATCAGCCAGACTAAAGGGATGAGGTTTTTTTTTTCCGCGCATAGGGTTTGCGCCTATTCTGCCACGTACAAAATGGGGAATTTAAAGTTTTCTTTTATTACAGAGAAAACAAAATTTATATTTGAGTGAAAGTTTTATTTATTAAACACGTACGAGTTAAAATTATTTAATTAAATAAGAAGTTGCATGAAATGAGCAAGCAATAGGAACAATAATTTATTTGTTCTATTAAACACGATCTTTTTTTGAATAAAAACTTTTTTAAGACAAAGCACCTCAACCAATAATATTAAAAAAAACTAACTCACTAGTGAGTTATAGCAATGAAAAAGTCGCAGTTTGATTATGGGTGTCATTCTGTGCCTAATTGCGGTGACCGTAGAGCCACTTTATGAGCAAGTGTGTTGAAAATAACATTATATGTTTGTTTCATATCATTTTACAGAAACTTTCGCCGCAACGAACACTAAAACTCTAGAAGAGAATAAGACAGAACTAGAAGCACTAGTGCAGAACATCGTCGGAACAATGAATGAGGTAACACTCACTCAATTACGTTCTTATGTCTGCACACTCTCGTCTATAAATATTATCTCTTTATAGCATACGTCCAGCATTAATATCCGTTCACTTTTGGATTGTATAATATGTATGTTAATTATATATTGTATGTATGTATGTATATTAATTAGGTATATAAGTTTATTTATATAGTCATATATATATTTAAGTAATTAGATTATATATTGTATATCATATGTAAGCCCTTAGTATGTCTATTATAGTTTCTATCACCACCGTCTGTGTATGTTTCGTTATTCCTCTCCATCCAAAGGTTGTCTGGAAGAGATCGCTTTAAGCGATAAGACCGCCCATTGTTACACCACTGTAAACATTTGACTTGTAATTTATCTCTATTTTTAAGGTGAATAATAAAGTGTTTATCTATCTATCTATCATACGGTTGTCTGGAGGAGATCGCTTTTTGGCGATAAGACTGCCTATTGTACTTATCATAAGAAAGTATGTTCAAAATATTATTCCTTCGTTCCTGCAATAAAGCGTTTTCTATTCTATTCAATACGCCTAGAAATATAATTAGGATACATAAAAACATCCACAAATGCAATATATAAAGAAATAATAAATAAAATATTTTCAGATAAAATCTCTAATGACCCAGAGCCAAAGCAAATTGCTCGAAGTGACTAATTCCCACCGGACTCAAGTTAAGTCAGCCGTGGACACCCATCACTGCGGAGTGCAGACCGCACTTAATGCTCTACTGCATGGTGTGGCTACTGTAGTGCAATCAGCGCAGAAACAGGATGTACCTGGAAGTGTCGGCAAGTTTGTTGAACAATGGGTAAGTCTAAAGACATTGATCATAATAATTTCAAAATAATTTTTAACCAGGAACTATGAGGACCATGGTCCCACAACACCCAGACACGAAACAAATGTTTGCGCTTTTTTTTGTGGACAAACATTTGTACCGTCGCGGGAATCGAACCCGCAACCTTAGTGGTGTATAAGATTTGAGCCAACCTGCCCAACCACTACACCACAGAGGCTGTCAATCATTTATGTTTAGTATTTCAATGAAAAATTCAAACAAGATTGAGAAAAAGGTTCACTCCAATCTCAATAGATGGTGTACACGTCACCCGACGGACGGAGAAAACGGTTAAATAACGGAAGAAATATTCGACACTCGAGTTGGTGACCACCGTAGCTCAATTGGTAGAGCGCTTCCCGCGCTGAAGGAAGAGATTGAGATGCGGGTTCAATTCCCAGCCGGTGGTTGAATTTTTTCTTTCCGAAAACCTTGTTTAAATAAATCATTGTATCACTATTATAGGGATAGGAACTTCTTCTTTTAAATCACTCCTTATAATTTCACACTTTAAATCCTACTGGTGGTAGGTTTCTCGTATGCGAGAGGCCGTCTGGGCTGCCGCTTTGCCAGTTATTCAGCCGCCAAGCAGTAGTGCGCAAGCATTACTGTGTTCCGGTTTGAAGGGCATGATGGCCAGCGAAATTACTGGGCATTATGAGACTCAACAGCTAATTGTCTCAGGGTGACGAGCGCAGATTTTGCAAAACAAAGTTCTGGGTGGTTCTGTTATTGTTATGGGCTGGCGTATTGCTTACCATCAGGCAAACGACCAGCTCGTCTCGTCACTCAATACATGAAAAAAAAACCACTAATAAACACAACCGTACATTTCGGTCGCCGTCGACAGAATACCTCCGAGTGTCTCGTTCGGAAAATACTTCCAACGGAAACATGGTAAATTCAACACATTCTACATTTCTATCAATTTTATAAATTCAGTGTTGCTAGTGCTGAAAATCCTGTAGTAATTAAATTAACGGCGAACAATCTAGAAATGTATTCAAAAATAGCTGACTTTTTTAATATTATTTTATTCGCAATGAATTAATCCGACAGATAACCAAGGTAACCGACATAGCCCATAGCATTAGCAAGCTGAAGTGGCAATGGGCTGGTCATATCTCTCGAAGGACAGAAAATCGCTGGAGTAGACGTGTTCTTGAGTGGAGACCGTGGATCGGCAAGCGTAGTGTAAGACGTCCGCCGGCCAGGTGGAGCGACGACCTGCGGAAGGCGGCCGGAAGAAACTGGATGAGAAGAGCCGAAGACCGGGCTCAGTGGCGTTCATTAGGAGAGGCCTATGTCCAGCAGTGGACGACTACAGGCTGATGATGATGATTATTTTGAAAACTTACACTATATTGTCGTGTTTCAGTACGTTGGCGCGTGTGCGCGCGTGTCGTCGCTGCAGAGCGCGCACGCCGCGTTCAGCGCGCGCGCCGCGGCCGCCGTGCGCGCGCGCGCGGACGCGGCGCGGCGCACGCGCGGGGCGCGCCGCGCGGACAGCGAGCGACGCGCTGGGAAGATCAGCGCTTTTATAGCTGTGAGTTATGCCTGCTTGTTGGAATGGTTCACTTGGTTTTTTTTTACAACTGGCTGGGTCTGCCTTTGACCACATTCTCACCTGGACCCTAATTCACTATGACAACTTGGCGATTTCTTGCTTCAAAGAAACGTCGATTCCTTTCCATTAACACAATTAAATTGCAATCAATCAATCAACATTTCTTTCATTTTTGTCGTCACTGACGCACTTATGAACGGCAATAGGGGATCGGACAACTTTTCAAAAAGTGTTTTAAATTAACTACAATGAATATATATATAGCCATGAAAAATACTATTTTAACTAAATAACGATCTAAAAATACCTAAAACTATGTTTAAATATTATGTTTCAAATATTGCCGCGCAAAAGGTCACCTCAAAACTTGTGACGTCATGTGAAGGTAGAAAACGACAAACTCTTCGAAATAAAACTTGCAAAGAGATTCTAATACGTTTTGTGAAGTTTGGGGACTATATTGTAGTAATGGAACGAAAAAATTAACAAAAATACATTTATGAAAAGCAAAAACGTTAAATAAACACAAGCTTGACTCACGGCATTTGCCTACAAATGACGTCATGCGCTGTGATTGTTGTTTCGTTTGAGATGAACAGATTAAAAATGTCAGAATTATTTATTGATTTAAAAATATTAATCATTATTATTACACAAAAATATTGATTGAATGATCTCTGGTTCGACGAACATTCGTTCTAACTACATTTTAGATTTTTTCTCGATTACTGTCCGATCCCCTATTATTACAATGACTACCACCGTATCGGAAAAAGAAACACTACTCAGAAGATACGGCAAGAAACTGAGGGGCATTTTTTAAAACTTTGGTTACAATATTTTATGTTTGTTTTTGACAATATTATGTTTCTTATGTGCCAGTTGGCTACTTGGCAGAAGCGGAATGTTCCATGCATCTTTGTCTTCTATATAATTACTAATTGTATAGTATGCTTTTTTCATTAGAATATTTTTCACACGTAGTTTGAATCTACTTTCTGTGAGCTCCGTTATACATTTTGGAATTGTATTGTAGAAACGTACGCAATTGCCCATGAAGGACTTATTTGTTTTACTCAGTCTAAACCTAGGTACTGCCATTTTAACCAATAAACAGGAGATCGAAGAAGAGAAAGCTCAAATAGCCAGCCGCCTCGCGGAACAAGCAAGCGCTCTCGACTGCGAGCGGCGGGATACTGAGTCGCGGCTGCGGAGCTGGGTGCAGGAGGAGACGCGCCAGTTCGAGATGAGGCTGCAGGCGCATCTGGACAGCGAGACTCGGGCCATGGAGGAGAGGTAATCTATCTAAGGACTTATGGATAATTTTTTTAACCATTCACCAAAAATACTGAATGTGCACCAAATTACCCGTTCACCAGAAATACTGAATGTGCACTAAATTAACCGTTCACAAAAAATACTGATTGTGTACCAAATTTGGTCTGTTTTAGCACTCAAAAGTATAAGGGGCAGCCCTCGGTAGTTGGGCCACCCCAACGGTATAAGGGGCAGCCCTCGGTAGTTGGGCCACCCCAACGGTATAAGGGGCAGCCCTCGGTAGTTGGGCCACCCCAACGGTATAAGGGGCAGCCCTCGGTAGTTGGGCCACCCCAACGGTATAAGGGGCAGCCCTCGGTAGTTGGGCCACCCCAACGGTATAAGGGGCAGCCCTCGGTAGGTCACTGCCGCACCCTGACCCTGACTGATGAAAGATTTAACAGACGGCCTCCCGCATACGAGATACCTACTATACGTATCTCCTATGCGGGAGGCCGTCTGGGTAGGTACCATAGCTTTGCCAGTTATTCTGCCACCAACCAGTAGTGCGGAAGCATTACTATGTTCCGGTTCGAAAGGCATTGTAGCCGGCTTTTTACGTTTTGATTTGTTACGTTAATTACTGAGCATATGAGACTTAATATCTGATGTCTCGGGGTGATGAGCGCAAAGCAGTCTTGCACAGTGCTTATTATGGTAAAAAACTATGTGACAATGCGATTGTTATGAGCAAGCTGGCGCTTACCATCAGGCAAAAGTCCTAGTCTCATCACACAGTTCCATAAAAAAATTCGAATGTCGAGACGCCCTAGTTGTCACTAAGACTACCTCTACAGGTTAGCAAAGAAAGCGCAAGAAATCGAAGCGGAGCGCGCACACCTCGAGGGCCGCCTCGCGCGCCACCGCGCTTGGCAACAGCAGCTGCTGCAGGCTGAAGCAGACGAGCTGGAACAAGCGGAGAAGGACCTGCTGGAGACTGAGAACGGAACAGAAGAGAGCTTGGCCAGTGTGGCGAGTTATGGCAAGGAGTTTGACGAAGGTAAGGCTTTATTCTGCTTTAGAAAGAAGATAAGAAATAAATTTCTTTCTTCTTTCTTATTTCTTTCTTCTTTCTTTATTTCTTCTTTCTTTCTATTCTGATTTAAGTTGATAAGAAATGGGGTCATAAATTAGTACACAATTTAAATACACTACCTAAATAAATATAAAAATTAATTCAAATAAAATCTTGAAGATTGTGATGCGGGCTCAAGTCCCAGCCGGTGGTCGTATTTTTATTTCCGAAAAACCTTGTCAATATAGTAATGTTTGTACGCATATAGCATTACTGTGTTTCGGTTTGAAGGGAATACTGGACATTATGAGACTTAGAACTATTTCCTTAAGGGGAAAAGGCACCCTGAAAAACAAAAAGAGAAAACGTTTTTCTACCCCTAAACATTAACCGAATTCGATGAAATTTGGACATGTAAGAGATGTTATCATTAATGAGGTTTGTACGTTTATATTTTTTCGAAAAATCCTTTAGAATTTAAAGAAATGGACCCAAAAAACTCGATATTTACTCGAAAATTGTTTTAATAGTTTGGAAGCTGTTAACTTTAAAAATAGACATAAACTTAGAAAAAGGAAATCTTACAAACCTAGTTTATTCTCCATTTAAGAAATTGAGACCAAAATTACCAAATTTGGTTGAGATTTAGTGTGGTAAAAACGTTTTCTCCCGAAACGCTAATTTTAACAAAAATCTGAAGCATGATACGAATTTAGTTAAATCATTATTATTTAGTATTTTAGTTTAATTCAATTTACGCATTTTCTGCGAGACCGTTAACCATTATTCAAATACCTAGTGCTCACTGGCCGCGGCTGTGCCATATCCTCTTAATGTGACGACCACAGTGCAGTGCAGGATTTTACTAAACAAATGTCTCGCTGGTTCTGCAATTGTTATGGGCAAACGTATTGCTTACCATCAAGTGCTGCTCATCACACAATTATTTTTTTTATGTTACTGCGTGATGAGGCGAGCAAGTCGTTCGCCTGATAGTAACCGCCACGCCTGCCCATAACTATTGCAGTGCAACCCAGAACTTTTAATACCATAAAAAGCACTGCGTAGCACTGCATTGCGCTCATCACCCCGAGACATCAGATATTTATTTAATCTTTAATTCAGGCAACATTAAAATAAGTTACAGATGTAATTTACTTATTCTACGGCCCATATAAATATATACCTTAGAACTAACATACATGTGGGGGTGTGTGTGTGGGCTTTAATTAAACGGCAGTTTAATCATAATTTCGACTTTTTATTTCACTTTAAAATTGTTTAAAAACGTCTCTCCTAATCCTCGTAGTATGTGCGTCTTCCTTCTCTTTCTTTTACATGCTGTCTCTTTCACTCCACATACGTTCCGTTCCTGACATTCCTATTACGTTCCATCCTTCATATTTCATGCATCCTACATACATATAATTTATATTAAAATATTTATGGCCAGTAATTTCAACTGACGAGGTTGTATAATGTCCAGGTGTGAGTGCAATCAGCACCGACATGGAGATATTCAGCCGCAACGTAGTGGAGGTGGTGGATCAGATCTACACGGAGCTGCTGCGCGGGCTGCAGCTGGCCAGGGACCAGCTCGAGGTAAATCTCCTCATCATCATACCTCACTGTTGGCATATCATCATCAGTCCATCACGTTCCCACTGCTGGGACTCGGGCCTTCCCTCCTAGAGAGAGTATGTGCCATAATCAACCACGCTGGCCCAGTGCGGGTTGGTGCATGTCACATGTCTTTGAGTTTGTGACAAATTCTTGGACTTGCCGGTTTCCTCACGATGTTTTTCCTTCACCGTTTTTAATCCGCACACAACTTTAGGAAGTCAGCGGGGTCAGCGGGATTTGAACTCGGGTGCGACTAATCAAAAGTCGCAAGTTCTCCCACTGAGCCACACTCATTCAAATTTAGGCTTAGAGAATGCAATACATAATCGACCCCAGTGTATGTTTATAGGCAAGAATAACATTTGTAGAAACATAATATTGTCAAAAACAAATATAAACTGTAACTAAGGTTCTTAAAAAAATGCCCCTCAGTTTCTTGCCGTATCTTCTGAGTAGTGGTTCTTTTCCGATACGGTGGTAGTCATTGTAATAATTAAAGTTCATAAGTGCGTCTGTGATGCCGAAACTGAATAAAGAGCTTTTGAACTTTGATTCCCCTTCTTCTTTTCAAAGAATGTATCAATATGTATCGGTTTTATTAATTTTACTGATACTTTTGTGGTATGGTTACTATTTTTTACCGGTATTTCGGTCCCTATTAACTTTCCCTTTCCTTACAGAGAGACGCCCAAACTTTAGTAGTACAAGACGCGGCGACGAGCGCGACATTCGTACAAGATTCCGAGGCGGCGCTCGCGCTACTTGAAAACGCCAACAAGGACGTTATGGACAACGTTTTGACTAATATTGAGGTGAGTAAAAAACTAATAAGCATTTTATTTCCTGTGACGGCCTGTATTACAGCTACTATGATTCCTTCCCCTGGAAAATTGAAATAAATGGGCAGGCGTGGCGCTTACCATCAGGCGAACGATTCGCTCGTCTCATTGATCAGTTCCATAAAAAGTGACATTTAATACATGTCATGTACCGCTGCGTTTAAAAACTGAAACGCAATGACAATATGTAGTGTAATGCCGTTTGTTCCCCAGGACAAGTCCACCTCGACCGTGGCCTCCCTCGCCGCGCTCTCCACTAGCGCCGCCTCGCTGGTGGCCGCCACCGCCGCGCACTGCGCGCACGGCGGCGCGGCACACGAGGCGCTCACCGGCGGCCTGACTGCGCTGGCACAGCGCGTGCGCAGCGCGGTCACCAGACACGCAGAGATCGAGGCGCGGTTCCTCGGTGATGAGTACCGGGTCTATGAGCCTTCTGGTCAGTATTTTCATTTTACTTGTGTTAACTAACTAACTAACGAACTGGCCAAGTGCGAGTCGGACTCGTGCACGAAAGATTTCGTACCTGTATCTGTAAAAACGTAAAAAAATCATGTTTGTTGTATGGGAGCCCCCTTAAATATTTAATTTAGTAAGTTTTTTAGTATTTATTGTTATAGCAGCAACAAATACATTATCTGTGAAAATTTCAACTGTCTAACTATTACGCTTCATGAGATACAGCCTGGTGACAGACGGACAGACAGACAGACGGACAGCGGAGTCTTAGTAATATGGTCCCGTTTTACCCTTTGGGTACAGAACCCTAAAAAAAGACATCCCCGCAGACATTCTTGGTGCTATACACTCTAACGGGCGTATTTCCGAAGCACTGGTAGAG
This sequence comes from Petrophora chlorosata, assembly GCA_951640565.1. Lineage (NCBI taxonomy): Eukaryota > Metazoa > Arthropoda > Insecta > Lepidoptera > Geometridae > Petrophora > Petrophora chlorosata. The sequence continues at coordinate 14,423,448 of OX621208.1, forward strand.
TCAGTTATCGTAAAGATAATCTATATAAATAAACGCCCAACGAATACATACATAGATTCTAGGCTCTAACTACGCTTCCCCGTATTTAGGGAATAAGGAACTAAAAGGACCATGGTCCCACACTACCCAAACACCCAATTTTTGTCGTTGCACAAACTTTTGCATGTCACGTAATACTAGTTGTCGGATATACATCATTAATTATTACAGTCAGCTGATCTGATGATGGAGACGGAAGGAAGGCAATGGAACTCCTTCACGGATAATCATGAACTACTAGTGTTTGGGCTCATTTTAATCTGCTCGCTGTTCCGATTACGAGTTTGTAAAAAGCTTGTCTTGAAAAATTTATTTTTCAACAATTTATTTTTTTATATTATTTTACGTTCATTACTGTTCATGTGTATCATATTCAAATTCATAATTTATTGTTCATAGTGTCAAATAGCTTATGCTTATAAGGGTGCTATAGATTATTGACAGTATAATAATGATTTCCAGGTCGCACTCCATCCCGTACGGAATACAGATACCCGCGCGCGCTGGCCGCCACGTCTCCGCACGACAGGATCCTCGCCAGGTTTAGGGCGATGCGACAGAACAACAGTGACGATGTGAGTACTGATGTTAGTATAGATACCCGCGCGCGCTGGCCGCCACGTCTCCGCACGACAGGATCCTCGCCAGGTTTAGGGCGATGCGACAGAACAACAGTGACGATGTGAGTACTGATGTTAGTATAGATACCCGCGCGCGCTGGCCGCCACGTCTCCGCACGACAGGATCCTCGCCAGGTTTAGGGCGATGCGACAGAACAACAGTGACGATGTGAGTACTGATGTTAGTATAGATACCCGCGCGCGCTGGCCGCCACGTCTCCGCACGACAGGATCCTCGCCAGGTTTAGGGCGATGCGACAGAACAACAGTGACGATGTGAGTACTGATGTTAGTATAGATACCCGCGCGCGCTGGCCGCCACGTCTCCGCACGACAGGATCCTCGCCAGGTTTAGGGCGATGCGACAGAACAACAGTGACGATGTGAGTACTGATGTTAGTATAGATACCCGCGCGCGCTGGCCGCCACGTCTCCGCACGACAGGATCCTCGCCAGGTTTAGGGCGATGCGACAGAACAACAGTGACGATGTGAGTACTGATGTTAGTATAGATACCCGCGCGCGCTGGCCGCCACGTCTCCGCACGACAGGATCCTCGCCAGGTTTAGGGCGATGCGACAGAACAACAGTGACGATGTGAGTACTGATGTTAGTATAGATACCCGCGCGCGCTGGCCGCCACGTCTCCGCACGACAGGATCCTCGCCAGGTTTAGGGCGATGCGACAGAACAACAGTGACGATGTGAGTACTGATGTTAGTATAGATACCCGCGCGCGCTGGCCGCCACGTCTCCGCACGACAGGATCCTCGCCAGGTTTAGGGCGATGCGACAGAACAACAGTGACGATGTGAGTACTGATGTTAGTATAGATACCCGCGCGCGCTGGCCGCCACGTCTCCGCACGACAGGATCCTCGCCAGGTTTAGGGCGATGCGACAGAACAACAGTGACGATGTGAGTACTGATGTTAGTATAGATACCCGCGCGCGCTGGCCGCCACGTCTCCGCACGACAGGATCCTCGCCAGGTTTAGGGCGATGCGACAGAACAACAGTGACGATGTGAGTACTGATGTTAGTATAGATACCCGCGCGCGCTGGCCGCCACGTCTCCGCACGACAGGATCCTCGCCAGGTTTAGGGCGATGCGACAGAACAACAGTGACGATGTGAGTACTGATGTTAGTATAGATACCCGCGCGCGCTGGCCGCCACGTCTCCGCACGACAGGATCCTCGCCAGGTTTAGGGCGATGCGACAGAACAACAGTGACGATGTGAGTACTGATGTTAGTATAGATACCCGCGCGCGCTGGCCGCCACGTCTCCGCACGACAGGATCCTCGCCAGGTTTAGGGCGATGCGACAGAACAACAGTGACGATGTGAGTACTGATGTTAGTATAGATACCCGCGCGCGCTGGCCGCCACGTCTCCGCACGACAGGATCCTCGCCAGGTTTAGGGCGATGCGACAGAACAACAGTGACGATGTGAGTACTGATGTTAGTATAGATACCCGCGCGCGCTGGCCGCCACGTCTCCGCACGACAGGATCCTCGCCAGGTTTAGGGCGATGCGACAGAACAACAGTGACGATGTGAGTACTGATGTTAGTATAGATACCCGCGCGCGCTGGCCGCCACGTCTCCGCACGACAGGATCCTCGCCAGGTTTAGGGCGATGCGACAGAACAACAGTGACGATGTGAGTACTGATGTTAGTATAGATACCCGCGCGCGCTGGCCGCCACGTCTCCGCACGACAGGATCCTCGCCAGGTTTAGGGCGATGCGACAGAACAACAGTGACGATGTGAGTACTGATGTTAGTATAGATACCCGCGCGCGCTGGCCGCCACGTCTCCGCACGACAGGATCCTCGCCAGGTTTAGGGCGATGCGACAGAACAACAGTGACGATGTGAGTACTGATGTTAGTATAGATACCCGCGCGCGCTGGCCGCCACGTCTCCGCACGACAGGATCCTCGCCAGGTTTAGGGCGATGCGACAGAACAACAGTGACGATGTGAGTACTGATGTTAGTATAGATACCCGCGCGCGCTGGCCGCCACGTCTCCGCACGACAGGATCCTCGCCAGGTTTAGGGCGATGCGACAGAACAACAGTGACGATGTGAGTACTGATGTTAGTATAGATACCCGCGCGCGCTGGCCGCCACGTCTCCGCACGACAGGATCCTCGCCAGGTTTAGGGCGATGCGACAGAACAACAGTGACGATGTGAGTACTGATGTTAGTATAGATACCCGCGCGCGCTGGCCGCCACGTCTCCGCACGACAGGATCCTCGCCAGGTTTAGGGCGATGCGACAGAACAACAGTGACGATGTGAGTACTGATGTTAGTATAGATACCCGCGCGCGCTGGCCGCCACGTCTCCGCACGACAGGATCCTCGCCAGGTTTAGGGCGATGCGACAGAACAACAGTGACGATGTGAGTACTGATGTTAGTATAGATACCCGCGCGCGCTGGCCGCCACGTCTCCGCACGACAGGATCCTCGCCAGGTTTAGGGCGATGCGACAGAACAACAGTGACGATGTGAGTACTGATGTTAGTATAGATACCCGCGCGCGCTGGCCGCCACGTCTCCGCACGACAGGATCCTCGCCAGGTTTAGGGCGATGCGACAGAACAACAGTGACGATGTGAGTACTGATGTTAGTATAGATACCCGCGCGCGCTGGCCGCCACGTCTCCGCACGACAGGATCCTCGCCAGGTTTAGGGCGATGCGACAGAACAACAGTGACGATGTGAGTACTGATGTTAGTATAGATACCCGCGCGCGCTGGCCGCCACGTCTCCGCACGACAGGATCCTCGCCAGGTTTAGGGCGATGCGACAGAACAACAGTGACGATGTGAGTACTGATGTTAGTATAGATACCCGCGCGCGCTGGCCGCCACGTCTCCGCACGACAGGATCCTCGCCAGGTTTAGGGCGATGCGACAGAACAACAGTGACGATGTGAGTACTGATGTTAGTATAGATACCCGCGCGCGCTGGCCGCCACGTCTCCGCACGACAGGATCCTCGCCAGGTTTAGGGCGATGCGACAGAACAACAGTGACGATGTGAGTACTGATGTTAGTATAGATACCCGCGCGCGCTGGCCGCCACGTCTCCGCACGACAGGATCCTCGCCAGGTTTAGGGCGATGCGACAGAACAACAGTGACGATGTGAGTACTGATGTTAGTATAGATACCCGCGCGCGCTGGCCGCCACGTCTCCGCACGACAGGATCCTCGCCAGGTTTAGGGCGATGCGACAGAACAACAGTGACGATGTGAGTACTGATGTTAGTATAGATACCCGCGCGCGCTGGCCGCCACGTCTCCGCACGACAGGATCCTCGCCAGGTTTAGGGCGATGCGACAGAACAACAGTGACGATGTGAGTACTGATGTTACACAACAAGTGTTGTGTAGTAGTGTAATAAAATACTTTATACTACACCTGCTCGGAAAGTACCTTGATACTTTATCAAATTTACGGTAGAAAGTACGTCATTGCATATCGAACAAATATGCGGCGAGAAAACGCATCTGAGCGGGAGAGAAAAGTGTATGAAAATCCATTTCTTACGTGGTTTTTCTTTTTTAATTTTGGGTAAGACTATGCGCTGGTAACCTAAATATCAAAAGCCAAAAAGTTTTTACAGTGAGTTTTTATCTCCAAGTTCGCAAAATGACACTGGCCACTAGCTGTGTGTTGGATGGTGTCAAACAATTTGAAAAAAGAACATCGCAAACATCTCAAACAAACATTAATGGAAATAGTGTTACATTAAGCTTCACTAACTGCAACAATTTCAATATAAATTTCAATTAATAAAGATTTAGTTTTTTATTTTCCTCGTAGGTGTAGTATAAAGCACTATGTATCACTCGAGAGAAAGTGCGATTCCCGATCTCGGGTGTTTTAAAGCCCTCGCCTGCGGCTCGGGCTTCAAACGACACTCTCGACGGTAATCGGTCACT